>JARHVA010005893.1:900000-1037500 GCA_037957365.1 Torreya grandis
ATTAGGTTGTGTTAAAATTATATATTAAAATAAATACATTAGGTTTCCTTCAAACTATCTCTTTTCCCATGGTTCATATCTCATAGAACACTCACCATGCATCTTTACTAGATGTAACTTGACATCAATGATATTAACCTTCACCTTGACATTAATGACATCAACCTTGACCTTGAAATAAATGACATTAAACTTGACCTTCAAATCAATGACAACACTTCTCAATAGGCCAAAGGTCACTGATACATGTATATGGGTGATACCATCTACCATGATGTTAACACTTAAATTGGGAAGAGAATAGTTATATTTCATGCAAGCCACAATGGATTAAAAAAATTAACACGTTAATTTCTTGCATAAAGTAAATACAATATATATATTCAATATGATTATGGTGCTAAATATAAAAAATAAATATATTCAAGGTCAAATACAAAGATAGAACATGAAAAATCATACACAATGGAATAAAATGAAATGTAGGTAAAATAAAGTACAAGTGACATAGATACATATCATGGATATGATGACTTGTAAACATTTTCTTCAAATAATTTAAAAATAAAAAATAAAAAATCAAGACCTAATAATAACATATTATCTAGTTTAAATTATTCATTTATGTTAAGTATTACGTGTTTGGTAATTACATATCATTTTTTCATACACAATATATATTCAATATGATTATGGTGGTAAATATAAAAAATAAATATATTCAAGGTCAAATACAAAGATAGAACATGAACAATCATACACAATGGAATAAAATGAAATGTAGGTAAAATAAAGTACAAGTGACATAGACACATATCATGGATATGATGACTTGTAAACATTTTCTTCAAATAATTTAAAAATAAAAAATAAAAAATCAAGACCTAAGCATAACATATTAGCTAGTTTAAATTATTCATGTATGTTAAGTATTGTGTGTTTGGTAATTACATATAATTTTTTCATACACACTTATATCATTTTGGCGTATATGAGTGAAATATAGAACATATAGGTTACACATTCTACATGTACACATAGATTCAAGAGATTTCTATACCCAGGGGGTATGGAAATGTTGGGGGCATCTTATCACATAGTTCACATTGATACATGTTCTACCTTGTTATGACCATTTTATATTTAACAAGTTTATATACATTTATTCTTTACACATGTCTTAAACTTTATTATATTATTTATAGTGATACATTTCATGTATATGTTACTTTAATATGATGTGATATTGAAATAGTTAAATAATATATAATTGTTTGACTTATTATATGCTTCATTATTATTTTTTAAATTCATAATAGGATAATCATTGTTTGTCCATTATATGTCACTCTTGGATTTATGTGTGAAATTTTATTGTCCTTTTCATATGTAAATTTTCATTATGTTTTATGTTTTATTATCCCTTGTATCTAAATCTTAGCCATGTGTGTGATATTTAATTGTCTCTTATGTGTATCCCTTGGCCTCTTGTGTGAATTTTTATTGTCTCATGTATGAAACCCTAAAACTTATGAGCAAAATTTTATTGTCATTTTATGTGGCCTTTTCCCTTGTGTGTGACATTTTATTTTCCCTTGTATGTATTCTTTAGCCTTATGTGAAATGATTACTTATTCATTGTATGAAACCCTTGGCCTTGTGTGACATTTAGTGATTTTGGATATTAATTTATTATGTGTGTCACGGCTATGAAATTGTATGATTATGAGTGGATTAATATAGGATGCATTTTTATATTATTTAGTTTAATTCACTTAGAGTTTCCATGATATATATCAAACACCTATTCAATTCTATATAATGTCATGATTCAAATCATGTGATTTTCCAACATAGTCTTATTTATGCTTATATCAGTGATACTAATATGTTCATAATTTATATATTTGTCTTGATATGACACATGCATTTGTTTCATTATATGTATTATATATGATTTTATTATCTATACATTAATATGATGACATATTATCCACATGTTAGCATATGATTTTACATGATTACATATTTTTACATAAAATAATGCAGTTAACTCTTTTATTTTTAGATCAATAATTCTAAGGATACATTCCTCACCTCAAATGGGGGAAAATTAGTCGGCTTGTCATATATATTGAATCCTCCACAAGAAAAAAATTAAAATTTTGTGATGGGTTACAATATTAAAAGAATTTAGAATCATTAAAAACATCATTTTGGTTAAGATATGAGATATATACATACGTATAAAGACAAATTATGGAGGCATATTCCATCCATATTCACACATATACAATAATGAAAGTTACATTTCTCTATATATACATATATTTAGTCATATTTGGGGGTGTATGCTAGTCAAATGAACTCTTTTACAAGAACATAAGTTATAAGTCTTAAGTATTAACAAATTGAATCAACATTGTAAGCATATTTAATCCATACACACACATTTTATAGGAACATAAAATATAGGTTTTTAGACAATTATAAATATTGGGGAATATACCATGCATATGCACACATTTTATAGGAACAAGAGATACATATTTTTATGTTTGGGATATGATAGCATATTTAATCAATTCATGGGGATGAACACTGTTTATGCACAAATACACTATTAGAATTTTCTATTCTTATATTTGATGGTACTTATAAGTGAGAACCCTTTCATCTATAATTTCATCTATAGTGGTTGATTCATGTATATTTAGGTAATATACATTATTTTTAATGATTATCAACTATGTAGGCATCACTCAAATCAATCCCATGTGTATATTCCACTTTAACATATTTGGGTTCAATATTAGCTACATGAGTAGTCTAGTTGAGGTTTAGTGATAGTCAACAACATAGTGTAGACACATAAAGTAACATTTAAGCTAAAATTATGCAATTGTGATCACCCTTTTAACATAAGTATCTCATGATATATTATAGTACTTTTTCACCACTTTAATTCTCTTTTATCATGGTGACTCACTCATTCAAGCATCCCAAATTACTCTATAATGTCTCCATCTAGCTTATTCTTTAGCCTGGAATAATGCATAAATAGATTCATACCTTCAACTCAAATCTTATTTCCCTTAGTATAGGAGCACCTAATTAGGATAATACCACACTCCATTATTTTCCACCCTAATATAAGTTGTCCTATGATGAAATAACAACTATTTTACAAAATTCAAAGTTGTGTAAAGGTCAATCCATAAGTTTTAACAATCCCCATTTGAAGGAATTCCAAAAATACAACTATATAAGTACATTTAAAATCATTTTTCACATAATAAGCTTCCACATAGAAAATCACTAAAATTTCAATTTCACATTGAGATAAAGTTCCCAATTTATTGTAATTTTTATCACATATAACCCTAGTAATCTTGGTATAATGTCTAAATACACCTTAAAAGATACAAACCATGATTAAATCACTTAATCACACTAGTATTACATTAATATTTGTAATTTTATGCCAAATACACACACACCATAGTAACATGGGATACATAGATGTATTTTTATCCCTCTTCAAAGTATTGTTATGCACATCACTCAACATAGGGGGTGTTGATGCCAAGAAAAACTTTAACCATTAACCCCTTTTTATTACATCATTACATATTGTCATCTTGTATTTTAAGATAGGGTTTTTAATTGGAAAATAAGTTAAAAATTGGTCACTAAATTCAATTTTAAGCTCCTACATAGTCCATAAAATACATAGGCAAAGGCACATAGAACCCACAAAATTCATGATAATGATCTACTAGACACCAGTATACCCTAGGGATAAAAATAATACCTTACCCTATCCAATCATTCACTCCTATTTATGAACCTTGTTATCTCTTGATCCTATTCCACATATAGTATAAAAATTCATTTCATCAATCTTAAACCCAAAATTATCTCATGTCTTAGTTTTCTAGCTAATTTTATATTTTCTATCTTTAAATTTCAATTTTAAGTAAGTTTTCAGATTTATCAAGTTTCAAATCAAATTGTGTCATTTATTACACATATGTATCATTTTTATTTTGCATAATAGTTTACTTATTTAAGGTCTATCATTATTCTAGTTCCCTAAATTTTATAAAACATATCGGTGACCCCATCTATTGATTGAATTTTATAAAGCTCTAACCATATATATTTCTAGGGTTTTTATAATTCTTCTTGATATTTAATATTATTATTTTAGGGTTTTCATTTTTGTTAAATTATATTATAAAATAAATAATTCAAGTTTTTATTTCATATTATATGTAATCCAAAAAAAATCTTTCCATGTCTCTTAAAATAAGTGCTAGATTAGGTGGTATTCCAATTAATTACATTCATATTAATTTTGTCAAAATACATAACATGGATAAGAATAAGAGAATATTTTAATCTTAAAATTATAATAAGCATATTGATAATGTGTATATTATTGTTAATAATTTAGAACATGAGAAATATGATCAAGATAATCTTGGTCCTAATATTAGATATCAAGATGAGCTTCCACCTCTAAGGGGAGAGAAAATGCTAATCAATAAAGAAGAAGATATCAAGAGTTTTTGAGATACACTTCATGAGAAACCTATTGATCACTATAAAATTTTACAAACCCTTTTGTATATCAAGTGAGAAATTATGGTAGAATCATCTAATACTTCTAATCCTATGACCCTCTTCAATACAACTTTTGTACAAACATTTATGGTGGGGAAAACCAAAAGGATTAAAATGATTACTATGTAAATTATATATTGGGAACACCACCTTTCTTCTCTTAATGTATAAACCCTTATGCAAAAACTTCATACTCTAAAAGCTAAGGTGTTATACTTGAATGAAGGTTCTTAAAAACCAAATCAATATCTTGATTCTCGTACTCTATTTCATGCCCAATTGTCACATCACATATTAGTATATACTTTGCCTATAAGTTTAATGACACCTATGCTTAGACTATATGATGGAAAGGATGACCCCAAATAACATTTGAGAGTATTTAATAAAAATGTTTGGACTATGTGTCTAATGGCATATTATTAAGTAATTTATTTTAAGGACTCTAAAGGAAAATTATGTACAATGGTTTTAAAATATACATAATCAATTGATATATGTGTTCAGTCCTTTATCAAACATGTTTATAACATAGTTTTCAATCAATATCAATTAAAACGTCTCATATGATTAGATTAATCAACTCAAACAAAATTATAATGAGCTTCTTTTATAATATGTCTTAAGATAAAACTATATGTTATCTAAGACAACAAATTCTCTGGTAGATAAAGAACTCTGAGATACATTCAAGTAAATTTTTATTCTATCCCTTCATGAATCAATCATGTTCAAGAAGTTTTTATCATTCATATATTTATGCCATATAGTAAAGGAAAAATAAATCAAGCTTTTGGAAATGAATAATATAAATTATGCCATTCTATTAACCTATAATGCATATAGGGATGTGTGTGGTCAATTTGTGGATTACACACTTTCATATTATCTTGTTGCATTTCTCTATTTTCTTAGTATGGTCACCCTATGTAAAAACTTAGATAATAAAAGTATATATAGGAGATATTGGTTAGTATTATATCACCATATTGTGAATTTTTTTTTTATTTCATTATTGTGGAGGTTGTCCCCTTGAAGTGACTTACTCATAATATTCAAGTATTTTACTCTTTCTCCAATTGTTGTTATAGGTCTATTTATTATGCTCCTAATTATACAATATATATTTCTATTATTGTGAATCATCTAAGTAATTTCATTACAAGTGGTATCAGAGCTTTGATTTGGGCAAGTATCTATGATTCACTTTTTTGGGTCTAGTGTCATGAGCACTAGAAGGCCAAAAATACATAACTTATGATTTATGAGGAATTAAATTTTTTCATCACCATATTTTTCTTCATGAGGTTTTTTATAAAAAGGAAAAAATATTTTTTGAGTAAGTCTCAAATTTTTTAACCTTTCAAAAATTATTAGTCATTGGATTCATCTTGGTGAGATGTTTGCAATAGTATATTTTATGGGTACATTTTTTTAGGCTATTTTTTCACCCTTATGCATATTATAAATCACTAAATTCGTTTTGGTGAGGTGATCACATGATATCATCTACCATTATGTTTTTTATGTCATGAACCTCTTATGGTTTGTGCATGGTAGGGACTAACTCTCATAGTTATATAAAGGGAAAGAAAAACCTAAAAATCCTCATAAAGATTACATGGAGTAATAAATTTCTAATTAAATTATTTCATATTTAGTTTAACAACTTATGTTTGAGTTATAGGGCATGGTGTAGAAAGATGATATTGATGCATTTAAACGGAACCTCATAGGGTTGAGAGGGGACCTAAATAGACTCAAGGATAAATTAAAACAAATAACTATACAATTGGTCAACTTTTTAACTCATCAATTGTAAAATAACACTCCGCCACTTCACTTTCATTCTTATCCTCAAAATAATCATAAAGCCAACGATGGTAGAAATCCATTATTGCAAAATATTGGCGTACATAAGTTTAATGGTAATGTTCCAATCACATGCATTATTCAAATTGAAAATTTATTTGATCTAAATTAGACTCCCTATTAAAATAAAGGGCATGGCCTCTCTGTGTCTATAACTTGAGCAGTTTATTTTGTATCACTAGTTGTGTACTTAAATGAAAAATAAGGGTCTCTTGGTTTCTTGATGTGTATTTTATGAAGAGATACAACTCAAATTTTATAATAATGTCTCTAAAAACTAATTCAACTAACTATCCAAGTTTTGTTAAATGGAGACAGTAAATGATTACATTCATCAATTTCAAAATCTCTCCTTACATGTGGTAAATATCACTAAAGAAAATATGAAAAACCTAATTTTGGGTGGCCTTAAAAATGGAATTTAATTATAGGTTTTCATGTTTCATCCTAGTAATTTATTAAAATCCATACTAAGGGCATGTCTATCTGAATAAAAAGAGTTGATCAAATAAATATCTTTCACTAATGTGCATGAACATACCTTCCCAACATAATCATTTGCATAGCCTACCCAATTCAAACCTCAAAAATTTGAAAAAAATCATGTAATTGGTTTGTGTTTAGGATGTGATATAAAATGGAGAAAATGACATAGATGTGTTGAAAATAATTTGTTTTACAATGAAGTCAGCAAGGAGGAGGAATAATATGATGAGGCTTCAGGGGTAGGTGTGGAAAAAGAAAAGAGTGAATATGAAGATTTTCAGTCTACAATTTCCTATCATACACTTTCTAGCATTATTACTCCTTAAAATATTAAGGTGGTGGGATTCTTGAATAAATAAAAGGTGACTATGTTAATTGACTCTAGAAGTACACATAACTTCATCAATAATAAGTTGGATACTCATTTGAACTATTTCACTTACCTAGCTCTAGAATTTTAGGTCATGAATATAGATAAAGGTATAATCAACTATTTTATAAAACACAATAGCATTAATTTTACTAAGAGGGACTACTTGATAGATTCCCCTATGTCTATTATTTCCATGGGAGGTACTAACAATAATTTGGGAGTATAGTGGCTGACCACTTTGGGCACTATTGAGATGAATTTATATAAACTATTGATGAGGTTACTTTAAGAAGGTAAGACCTTTGAACTATGTGGATTATGGGCTAAATCCTCACAATTTGTTAGTTCCGATCACATGAAGAAGATTCTCAAAAAAAGGTGTAGAAGGATTTATGGCATGCTTATTTTCTATAGAGGTTTAACCAACCAAAGAGTTTATACATCCTAATTTGAAAATGGTGTTGGATGAGCATTCTATTATTTTTTTTGACATGAAAAAAATACTTCCTCCAAGTCATGTACGTGATCATGCCATTAATCTTATTCCATGAAGTACACCACCCAACATTTGACCCTATAGGTATCTCTATTACTAAAAGAGTGAAATTGAATAGGTGGTACAAGATATGTTGGAGGCAAGAATCATATAAAACAATAAAATAAAATATTCCTCTCAGTGGTAATGGTGTAGAATAAGGATGATAATTGGAGGATGTGCCTAGACTATAGATAACTCAACAAGTACACCATCAAAGATAAGTTTCCTATTCCAATAATTGATGAATTTATACATGATTTTCATGGTATTAGTTATTTTACCAAGTTATAACTTTTCTTTGGGTATCATTAAATTTGCATCTATGATGAGGAGATATAAAAAAAACTTTTAGAACTCATGAAAGCCATTATGAATTTATGGTCATGCCTTTTGGCCTCACAAATTCACCATCTACATTTCAAAATTTGATGACTAATAAGTTTGTGCCCTTTTTGTAAAAGTGCGTACTAGTATTTTTTGAGATATCCTCATCTACAAAAAAAATTGGGAAGACCATTTAAAGAATGTTAAATAGGTACTTTCAACTTTGGAACAACATAAACTTTATGCCAAAGCTTCTAAATATGTTTTTGGTGTCCAAGAGGTGGATTAGTTGGGTCATATTATTTCACATGAAGGAGTGAAAGTTGATCCTAAAAAAATCCAAGTGATTATGGAGTGGTAGGTTCCCAAGACCCTCAAGAACCTTCAAGGATTTTTGGGGCTAACTAGTTACTATCATAGGTTTATCAAAAATTATGATAGCATTGTATCCCTACTCACATCTTTATTAAATAAAGACTCCTTCTAGTGGACTGATTTAGCTACAAAGGAATTTTAATTGTTGAAAATGGCTATGTGCACAATTCTAAGTTTGGCTACTCATAATTTTTAGAAAACTATTGTTTTAGAGAGTGATGCATTGAGATATTGCATGGGGGATATATTGATACAATATGAAAAAGAACTATAATTTGAAAGTATAAAATTAAATGGAAAAAATAGGTTCAAATCAATCTATGTGAATTATATGATGTCTATTTTACATTCAATTAAATAATGGAGACCTTATATAATAGGTCGTCACTTTCAAGTAAAGATTGATCATGATAACCTAAAATATTTTTTTGATCAATGATTTTCATATGAATAACAATAGAAATGGGTGATTATAATTTTAGGATATGATTTTGAAATAGTGTATAATAAATAAAAAGAGAATGTGGTGGTAGTTTCACTCTCATAATAGGATGAATTAGTTGAGGGTTTATTATGCACCATGACAATGTGGTATGCATATTTGCTAGAGGAAGCAATATTTGAATGGAAGAATGATAGTGATACCAAACATTTAATTCAAATTATTTAGTAGGGTTTTGATGAATATGAAAAATTTACATGAAATTATAACACATTATGGTATAAAGATAGATTATACCTCTGTAAACATTCTTTCTTCAAACATAAAATTCTTTAAGAACTTCATGACACTCCACTTGGAGGTTACTCCAAAAATTTTAAAACATATCATATAATCAATTAGGATTTATTTTGTGAAGTAAATGTTGACTATTTTTCCCTCATATGTCAAATTATCACCCCTACCATTTTAAAAAATTTCATATCATGTTATTTTGTCTTGTGATTCATTAAGCTATGCTTGGGAGTTCCTTAATGTGAATATTGAAAACCAAACTATCTTATCATGTCATGAAAGAATGGTTGAATCAGTTTATTTTTACATTTAATAATTGCATTTAAGAAGCCAACCAAAGTTAAAGGATTGGATGAGGATGTTTTAATTTTTTCTAAGATCATCCCTTACAAATTTGGCGTCTTGATGTATTTTCTATCTCAAGATACAATCCTTTAAAAATGATCTGGTAGTTTGAGGCATGCCTGATGACATCAATTTAAAGTCAAAGGAAATAGCCATTTGGATTCAAAATTCCTTAATAAGCTTCAAAGTTATATTTAGGGTCAATAAGAGGCATAATCTTGGAGGTTGGGATCAAAGATCTATAATTCACATTCAATCATGTAATTGAAGATCAATAGTGAGCTCAAGATCAAAAGGTTAGTGGATCCTAATCACGAACGTGGTGATGATATGTGCCTTGATCATGGTGAGTTCCTAAAGAAATTTTTGAAGAATATTTTATAGGCAAAATTATGTATGATGGATCACTTTTGACCACATGGATTAGGATCAAGGGTGTGGATCAAAGACAAAAGGTCAATGAACTCAGATTGTATTCGAGGTCACCATGTAACATAAATGCATGAAATCATAGGAACTGATAGCTAGGTCTCTAGAGAGCACACAAAATTACCAAGTGGCATAATCTAAAAATTAGAATGTAGATCAATGGTAATAATGATGGTTTTTCCCTCACTATAGGATACTCACAGCTTGAGGTTTCTCCCATTTGTGGATTAGTTTGAGAGAGACTAAATAATTCCTTCCATGGGTGGAGATTAAGACCACAATAGTTTCTAGCACACCTAGTGGGACACATTCTCCTTGGCATAGCTAAAGTTTAGAGCTGAGGAGAAGTATTTAAAATAGGTACTAAAGACATCTATCAAAAATAAAATCCAAATATTCATAAGGTTATAGATTTCATAGCATCATGTACGCAATACTCTTATGCCAAAGGTTATTACAAGTCAGCAAGTATAGGTATTTCTCTTGAATTCATTGAGTTTACTTCTACTTTATATAAAAGATAAAGGTCTAGTAGGATAAGACATTATCATCAAAATAAATAGTCATCTTTTGGTCTTCCTATTGTCCTATGCAGTGCAATCCCCACTATCCAAATGATCATCATAAACCAAGTTTTTTTTTTATTCAATATAGGTAATCCACTAAACATAGTCCATTTTGATGACATTCTTGTATCTACTCTTAATAGTATCCCATTATTCTCAAGATAATATAAATCACTATAGTGGTATAAACACTTCCCACTAAATTCCATTGCTACCAAGGATGAATTAGGTGCAGCCTTAGTCAAATAATTTAAAGACAAATTTGATCATGTATCCTTAGTTAAATAACTGACAACCATACGTAGAGCTCATCATGAGTTCATGTCTAATTTTAACCTCAGATTCTAAAAGACATGGACTAGGATACATTTATTGATTATACCATCTCCAAATTATGCCTTCTTATATTATATAAAATCCCTCAACTTAGATATTAGTGTGATGATATAGTCAATGGGTGGTATTACCTTTCCAGATGCTTATGAGGTTGCAATAAGAGTAAAGAATAACTTGATTCAAGATAATAAGCTCTCGATAAGGCCCCCAATAGATATATACCAAAAATTTAATTTCATACCACCCCCTCAAGTTCCTTAAATCATATATTTAACTCTGATTCCATCCCCTAAAGATCAAATTATAGCCCCTTATAATCAAGCTAGTGATCTTGCAGAGTTAGAAAGTTTGTTACAATATTTTAGGAATAAAATAGTAAAAATAAAAATATAACAATATTATGCTAATAGGCCTTATCGAAAACAAAATTAGACTACCTATCATCCCTTTAGAGAACAAAAGTCTCCTTACCAAAGGTTTAGAGAAAATAGACCACCCTACCCACCACAAGAAACCATAACTCAAGCTAAACCATATTCATCTCTTGATCATAATGTACTTACCTCTTGAAAATATATTATTCCCACACCACCTAAAAATAACTTGATGTAATATTTAGGTTAAAATCCATTTAGTCTCAATGATGCTTAAAACTGATCCTTAGTATCACAAAACATTATTATGCCATAAATGACACAAGAAGAGTTTTATCTTAGAGGGAGTTAGAACAAAGAATTAGGTTTGGAATCATAAGAATAAATTAATAAAGTTAAATGGTATCCTAATTCCATTAATGTTAATTGGAAAATGGATGATCATGTTGCATTCAATCAAGTTAATGAGATAGTAATATAATTGGTCAAGTTACAGCACTAACTAGATCTAAAAGAAGAGCCATTGATGAGGCCCAAGATGTGATTAATTATTAAAGTGATCCTCATTTTTTTTAAATAGTAATAAGGATCAACTTGTTCCCCCTATAACACCAAAAAATCAGAATATAGAGATTCGAAAGGTCCATCAAGTACATCTAGTTTGTGAGAAACTAATGGTTCTAAGGTGTAGTCAGAGGTTAGTGAGGATAAATTTAGTATAGAAGATTATATGAATAATTATAAGGTCAGAATTATCATGTGGTATTACCTATAAATTCCAAGATAAAATTATATACTCATCCAAGAGTTTTTAGTGCTTAGTTTATCTCAAAAACTAGTTGAGAAAGAAGGTGTTGACCTAACTAGTTCAGACCAACCAGCTAAGCAACAATTATAAAAGGTATATAAGATGGTAAAGATGGAAAAAAATGAGGTAAAATAAATTAAAAATCCTCTATTATACCTTTATTTAATATTTTATAACACTTTAATCCATTATTATATGGTGGATAGTGGAGTTAGTAGCACTATTATGCCTAAGTAAATTACAAATAACCTTGGTCTTGTTTATGAACCAAATACTAAAGGAGTATTTAAAATAGATGAATCACCAAAAATTATAGTAGTAATTATTAAAAATATTAAGTTAACACTACATTATTTTTCCAATATTACCATTTAACAAGATGTAGTTGTGGTAGACTTACCTCCCTACTTTACCATGTGTCTATCAAGGGACTTTAGTTCAAAGATTAGAGGATAATTATCAAATTATTATATATATTATATGTTAATAAGTAGGTATGTTACCAATTCAATAATAAATTTTTAACCCATATCACCTTTCCATTTGGAGCCACATATGCCAAGTATTGTGAACACTAATTGTATCATCTCAGATGACGTGCTAGAAACTAGTGGATTGGAAACTAAATCACCTTTAGATGGAGTTTAAAATTTTTCCCTTGATGATTTTACCCATAAATTGAATTATTATGGTCCTTTTAATCTAATTTAAGAATGGGGACTTGGTGTTTATTTCCTCCATCAGAATGATGCACCAATTTTAGTTATGATGAAGGATGATGAGTCTAGTGATGGTGTATGACAATTATACTTTGATGGATCAAGGAATAAGTGTGGTATTGGGGATGTAATGATGTTTATTTATCTTAAAAATAAAAGGTAATACTCCTTTCTTAATTTTTAGTTTTATTATTTAAGCAATGTTGCAAAGTATGAATCACTAGTGCATGGTTTGCAGTGGGCTAAGAAGAAGAAAGTCAACACCTTGAAAGTATTTGGTGATAGTGAACTTGTAGTTCACCAAGTAATATGTCTTAATGTATGAAAAAAAATATTGATTAGATATTATAAATATAAGTAATCGAACTTACTTAAGTATTTTGAAGCTTTCAATATTCAGACAATACCAAGAGATGAGAATAAACATCTAGATTGATTGGCTATCATTGGGGCTTAATTTAATATCCCACCTGATATAAAAAGTGAAAAAAAATTCACACATTAAAGTGTTTGTAATTCCTTCCATTCTGGATAACTATGAGAATTTAAAAGTGTTTAAAGATGAGAATTAAATTTTTAGGTTGCTACAAGAAGAGGCTATGTTTTTCTCAATAAATAATCAAATTTTGTAACTAAAAGCAAATAAGTTTCCCAATGGATTAGTCATTCTTGATAATATATTCAATGGTAATGATGAGTTAAGAAAATAAAATTTATCTTTGTCAACAAAGGAGGAACACTATGCCAATATAGATATTGCAACTAGTAAGAACTTGAAGTTAGGTAAGGTATACAATCCTTCAGAAAAAAGATTTTATCTGAATATGTACAAGTTTCATTGATGTGTTTGCATGGAAATATAGTGATCTAAAATTATTTTATATAATTTTAGCTCAACACACCATTGAGTTATAAGGTGAAACTGAATGAGTGAGATAGAGACAAATGCCTATCAATCCAAAGCTTGAGCCTTTGATGAGAATTGATATTCATAAGGTCATAGAGTCAGTTATTATTTTTCCAATAAAACACTCAACTTGGGTGGAAAATCTTGTTCCAGTATAGAAGAAGAATGGTGACATTAGGCTATGTGTTTTCTTCTAGGATTTGAACAAGGATTCCCTTAAATATCACTATTTATTACCATCTATGGAATAATTTTAAATATGGTTGTAGGTTTAGAAAAGTTTTCTTTATTGGAAGGGTATAATGGTTATAATTATATTTAAGTCAAATAATAGGATCAATTCAAGATAACACCTTCACTACCAAGTGGGGTACATTTGCATATAGAAAGATGCCCTTTGTATTATCCAATGTTGGAGCAACCTTTTTGAGAGCCATGGATATGGCATTCTAGGGCCTTATTAAAATGTTTATACATGTTTAATTAGATGACATAACATTGTTCTCAAAGATTTTTAGTGATCACATAGTTCACCTCAAACAAGTGTTTGAAAGATGTAGGTGATTTGGGGTATCCCTAAATCCTAAAAAGTGTGTATTTCAGTCCATAAAGATAAGATTCTTGGCCATGTGATTTCAAAATATGGTTTGACTATAGATCTTGAGAGGATAGATTTAATTCTTGAACTTTACTTGCCCAAGTACAAGAAGGATTTGTAAAACTTCTTAGGGGAAATCAATTTTATAAGAAGACATATCTCAAATTTCACCACTTTAGCTAAGCCACTTACAACCATGGTAAAGAAGAATCAGAGTTTTAACTAGTCCAATTAAGGAGTATAAAGTTTTGAAGAAATTAAAAAGGCCATAGCTAGTGATTCTACACTCATAAACCTAGATTTCACAAATAATTTAATTTTTTACCCTTACGCTAACATAGAAACCATTTCAGACATTCTTATGTAGCAAAACCATGAGGCTTTGGAGTAGCCAATAGCCTTATTTAGTCAGGGCTTGGAAGACTATGAAACAAGGTACTCTTTTATTGAAAATTAAATGCTTTTAGTTATAATATCTTTCAATATATTTTGATACTTGTTATTTAACAATAATATACACCTGATGATTGCCCATCCAAGTATCAAGGAATTTCTCTTGAAAAAAGATATAAATGAGAATAGAGCTGGTTGGATAGCTAAGGTAATGGAGTATGATGTGGAAGTCAAGGTCACATATCTGATTAGAGGTAAAGGAGTTTGTGATCATCTAGCCCAAGACTTGGAAGAAGATAATGAGGTGGTTTTATTGTCAAATGATAAAGAGGTTATAGTTAATCACACCTCACCTTCTAGTTGGTTTCATGACTTGGTAAGATATATATAAGATGGTATTTATCCCACCTATCTAAGTGTTCTAAAAATAATATATTTCAATTTGTAATCAATTACATTTCTTCTTGTTGATGGTGTTTTATTCAAGAAAGATATTAATGGCATGTTGCTAAGATGTATAGAGCCAAGCCAAATATAGAGATTGCTTAAATAGTTTCATAATGGACATGATGGAGGGAATTATTCATCAAGGACCATAACCCTTAATATCATGAAAGCTGACTATTATTGGCCTATCATATTTGGTGATTGCCATGCATGGGTTCGGAAGATAAAATAATGTACTATGTTTGTAGGGAAAGTGAAACTTGCAGCCTTGCCTCTCTAATGAATTACAATGGACCATCCATTTATATAATGGGGATTGGAAATTATTGGTCTCAATAATCTACCTTCAATCTTGGGACACAAATGGATACTAACTACTGCATATTACTTCACTAGATGGATAGAATCAGTAGCATTGAAAGAAGCAAATGAATTGAATGTTCTAGATTTATATGAGGGTTTGCTTACTAGATTTGGGGTTCCTTAGACCATTATTTTTGACAATGATATGGCCTTCATGGGGATTAAGATCAACCAATTGGATGTTCAACATGATGTCTATCTCAGCACTTCATCAAATTACTATCCACAAGGTAATGGCCTTATGAGTCCATAAATAAGAACTTGTTAAAGATCATAAGAAGGACTATTAAAGATAATTAGAGGTCATGATATCTCAAGTTGAAATCAGCTCTATGGATTGATAGGATCACCTACAAAAGATCAATAGACAACTCTCCATAGAAGCTGGTATATGGTAAGGGAGCAATATTTCTTATTTATCTTGAGTTTTTTACTTTATAACTAATGAATCAATTAGAGTTGTTGGAGAATGAACCAATGGAAATCAGATATGTTAAGCTTATGGAGATAGAATAAGTTTGAAATCAGTCCATGTTAGCCATATAAACCCACCAAGCATAGGTAAAGAGAACCTTTGACAAGAGGGCTTCTTCACAAAGTTTCAAATAAAGAGATTTGATCCTAAAACGGGATGAATATAGAGTTAAACTAGGAAGGCATACAATGTTTGACTCTCTTTGGAGTGGCCCATACACAATATCTATTTGTAAATCCAACAATGCCTTTGAACTTGCAAATATGGATGGTAAGTAGTTTCCTTTCCCAATTAATGGGATACATCTAAAACATTGCTATTGAGGAAGCTAAGTTCCTTGTAAATAATTAGTATATTTATTTTTTTCTCCAATTATTGTTCCATCACATTAGTTTTTTACGTTTTGTCCCAAATAAGTGTTTTGTTTGGACATTTGTTTTGTTAGTTAGTTTCCCTATTTTTTGTGTTTCCTTAATTGTTTTGGAGGAAGGAGTTGTATTTTTTCAATAGGTTCATCATTGTTTATAAGTATAAAATTCATGTAAATTGTTTGGTTCTCAAGCATTACAGGCATGCTTTATAGTTGAGTCTCCAAAATTATAACTATTTTTCCCTCATAAATCAAATTAACACCCCTATCATCTGAAAATTTTGCATATCATGCCAATTTGTCTTGTGAATCATTAAGATAAGCATGGAAATTCCTCAATGTGATTGTTGGAAATGAGACCATCATAGAATGTCATGCAGGAATGTATGAATTAGTTTTTTTGTGCATTTAATAAGTGTATTTGGGAAGGAAACCAAATTCAAAGGATTGCATGAAAATGTTTTACTTTTTTCTAAGATCATCCCCTATAAATTTTGTGTCTTGATGTATTTTTTTATCTCAAGATACAAACATTTAAAAATAATTTGGTAATGTGAGAATGCCTAAGGACATCAATTTAAAGTCATAGGGAATATCCATTTGGAATAAAAATTACTTAATGATCTCCAAATTTTAATGTAGGTTTGATAAGTGGGATGATATCAAAGGTTGGGATTGAATATATATGATGCACATTCAATCATGCAGTTGAAGATCAATGCCAAGCTCAAGGTCAAAAGGTCAATGGATCCTAAGGATGAACATGGTGATGACATGCATCTTGATCTTGTTGAACTCCCAAATAATTTGACAAAGTGCATTTTATTATGTAAAAGTAAATATGATTGATTGCATTCAACCATATTGATTAATTTCAACAATATAGATCAAAGTCAAAAGGTCAATGAACTCAAATTACATGTGAGGTTACCATGTGGTGTAAGTGCATTCAACCACAAGAACTAATGACTAGGTCCATAGAGAGCATATAAAATTTCCATGTGGCACTATCTAGAAATTAGAATGCAGATCAATGTCAATAATGAATGTCGAATCTAAGAGACTCTTAAGAATATAAATGGAGTAAATTTGATTGAATCTCTAAAAGTCATAGGATGAGGACACATGTTTGAGGTGATAGTAGTCAGGTTTTAAAATAAATAAGTAGCCTAAAGGATTCTACATGGATGGACACATCAGTTTAAAAGGATGTCACCACCTAGGTAGGTAAAACTATGAATACAAGATCAAGATATGATCTGGGTTACTAAGAACAAACCCTTTAGAATCATATATAACCATTAAAGCTTAGTTAAACCATTTAGAATCCCTCAAGAGTAAGTTTTACATCTTGTTCATGATTAAAGGACTAGGTAGCCTATAAATCTTCAAGGGAATTATAGTTGTATGAAAACAAATAGGGGAATTGGTTTCACATATAAAGGACCTATGTTTAAGGTTTTAGAGTAATGATAAAGTTGTGATAGAGAAATAAGTTGGCATAGAGGCATGGTCTTTTGAAATTATGTTATGAAGGGACATTAAATAAATGAATTAAAAGTGACTATCTAATAACATAGAGAGAATATCAATATGATGCATGATGCTATATTCTCATTAAGAAGATGGAGAGTTTGGAGGTTGAAAAATATAGATAGAGTATTCAATGTAGCTTTTAGGGTTTTAGGGGATTTTTCCCTTTCAAGTGGATTATGACTCAACACCTTCAACAATTTCTTGTCTTGTAGTGTGTATCTAATCCAATGAAAGGGATTATAAACACTATTTAGAGCTAATGAATGGCTAATTTAAAATCAAAATTAATTATAATCAAACAAAAGGTGGTTGGGAATCCATCATAGTGATTGCAACTCATTTATTAAATTTTATCTGCTCAATTCCCTTTCTCTCTTCCCCTTTTATTATATATCTCCCATTTCTCCAATAAAAAGAGACCATTATGTTTTTTTGGCTTGCCTAGGGTATGGAAAGATTTTTATTGTAACACTTATTTGATGCAGTAAAGACTAAATTCCTCCATTTTTAAACTAAATTGAAGTGTGTCCTATGAATTCATTTATGTGATTTAGTCAATGTATGATTTCATTTGCTTTTATATGAGTTTTATCACCTTCATTAATTGTTGTGTAGTTTTCACAGGTCATTGTAAGTATAATAGATAGTTTATTGATTGGTTTGGAAGTGGATGACTACCATCCCATGTTATATTAATAGTTATTCAGTGATTTTTAGTCAAATAATTATATGAAAGTTGATCAAACAGTGAGTGAAGTGATATTTTAGTCTAGAAGGTGTCTCATAGTGTGTCTTGTGAAATTATAATCATTCACAACATGGGTGCATCACCTCTATTTACATGTTTTCATGCATTACTATCTATTTCTTTCCATTTTCCAAGAAATAAATTAGTGTAGGTCATATATCCAAGGGAACCATCCCTCTCTAGATGCTCAACCTCACTATAGGATAGCCCTAGCCTGAGGTTATTCCCATTTTGTTTCTTAGTTAGAGAGATTTTAAATAACTCCCTCCATGGGTGCATATTAAGACCACAACAAGAATCAAGTGGGATGTCAAGAAATATGTGTTGTAATGCATGGCATGTCAAAAAAAAAGTGAAACCATTAAGACCCTAAGTCTTTTGTAGCTTTTATCCATCCTTTTCCAAAATTGGGAGGAGGTTTCCATGGATTTTGTTAGAGGTTCTAGGTTACACTTTATCTAAAATTAGAATTGTTCAAGTCCTACTCTCAAACCTTGTCTAACATGGGAATGACTCTAGGCTATGAGTTACCTAATTTTGAGCCAGACCTCTAGTGTTTTTAATAAGACTAGATCCTAAGTAATGACAATATACTTCCTTTACTAAACTTATACTATTAGGGTGAAAATGGGGATAAAATACATGAATGAAAATCTATTCTTAATTATGGTGATGCACCAAATGTTCAATGTTGTAATCTTAGTTTAGACACTTTTATGACTACTAATGAATCTAATTAGGACAAGAACCAGATTCTATGACAAGGTTGCAAACATGATTATTTGGTATGAATCTTAAAAAGAGACCTACAACTTTTAAGGGTAGAAAGAGATAGATTTAAGAAAAAAAATATGGACTTATGACACTTCAAGGGAAATCTCACTAGCCAACACTTCACACAACCTACACAAAACTAATAGAATTCAATTAAGGTGCATGAAGGACATATATATGATTAATAGGAAATATACACTATATAAATCAAACTTCAATAAAGCACACATATCATTCAACTAGATAATGATGTCTTATATTGCTTCAAAATAGTTTTACAAAGTGATTTCGGTAGAGCTTCACTATATTAAGTTGAGGGGATCCAAATCAAGATTTAAAAGTTAGTATTTATAAGAAAAAATAATTTGTGTGTGTGTGAGTGTGTGTGTGTGTGTGTGTGTGTGTGTGTGTGTGTGAGAGAGAGAGAGAGAGAGAGAGAGAGAGAGAGAGAGAGAGAGAGAGAGAGAGAGAGAGAGAGAGAGAGAGAGAGAGAGAGAGAGAGAGAGAGAGAGAGAGAGAGAGAGAGAGAGAGAGAGAGAGCACTAAAGGTGTCATTAATGGTCCCAATTCCACTTAGAACAACCACTAATACAATACTTTTTGAGCCTTGCCCTACATTAGTGTCACTCTATATTTCTCTAACATGATGGATTTGTGAGGAACAAGACCAATTATAGGAATAAGTCCCCAAAATCACATGAATCTTTATAAATCTACTCATTAATTCCCTTCACTATCTTCCCCAATCATGTTTGATGTTCTTTCTAACATTCCTTATGTAGTAACCATTCTTCCATTACTTCTAAATCCTAAACATAGATCTATTATAGATGAAAACCAATCACCTTATTAGTTTTTCATATAGTCATTATTGAAAATGGAGATCCATAGGTGAGACATAAAACCTATGTATAAAATCTCTTAAAAATATAAATAGGGATTTAATGGCATTAGATAGCTTTTTAGGCCTTGTTCCTATTTATCTAGATCACATTTGATCTTAGATTTATGTATTATACCTGCTCAAGGTGGAAAATTACTTTGTCTAGTGTGTCTACCTTCAGGGCATCCTCTTAAAATATTTACCCTAACTCAACCTAAGTCAAATTCATCCCTTATCTTTCCAATTTTAATATTGAGTATTGATCTTGATATGAGATTCTTACATGCACCATTGATTCACTTGGTAGTTACCATAATTATGGCACTTGGTAACTATGTATTTATCCCTAAGATACATTGATTTTTTTACCTCTCACTCACCAATGATTATTTATTTTATGAATGGATGTGCACCATTGATATACTTCTATTTTAACATGGTTAAGACACTTTTCACCTAGGCATTTGTTTTTGAGATTCACTAACCTTTTAACCCATTGATCATCATTGATATGATTTGGTATGATGAATTACACACCATTGATATATTTGGCCCCACTAGCATTGTTAGTTAACATGCACCATTAAATATTCATTTAAGGACCTTATATCTTGCCACTTGTTAGCTACACATTCATCCATAGGATCTATTGACCCTTTGACTTGATGTTTGCCATTGATCTTTTATGCATGATAAAATTCATTCTATTGGATCTTTGGGACCTAATGACATTACTAATCTCCCACTCACCATTAGATCTTGACTCGAGCTTACATGACTTGAACAATTATTAGCGCTATGTTCAATGGTTATTTTCATGATGCCCAAATATGATGTCCCCACAAATGTCCCACTTTGTAAGTTCAAATTTAAAGACCCATATCTTAAGATAACAAGATCATCAAGATACAAAATTTGTATATCATGATTTAGTCATGAATAACTTCATGTCCATGTGATCTTTTGGGCTTAAGAGGCTTCTAAGAATACTTATAAAATGAAAAAAAAAATACTAGTTTGTTCATTTCCCTATGACATGTGATGATGGTCTGGTTCTTCTAGAATTGTGCTTGAATTGTTTCTTGAACTTTCAAAGCTCCAATGAGTCTTTGAGGCCTATACAAACTCGTTCCATGATCCTCACTACATTGATCACCATGAGAACCTATTTCCTCAAAATTTGATAAACTACAGTTTAAGTTTACTTAAAGTGTTTCAGAATATTTGAAAGATACATATGATCTTTCGACCAATAATTATATATAGAAATATATTCATCTCATCTAATCAGGAAAAAGCTTGGCATGTGGGCCAAAATGCCAAACATTTTTGGTGACTCAACTAGCTTGACCCACATGCTAGTCATAGAACCTAAAAATTAATCAAGCTTGATCATGATGACTAGACACATGAAGTATTACCTATAAAAGGATTCTATATACACATAATATTTTCAAACTTTTATTGATTACTAACACTTTGCATCTTTAGGAACCCATCCAGTCTCACTCCCTATGAGTACACACCTTAAGGGGTGTACTAGGAAAGGGATGGGTAGACCATTAGTGCTTCATAAGATTATTATCCCTTTTATCACTTTAGATCTACACAATCATCTCCTAAAACCATTTACCCTAAGCTCATTATTCTTAATGTTACCCATTCCAATAATTTTCCATTCTCTACCTTCCTTGCTCTTGCCTTAATCCACTTTCACGTAATTGACTATACTAGGTTAACTAGGTTGACCTTATATATTTTTTAGCTTTTGATTACAATACAAGGTCAACTAGGTCAACCCTATACTACTTAGGGGTATTTTTCACTAGGATATTTGTTATCCCTTTAGATAACCTAGCTCAAGACTTATATAATTATCTCTCAAAAAGATATAAGGTCGACTAGGTCACCCTATAAATTCAATATATTTGGAAGGATTTAGGCAAAGATCAACCTATATATACAAGTTCATTTCCAACCATTTTAAAGAAGAGAATCAAATATAAATAAGTGGGAATAAACATCTACTTATTTACCATTCTAGAGGAATAAAGCTCAAGGTTCCATACTTTCTTTAAAAAAATGGACTTTTTCTTATGGATAAGTATTTTAGATGCATATATAGGTTGTGTAGCCTAGATATGATTTGTCTTTCTTATCCTTACACACCACAACAATCTCTTATAAATCACCTTAGTGAAGGGAGAGATTGAGGCTCGGTGGGTTCATCTTAAAGGTAAATATTCCTAAATTTATTTCTCCTTTGTAAGAGTATATAGATAAGGCAGTTGTGCTTTTATTCCCATGCATTAGGATTATTTATACATTGACACGAGTAAATGTCTTCTATACATGTTTATTTTAGTTTTTTATTCTATTTTTAACCCCCATTTTGTGCCACAAGCTTTGATGTGCACTAGATTAGATTTTCTTTCATATTTATTAGAATAGGTGAATATTAAACCTTATGAATCTTTTAGGGTTGTTGCATGATTATGTTAGATTTTAGGCTTTGGAACCCTACCTCACATTATGTATTATGACAAGTGATCCCCTGATCAATTCTAGTGGATCCCCATATTGATCATGCTCTCGCTTAATAGATGTATTCCCAATCTAAAGTGTAGGTATACTCTAGCTTTTATGAGATATGATTGATTTATAGACATCATGCATTTATAATTGCATACATTTTGGTGAACTCGATGTGAACTAGCCTTTGTACGATTTCTTTCACTTTATTTCATTATTTTTATCATTAATTTTATCATATATCTATCATACTAGATTAACTCTATCGACACATTGTTAATATTTGTGTATAAGTTTTCTGGAATAGGCAATTGGATTGACTTAGATGACCTAGTATAGGTTTCCAAACTTCCAATTTATACTACTACGTCAACGCAATTAATCTTGTATAATTTTAGGCATCTAGATTAAGCTATTAGGTCAACCTAATATAGCTTATACATTTTAAGCACTTAATAGTAGTATTCTACAAAGATTAGTCAACCTAGTCAAACTAATTAGTTGGTTTTACAAGCATATTCCAAGGTTCTTGAGTAGTTACCTTCATTAACATATTTTATCCACCAAGGTTACTTTCTATCTCTCTATCTCTTTCTTTTTTATCTTTCCTTTCATAATTTTCAATCTTAAAAACTACAACTGCATAGTCAACTGGATCGACCCTATCGACCTAAAGCTATGTTATATGTTTATTTTTATTAACTAGATCAACCCTAGCTGATTCTATTCATTTTTAGATCTTACTTCCATAGTATAGGTCTAAACCTATTTACCTTATTCTATATTTTGTGCATATAATGTCAATTCTATACCTTGTTTTAAGTTTGAATTAACCTTATACAATAATAATTAATTCACACTTTCTTTTCTTGTTACTTACATGGTTAGAATAGTTCACATAGTCTAATTAGGGGGTTTTTAATTAACATTTTAGTTTTAATATTTCTATTTTTTCCACACATCACCAAATCCCAAAAACTAAACAAGCATTTTAACATTTGTCTACCCAAGGCCAACCTACTTGGATTTCATCACCAACGGGGAATTTGACTTGATAATCTGGTCAATTATAAATTGTGCTTAATGGTATATTATAGCTAAGAACCTAACTCCCTTATCATTATGGTGTGTGAAGTAAGGGAGTAAGACCCAATACCAAGCCTATATCATTGTCATTATAGTCTCTTTCAAACCAAACTACTTGAAACCATCCTTAGATTTCCATTCTAGTACATTGCTTATAACCAACTTACCATCACATTTAAATAATCCAATAAACATTTAGGATTACCAATTACTTAGCTATTTACTTTCCAAGTTGATTTCTTGTTCTTTGCTCAATTCTATTTTGTATTATAAAAATTTGTATTAGCCAGCATTGGTGCAAGGTTTTGTGTTGTGTACCTCAATTAGATCAGTTAACATTAATCTAATTGACTATTTATTTCTTTTTAGATATTTCTTTTTAAACTACTTGAAAAAGTTATCTTGTTTCAATTCAAAAATCTATCATAAGTTAACAAAATTTCCCTCTTTTCTATATTGGGTCAACCCAATCAACCTTGTACCTTTTTTTACCTCTACTCACTATAATAGATCGACCAAGTTGACCTTATACTATTTTAATAAGTTGTTTTCATTTTCCCAGTCTTTGATTGTTGTACTAGGTTAATCCAGTTGACCCTATACAATTTATAGGCCTTGTTTCCTATGTTGGATCAACCCAATTAACCTTGTATAGTTTTTTGACTCTTCTTATTTCCTTATCTTGTTATCTAGTCTTATCTCATCATGATGACATATGTTTTGCCTTATTTTAGTCAAGAACATTAAATAATTAAGTATTTATATAATAACCTCACTTATTTCATTACTTCACCTGAAACTATCCAATTTCTTCCTTCCTCTTCTCTTAAACCAAAACTAATCACTACACAATGTAAGGTAATTGAGGTCATTCATCCTAATCCTCTTCCCAATACCAATTTTGGGAATATTCCACCAACTAATCCCTCTCCTATTAACACTCATACCCTTAAAACCAATGTTCATAATCCTCTTGTTACACCCATAACAAGATCACCAAGTCTTATCAATTCTCAAAGTAACATGGCTAAAACCACTCAAATTATTAATCTAGATGGTTCCCAATTATTCAAAAACATTGATGATAATATTATTTACACTCTTCACAATAATGGTGGATTTACCAAGCTTCCTTCTTCTTCCACCATACTTAAGGAAACTAACACTAATGTTGGGAATCTTCCACCTAGAAAGAATCCTTCTCCCACCAAAAATAACAATCCTCTTCCTAAAAACACTATTACCCCACCTTCAAACTCACCTATTGATATAACTCAACTTCTTGCACAATTCATACATCAAATTCACATCATGCAAAGAACTAACATCTCTCAAGTGATGAACATTCAAAATCATTTATGCAACATGATTTTTCAACCTCCTCAAGTAATCATGTCTCAATCAAATCAAAATTTTGTTCCTCTTCTTAGATATTACAATGGGAATATCATCCATCAACCTCCAATGAATAAAAAATTGTTCAACATCTTTAAAATGAACCTTTATCACCATTCACTGCATCCATAGATATTGGAAACATTTCTCCAACTATCACATATAATGGGACTAAGGACCCTAATATCTTTTTTAAATATTTTGGTTTTCTCTATAACTAATGGATCCAAAATAACACCTTTGCTACCAATAATATCTTATCTAAAACCTTTTTTGGTGATACATATGAATGGTACAACCAACTTCCTAGACATTCCATCTCACAATTATAGGATTTAGTCAATGCTCTAATGAAGGAGTTCTAACATGATGACCTTCCTAAAAATTACCTTAGCCATTTCACCAATGCCAAACAACTTCCTAATGAATCTTCTCATAATTTCATCAAATGAAGTCTCTCACTCATAAAGTGGACCATAATATGAATTATGATACTCTTTTAAAACTATTTTTCACAGCTCTTAAAACTCCCCTTCAATACAAAATATGAATCTTTTCCCCTAAAGCTTTAGACGATGCCTTAGACCAAGAAAAAAGGTAAGACTTTATTATGACTCAATTTAAACCATATCAAACAAATACTAAAGCACCTTTTCAATCATTTTCTCATAACATTGATTCATACAAGCCTCCCCCACCTCAAATTAGAGAATCCAGTTCAATCAATGTTCACCCAAACCACCCTCCCTTGAGTCTAAAATAACTTAAGTAGAAATTTCAACCCTTTAAACCCATGGGATTTGATCCTTCCAAACTTCCAAAATGATACAATTATAATAAATTTTATTGGTGACATGCTACTATAGGTCATTCTCATGAGTATTTTCATGATCTTCATTAATTTCTTCTTTCTTCCTTACTTGGTCTACATTTCAATCTTTATATTCTCACAAAATAACATTATCAAGACTATATTAAAGCTTATCAAAGTCAATCTCAAGAGCTACAATCACATCAGAATGAACTAACTAATAATCAAAAACAATTATCTCATACCTACAACTTATCCACTAATTTTGTTCAAACCATACTTGATCCTTCTTCCGACATCAATAAGAAAAGTATAACTCACATGAATAACCTAAAACATATTGTGGTATCCATTGAACCTAAACCTCTTAGGCCACTTGAACCAAAAGAGTGCTTAGTTCAAATTCCTACTCCAAAGCATATCATAAATGGTCATCTTTTATCTCCTCATACCTCTCTTACACATCATATGTCACATTCAACCTCTTTAAAATATAACAAACTAACATAATTACCTATCTAAAAAGACACCTTCCAATCCAATGAAAACCATTTCAATAGTTAAATGTTACCTCACTAGACCTCACATGTTGGGCCTTATTGAAATTCCCATCTATATGCCCTTTTAGACTTTGGGGCATCTTACGATGGCCACTCTTATTCTATAATGTATAATAACAGTCAAATCAAACTTCAAGAAATTTTTTGAGACTTATAAACTTGTATTTCACATGCTCATATTTGATATAAACATTAGCATAGATCTTACTTGTTATTTTTGTCTCGTGTTTCTTTTTTTTATGCACTTTATTTCCTTTAATTTCATTTTTATTAGCTTCATTGTCTTCCTTTACATTCTTTGGTTTTATTACACATTACATTTGTCATTTTATTTCATTTTTTTCTTCATATATTTATTTTATCTTTTATGTTATTATTTGCATTTGTAGCTTTATGATTATTTTTCCGCTTATTTAGCATTCACCCCTGTGGGTTTCTCTTTTGTGAGTTTGAAGTATAAGACCATGGATAGGACCTAGCCATCATCAAAAAATACCACCTTTACTTATTTTCTCATTTTATTGTTTCACATTTTGATTTTTAGCACCCTCATGGGTTTATTTTTTATGAGTTAGAATATAAGACCATGTATACTACCCATCCCTTTACATTAAATTACCATTTTATCATTTCTTTTATAATAAAATATGTTATTGATCCTTGTTCTCAACTTTATCTTTTGCTTTTTTTGTTAGATAGAATTTGCACAAGAATATATTTTAGCATGTTTTCCTCCATTTACCTCATTCTTATGATAATTAATCACATTTTGCTATCATTGTATCCCTTTTTTTCTTGTTGTCATATTTTTTGTGATTTAAAATAATTCAAATTCTTCCATGTGTCATTCCTCTTGTTTTCAACTTTCTTTCACTCCGTATTATATAAAACAAGGTCAAAATCAAGATAGAACTTTTATTTTACCTAGATTTATGAGACTCTTAAACCCCATGCTATTTGAATTTATCTCTCTTAGAAACCTTTCCCCAATTATTCAAACAAAAGTCATTTTTAGCACCAATGTTTGTTTTTCCAAATACGTATAGAGGAATGTAAAAATCCATCAAGAAAAAAATACAAATCATTTTAACTAAAAGGTAATGATATCTAAAATTCAACATACAAATCTCAAAATTCAACATCACACCAAAAAACGTGATTAAAACCACATATCTTATCTCTAATTGAAGCTCAAACTCCACAGTTGGCCTCACATAGAGCTAAGGTCCTTTGGGGTATGGTAGGCTAGTAGATTAAAATAGGGGAATTAAACAAAATCTATAGTGCTACCTAATTTATCATGTAAGTACCCAATCTTCATAGTAGATTGATGGCTCTATAATGGGTCCTGAGGAATGAGGAACACATTATTAGAAGGTAGGTCCATTTTAATTTCCATGCATATAGCCTTTATGACATTATCCATATACTTCATTTGGTAACCTAAGACATGTGTATCTAAGAGAATTTATTCATATTCCTTAAGGTCTAAAGTCCTCTTGTTTTGACAAACCTAATTTGAGTGTCTGGACTTTGATAAAGAGTTCCTCTACCTTATTTTTTCCTTCATTTCTCCCCTCCACCCATTTAATTCCCCCCTTTATAGGCAAATTGTGATTCCAAATCTATTTTCCCTCTTATATTATTCCTTCTTATACATATCTTAAAACATGCTATCTTTACTTTGTTTCAATTGTATCCATCCTTAGAGTAAAATAACATGTCTGAGAAACTATGAATAACACTCCTACACCATTTATTTACCACACCACTTCTTTATCATACTAGTCATGTCATTAAGTGGCTGTGTTTTCTTAAATTTCATCTTAGAACAATCACTAAGTTTGAGTCTTCCTCCTTTAGAGCTTTTGATTTCCATTTATCCATCATGTTCTTGTTTTATTTTTGTGGACTTTCCTTATCTTACATATGACATTTACCATTATTATATGTTTTCTCTGTATGTATGAATTATTCATGTTTATCTTCCTTCTTTAATTACATTTAATTTTCCTTCTTCACCTTTATTTGACATGTTTATCTTAATTTTGACATACATTTCATTTTTATTCTTTCATGTTTTTCTTTTTGCCTATCTTACATGAGCTTACTTTTCACTTTTTACATATCTTTGATCAAGTTTTCTTGCTTTTGATATTTCATTTATCATTCATGTTTTACATGCTTCCCAACATGATTTATTATGTTCTACATTCCTTTTTTGCCATTTTTGTTTTACATGTTTTCCAACATGATTTAATGTGTTTTAAAATAATTTGTCATTAATTTACCATAATTTTTTTAGTCATTTTCCTTCAATATTCTAAACCTTTCCTTCGAAATATTGATTTTCCATTTTTTCTTAAATAACCTAATGTCTCTATTAACTCATTTTGACTATATGCTTATATTCAATTTTTTTATTTTTGGCTATTTTTTACACTAATTTGTATATGTTTACCTAGTGTTCTTCACATTGGATGCCTTCACTTTCTCTTATAGTCTACTTATTTATCTATATAAATAAGTTAAGTAAAGGTATGTGTTTTTAAACTCTATCCTTTCCTTTATCTTATTTTTCTACTTATTGCACTTTAGATAGCATCAACACTTTGTGTTATCATGTTCTATTTCCCAAATCACCATCCCATTTTGAGCTCACATGACACATGATGATATTTTAGTGGGGAATACGTATACACATAATATTTTAAAAAATTTATTGATTACTAATACTATGTATCTTCTAGGAATCCATCGAGTCTCAATATCTCTAAGTGCATGCCTTAAGGGGTGCACTGGGAAGTAGGTGGGTAGACCATTGGTTGTTCATAAGATTTTCGTCCCATTTTCCACTTTAAATCTACACACTCATCTCATAAAACCATTTACCCTAAGCTTATTCTTCTTATCCTTACCTATTATAATCATTTTCCATGTTTTATCCTCCTTGCTCTTACCTTGATCCGCTTTCAACTAGTTGACTGTACTAGGCCAACTAGGTCAACCTATATAGTTTTCAAATTTTGATTACTATACAAGGTCAAATGGGTCAACCTTGTACTATTTATGGGTACTTTTCATCAGGTCATGTAGTATCCCTCTAGTCAACCTTGTTTGAGACCTAGTGAATTATATCTCAAAAACATATAGGGTCAATTGGATTAGCCCTATACAACCAACACATTAAGAAGGATTTAGGGAAAGATCCACTTATATATACAATTTCATTTCCAACCATTTTTAAGAGGATAAGTTAATAAGAATATGTGTGAATAAACATCTACTTATTGACCATTCTACTTGAAGAATAAATCTTAGGGTTCTATAATCTCTTTAGAGATATGGATCTTGTCTTATGGAGAAGTATTTTTGATACATAGATAGGTTGTGTAGCCTAGAGCTGATTTTTATTTTTTATCCTTAGATACCACAATAATATATTATGAATAACCTTGGCTAAAGGATATAATGACGCTCGGTAGGTTCATATTCAAGGTAAGGATTCCAAACTTTATTTCTCCTTTTAAGAGTTAATAGATAATATAGTTGTGATTCTATTCCCATGCATTAGGATCTTTTATACATTGACGTGAGTATATGTATTTTATGCATGTTTAGTTTGGTTTTTTATTTTGTTTCTAGACCTCACATTATGCCACAAACTTTAGTGTGCACTATATTATATTATATTTATTCTTTATTAAAATAGGTGAATATTAAACCTTAAGACTCTTTTAGGGTTGTTGTATGATTATGTTTGACTGTAGGCTTTGGAACCCTACCTCACATGGTATATTGTGACAAGTAATCTCCTAATCAGGTCTAGTGGATCCCCATATTGGTCATCTCCCATTTAAAAAATGTATTCCCAATCAAAAGTGTAGGTATGCTTTATCTTTTTCAAGCCAGGATTGATTTATAGACATTATGCATTTTTGATTGTATATAGATTATACCTAACTCCTAGAGACACTTTGAAGCAATGAAACATATATGAATGACAATAAATGAACAAACCAAACCAACCCACAACCCAAATAATATAGAAATAATAAATAGAGAAATGTGTAAGAGCACTTGGAGGTAAAGATAGACCTATCTACCTATGTACAAAGATCATGATGTAACACTTGTAGTAAAATTTAAGATACCTCCTATTTATAAGGATGGGAATTATATCTCAATTTAAATTAACAAGATCAAAGGCATTTATCTCCTTGTAACTTTTGATAACATAAGTCCCACTTTAAAGACTATTAAACTTGGAGTGTTTTCCTAGTTTTACATAGTCCTTTTCCCTCTAGAGGACTATATCACCTTATTAGAATGTCTTTGAGGAAACTCTCTTATCAAATTAACTCTTAACTTGGTGATTATTGGTCTAAATAATATGCATAAAGTATCATTTATCTCCTCTAACTATCTAAGCTCATTTATCTTTATCTAAATATCATCATCCTCTAAGAGCTCAAGTTGGTGTGCAAGATTTAATGCAAGAAGTTTAAGAGATATAAAAAATTTCGCTTATTTCCCATAGATAATAAGGTATGGGGAGTGTCCAATATATTAATTATGTTCACTCTATCTACCCATATGGAATTCATTAGTTTATTATGCCACTCCCTTTGACCATCTTCCATAGTTCTCTTGATAATCCTCAAGTTCTTTTTTGTAGACTCTACTAGCCCATTTACCTATGGGTAATAGTTATAGGATGCCCTAAGATAAATTATATTTTAAATATGCCACTCATATACCTTGTTACTATTGAATGCCAATGCATTGTAAAAAATTACTGTAGAGGGCACACCAAATTTGGTCACAAGGTTATCATAAAAGTCAAAAACATAATCTTCATTAGCTTCCTTGAGGGTAGTTTCTTAAACCCACCTTGTAAATTAGTTTGTAGCTATAATGATCCATTTATTTCATTTAATTTAAGTTGTTTTTATCATCCCTATGCAATTTAATCCACATTAAATGAAAGGTTTTTCTACTTGTATGGGTTGTAAGGGAAGGGTAACCAATTTTTTCTTGCCAACAAACATTGAACATTTTTGGCATTTACTTACCCAAGAGTGTGAATGTCTAAACATTATGGGCCGAAATCACCTATATTTAATATTATTAGATTTTTAGGTCTGGGAAGAAAGGTGCCCACCAAGTGGACCATCATAGAACTACTCAAGCAGCTTGTATATTTGGCATGATTCCACACACCTCAAAAGCATGCCTCCTATGTATATCCTGAAAAGTACTCCATATATCAAAACATAAGGTATAATTTTAAACCTAAAATTCCTTCTCTTGGCTCTATCTAGTCTCATAGGACATTGGCCTGACTCCTAAAATTTGAGTATATCATGTGTCTAACTGAAAGTTGTGTTGTTTGAAATTGCTTGTTGGCTATCATGAACAACCAACACTTGATATATACCTTATTTTACCTCTTAGACAAGGGGATCACATAAAAATTTTCCCCTTACAATTTCTTTAACTCTAAGTTCAAGGTCATAATCCATGCATTTTGTCACCCATCTGGATCTTTTCTCATTGAGGTCTATGTTGAGTGCAAACTCTTTAATACTTGGGTGTACCACCATGAGTATGATATTACTATTGAATACCATGTGCCTAAATTTTTTAAAACATCTCACTAATATAATCACATTTTTGTATAAATATATATACCTCTCCTCATACTCCTCTAGGTCCTAACTAAAGAAAGCAATAGGTTATTCCAAACATTACTCATTCTGCTACATCAACATGGTAGAGATTTCATCCAATGTAGAGAAGGCATACAAGTATAATTATTTTTTAAAATCATGATTAATAAGTTTATGTTCATGAGATATGTCCTCTTTGATGTCCCCAAAACTCCTCTTACCTTCTTTGGTCCATGAAAACTTATTGCATTTTCTTAACATGTGAGTAAGAGGCTTGACCAACTATACAAATCCTAGGATAAACCTTCTTATAAAATTAATATTTCCTAGGAAAATATATAGACCCTTCTTATTATTTATCAAGCTTAAGGATAATATAGACTAAAATCTTCCAGGATCTATGTAAATACCATCCTTCAAAACTACGTGGCCTAACATTATGCATTCATGAACACCAAATATACATTTTTTAAGATTCATCAAATCACCAAATTATTTTCATCCTTAAAATACTAAACTCAAGTGATCATTGTGATCATATGGGTCCTTTTATAAAATGGTGATGTCATTTAGGCATATGAACACCATGTCATTAATCAAACATTCAAAGGAAACATCCATTGCCCTCTAGAAAGTTACTCCAGCATTGGATAGTCCAAAGGGAATTTTCATATATGCATAAGTGCCCCACTTTGTGGTGAAGGTATTATTATGCCTATATTCTTCCTTGACCATAATCTAATTATAAACAAAGTAGCCTTTAAATAATGAAAATATTCAAAAATCTACCACCTTTTGAATAATTTGATCCATTAAGGGTAGTGGATAACAGTCTTTTAGGGACACTTTATTGAGGCCCCTACAGTCAACATAGAATCATATTTCCCCATTATTATTCCTCACTAGAAAAAGGTTTGCCACCCATGAGGAATGTTTAATTTATAATATTATCTTTGATTTAATCAACTTAAACAACCCCATTCTAATCAACTCCTCCATTTTTAGGTTGACAATCCTTTATTTATATCTAATTAGTTTTGCATAGCTCTCTAGTTCAATGGTATGTTGTGTAAGTTTAGGACCATAACCCTTAAAATCCTTATATTCCAATAAAAATACATTAGACAACTCTTGGAATAAAGTAATAAATTCAACTCTCTCTTTTGTTATGTTAATCTTTCTTAACTTTAATAATTTATCTTTGAAGATCTCTATCTTTTCATTATGTTCATCCTTGAATGACATACATGCCTTGCCTCTCCTCACTTGGTCGTATTCATTGAAGATTATTTATAATGTCACAAGCCCCTTATGAAACTTATTTATATCTCAATTTTACTAATTGATTATCATACTAGTGTTAGAATTTGTTTTCATTCTTATGGCATAATTCTACTTCCTACATCAAAAAACATATAATTTGGTCATCATTATCAAACACATACCAAATAACCTCATTATTAGGTATAGTTGGCATAAATATGACCTTTATATTGTCTTAAGTCTAGTTGCCTTTGAATCCTTCTACAACCTCACACTAAGGTTCAATAGCTTCAATCCTATCTACATGTTGGTTTGCCTCTCTTGGTATGGATTGTATATTAAATTCCAAGAAGTCCTATATAATATCCCATAAGTGATGCTTATAGGATTTCAAATGATGGTTATTGACTACACTTATGGCTCTCACTTGTTGCATAAAAAACTCATAGTCACCCTCCACTTGAATAAGTTTGACACCTCTTCTTCTTGCCTCTTGAAAACCATGTAAAAGAGCCTCATATTCAACTATGTTTGAAGTGAAACTAAATTTAATCTTTCAGTTGAATAGTAAATTTGATATGAAGGTGAAACCAACATGGCTCTAGCTTCACTACCATTCTTTGACCTTGAGCCATCAAATAATGAAAGCCATAGAATATCTTTCTCTTGAGTGGTGTTATTTAGGTAAGGTATAACAACACCCTCCTCATGTATACAATACACCCTTAAGCTTGCTTCGTCAATATTAGTGTAAGGATAAAATCCATGATTGTCAAATACCCATTCATCTAATTACAGGTCTAAAATGACTTCGAGATGGTCATGAGGATCTTTCTCACTAGAATTTTCATCATCATATAATATGGTACAATTGACATTTATAAGGTTAGGCATATAGGGCTCTAAATGGAACCTAGAGATAGGTTATGACCTAATAGTGACCCTAGTCCCATTTTTATCCCTAAAAACCATGTATGACCAATCATAGGACAAATATCCACAAATTTTTTCATTAAAATCTCTAGATAAGAATAAGGAAAAATATGGGGGTAGGTTTACAACCATTACATCCTGAGTGATGACAGAATTTAGGAAGGTTGCCAATATGATCTTAAGATCTTTCAACATACCTACTATTTTTATGGGGGAACCATCCAATTGGAAAACAACTTTTTCATTAGGCACATACTTAAGCTCAATATTATCTACTATGAATTTATGCATAATGGAGAGGCCATGACAACCTTAGGGAGATGAATAATGTTATGAACTTGACCTGGACTAGGAGCATGACTAGGGACTTAAATTTGACTAGGATGACTACTATTTTTCAAAATAATGTTCACCTTATTATCTATCTTATTCACATGGCAAATCTTAGAGAGATCTTGTTGAAGGATTTTTTTTGTCCTAGAATAGACAAAACATCATACATAGACATAATGACGATAGCCTTCATATGATACAAAATATTCAAAAGAAGACTAGTACCTTTGAATATCACCTTAGATGTATAAGTATCATTTGTAACTTTAGTGTCATGAGGAATAAAAGGATATTTCTACTATTGTCTATGTTGTTGAGGCATTTATTGAGTTTTAGGAGTTTTAGAAGCTATATTTGAATTGGTAGGCTTCTTACTGAATTGTGGAGTTGTTGAAGAATCCTTAGGCTACCCCAAATTATCATCCAACATCCTCCTCTTATCCCTTTGATTGGATTCAACTAGTTTATTTGCATTTTTTTAGTCTACCCCATGTTTACTACTACATGCTTAAACATATTCTTCCCTTCTTGAAAGTTTATGCACATTGTTTTAGCTAGTGCATTACCCATCTTTCCTTGTTGTTGAATTTGAGCTTATATTTTTATCATAATAGGAATGTTATCTTCATTCATTAGAGGGCCTTGTGGTAGATATTATGTCATGGAATTAGAATATAAGAGAATGCCACTAACTAGGTCCTAATAAATTTCTATACTTGTAACCATTACCATCTCATTGGATTGCCCTCCTAATTTTCGTGTTTTGTGTGGGGACCAAGGTTTTTGGGCTACTTTCAACTATGGGGTTGTAACTATTATAAGATCTACCTTAAGTAATTTAGCCTTGGGCTTGTTGATTTTATGGATAAGGGGTTCTATTGTAGGATTGAGTAGGGTATTAGGATTGGAAGGGACCCTTATATGACCTATTTGAAGCATATTATTGTCTCTATATAACCAATATCTTGTTGTTTTATAATTTAAAAAATATCTTAATCCTTATAAATTTATCCACTTGATCATAATCAGGTTGGGCTTGATTGTTTGGAGTTGGAAATGGAGAAATGGTGGGTGGGGTTAGCTGAAGCTCAAGAAAAAGTGGCATGAGATGTCTTCACATGAGTTTCCCTACTTGTATAAAATATTTTTTTCCCTTATAGATATATCATAAGCCCCAAGTAGAGTTATCCCACCCATAGATTGGATCATGACTGTAGTGTCTAAATTTAATTCTCTCAAATAGTAAATAAAAGCATAATGAGGTGTGGGATTAATGATGATAGGGATCCTATACCAAGTATTTTGGAATATAAAGTTGAAATAAACCATATATTCTTGGGATTCCCTCTTGATCGAGGTGATTTGTTCAAAAAGTGACACATGGTCACTTTTATCCTCAAAAAATTTACATAGGCACTCACCAAACTCATCTCAAGTATTGATTGAGGTAGGAGCTAGACCCCTATACAATTGAAGGGATTTACCTTTCAATGATGTGTCTAGTAATCTTAGGGATATATTCTCTTGCATAATGTTGTGTACTAAGTAAAGTTTTAAAATGTTAGATATGTGATCTATAGGGGTGGTGTAGTTTTATCCTATAAATTATGGTAGACTCTTTAATGAGGTAGCATGTATATCATCATGCTATTAAAGGTAAAGAGGGATGCCACTATTGAAGGGTACAAAATCTTGCATTTTGGGCCTTGTCATTTACATGGTAGGGGATGCACTACTTAAAATAATAGGATGACCATGAGATGAATACTTATTTTGGGGATCAAGACATATCTTATTGAATCTTGCTCTTTTATATGAAATAGAAAGTAGTTCAATGAATTCAAAGGGAATATCTTTACTAGCTGACCTCCTAGTAACCTTTGGCATGAGAGGTGTTGTCTGGATGATGTTATGAACTCAAAAAATTAGATAATATTTACCTTTTGATGATGGTGGATGTCTCCTTATGATATAAATACTTCTTCTTAATTCCAAACTTTAGCCATGTCAAAGAGAAATTTGTCTCACTAGGCATGTTAGAAACTATTGGAGGTTATAGGTTTCACCCTAACTAAAAGTAGAAGTGTTCAAGCCCTACTCTCAAAGCTAGTCCAACATGGGAATGACCCTAAGCTATGGGTTAACAAATTTTGGACCAGACCTCTAGGGTTTTTAATGATGCTAGCTACTTAGATATGATAATATAATATTTTTACTAAACCTATACTATTGGGATGAAAAGGGAGAGAAAATACATGAATGAAAATCTACTCTAAGTATAATGATGAAATAAATGTTGAATGATCCACTCTCAGTACGAACACTTTTATGACTACTAATGAATCTAATTAGGATAATAAATGATCAAATTCTATGACAAGGTTACAAACATGAGTATTTTGTATGAAGGGTGAAAAAAGACCTATAATTTGAAGGGAAAAAAGACACAGGTTTAAGCAAAAAACTATAGATTTATGACACTTCAAGGGAAACCTCACTAGCCACCACTTCACACAACCTACAAAAAACAAATAGATTTGAAGTAAGGTACATGAAGGACATACATATGATGAATAGGAAACATACACTCTCTAAATCAAAATTCAATATAACATAGTTAGCATTCAACTAGAATCTAATGTCTTATATTGCTCTAAAAGAGTTTTACAAAGTGATTTTAGTAGAGCTTCACTATATCAAACTGAGTGGATATAAATCAAGAGTTCAAATCTAGTGTTTATAAGAATAAATAAGGTGAGAGAGAGTAAAAAAGGCACTAAAGGGTTCATTAATGATCCCAATTCCACTCAGAACAACCACTGCTATAATCCTTCTTAAGCCTTCCCTTATATTAATGTCACTATATCTTTATTTAGCTGGATGGAGAATGTGACGATCAAGACCAATTGAAGGAAGCAATACCCACCACTACATAAATATTTATTGAGATCCTCATTAATTCCCTTCACTATCTTCACTAGTCATGCTTGATGTTATTTCTAACATTCCTTATGCAGTCACCATTCTACCATTACTTCTAAATCCTAAACATAGATCTATTATGGATGAAAACCAATGACCCTATTGTTTTTAATATAGTCATGAATGCAAATGAAGATCTATAAGTGAGATGTAAAATCTATATCTAGAAGCTCTCCAGAAGTTTTATAAGGATTTAATGGTGTTAGATCACAATATAAGGTCTGTTATTAGTTATCTAGATCATGTTTGATCTCGTATTTATGTATTCTACCTATTTAGGGTGGCAAAATCCTTTATATAATGTGTTTGCCTTTAGGGCATTCTCTTGAAATATTTTTCATGGATAGACCCAAGTCAAATTAATCCATTATATTTTTAATTTTAATATTGATTTAAGCTTCTTACATGCACCACTAATTTACCTGGTAGTTACCATGGTCTTGGCACTTGGAAACTATGCATTTATCCACAAGATATGTTGATACTTTGACCTCGTCCTCATTATTGATTCTTGATTATACTAATAGATGCACACCATTGATATAATAATAGTTTAACACAATTGAGACACTTGTCACCCATGGATTTATCCTCAATATTCATTAACCTTTTTACCCACTACTCACCATTGATCTCTTTTGTGATGATGAATCATGCACTATTGATCTATTTGGGCTCACATGCCTTATCAGTCAGTGTGCACCATTAGATCTTCATTCAAGGACCCAAGATCTTTCCAATTTTTAACCACATCTTCATCCATAGGATCTATTGACCTTTTAACTTGATACTCATTATTTATCTTTGATGGATGATCAAATGTGATCCATTAGATCTTTAGGACCCACTAACATCATTAGTCACTCATTTGTGATTGCATCTTGAATCAAGATTCCATGATTTGGACACTTATCATCTCCCAATTTAATTTGGGAATATTTTAATTTAAATGACTATTTAATGATACCCAAATTTGATGTCCCTATGCACATCTTACTCTACAAGTTCAACTTTAAGAACCTATATCTTGAGATAACAAGCTCATCAAAATATATAATTTGTAGAGCATGATTTAGGAATGAATAAATTCATGTTCATGTGATATTTTAGGCTTGATATTATTTTTATCATACTTATAAAATACATAAACAAACTAGTCTATTTGTTTCCCTATGATGTGTGATGGTGGTGTAGATCTTATAGACTTGTGTTTGAACTATTGCTTGATCTTTCAAATCTTTGATGATTCTCTAAGACCTGTGAAAACTCATTATATGATCCTAATTACATTAATCACTATGAGACCCTAACTCCTCAAAATTTGAAAAACTACACTTTAAGTTTGATTTAAGTTTTTAAAAAAAAATTCAAGCTACATATGATATTTGGACCACTAATTCCATCCAAAACTCTGTTCAACTCATCCATTTAGGTAAAAGCTTGGCATGTGGGCCAAAATGTCCAATAGATTTCATTATGGGGTTACCATGGTCTAAGGATAAAAAAATTATCATGGTAGTTGTAAATTGATTCAAAAATTATTCTCATTTTTTTTCCTTATCACAACCATTTATTTCAATTATAGTAGCTTCTACTTGTCTCAATACAGTTCAAAAATTACATGGTACTCTAAAGATCATTATAACTGACTGAGATTCCATATTTACTAGTAATTTTTGGATTTAATTAGTTACATGTTTAGGTACATAGTTAGCTCATATCTCATCCTATCATCTTCAATCTGATGGATATATAAATGTATTCAAAAAGTGTCTAAAAGTGTGTCTTCCTTGTCTTGTTTTTAACAAACAAGATAAATCATTTTATTGGATTCCACTTGGTGAGTGGTGGTATAAAACTTCTTTTCAAACTCCTTTTAAGATGTCTCCCTTTATGTAAATATATGGGTATAACCTCACATCCATGACTTTAGCTTTGATAGTGCATCCTAAGGTTCAAAATATTGAGGAACATATTCACCATCAAAAAGAGATGCTAGTCAATTTGTGAGAGAATTATACAATGACACAAAATAGAATGAAGCATCAAGTAGATGAACATCATAGTCAGTAGAATTTTAACATAGGTGATTGGTTATTTACATGTTTATATCCATATAATTATATTTATCTAAATTAATATAAAAATGATAATAAGATGTCACCTAAATATTAGGGCCTGAATAGATCTTGTATAAAATTGGTAGTATGGATTACAAGTTGGAATTACCTCCATCCACTCATATACATCTGGTATTCCATGTATCTTGCATGAATGAAGGTAATTAGACATAGGTTTTCCACTTAGACTAATTTACCTAAATTGGATGAAGAAGGTTGAGTCATTTTGGATCATGAAGATATCCTTCATACATGCAATGAGCAACATCAGACTAGAGCCATTAAGGAGTATTTGATGAAATGGAAAAACCTACATTTTGAAGATGCAACATGGGAGGATGAACCATTCTTGCAACAACATCTTGATTTTATTTAACTTTAAGGACAATGTTGTTTTTAATGGGAGAGTCATGTTATACTCTTAAGCTTTAGTGAATCTAGGTATATTTGTGGGTGAATTTTACTTACACACTTTCATATTATCTTGTTGTATTTCTATATGTTCCTAGTATGGTCAACCTAGGGAATAACCTTGGATAAGTGGAGTATATAAATGAGGTAATAGTTAGTATTTTATAATCATATTGAGAATTATGTTCTTACTACATTATTTTGGAGGTTTCCCTCTCGAAGTGGCTCTATCATGCTATTCAATTAATCTTCTCTTTCACCAATTGTTGTGGTTATATTTATTCTACTCTTAATTTATCTATATATAATTCTATTATTTTGAATCATCGAAGTAATTTCATTACAAATTATGTAACAAAAGCATATTAAAATACAAAAATTAAAATAATCCACCATACAAGGTGTGGCAAAATGATAATACGAATGATGACAAGGTAATAATACATGTAGTTTTGGAACCAAATTCATACATTGTATTAATCAACTCCTCCAAGGAGATAATTTAAAAATATACAAGAAGCTCCATACTACGTCCTATAAATAATATTATAATGCAATGTCATATATCTCCCTATAATTAAAGATGTTGATATGAATTGACCTCTTCTAAAGGTTTTGATTAGAATTATTATTTTTGATTATCACAAGGCACAAGGCCAATCTTCTAACAAATATATTGGTTTGAGGCATAAGATTAAATATGTTATATATGTCATCATCATTGATGTGGGCACACCTATAGATAGTTCCAAATCACAACCAATTGAAAGTAAATAAATGAAATATTTTAGTAATCCCGTTCATAAGTATATAAATAATGAGATAATATATACTTTGAGGGTTCATTATGCATACAATGCACACCATCCACTAGTTTATTACCATTCACATATATAGGAAAAACATCATTTAAATGTAAATATTAGGATTTATTATACTTTATTACCCTCTCATCCTCTTATTACATTTTATTGCATGATATATGAGATAATGACTCTAAATTGTATTCATTATTCATTTAAGATTACATTGATCACTAACCTATTCATAGTGTCATGGTTGATAATGGTTCTAACATGAATGTGTATGAAGACACTACTCTATCTTTTTGTATACACATATCTAGATTTACTTCCCACCACCATGGAAACAAAATGTTTTAATGGGGACATTCAGATTTTTATTGATGAGATTACACTATCACTATAGGTTGGTCTAGTACATGTGGCCACTAGATTCATAATAGTACCCAATGCAAGGGTCTTTGATATTTTATAGGTGTGCCCTTGGATTCATAAAATTCATAGGGTTATGTATACATTGTACAAATTATTAAAGTATATATATGTTAATAAGGTAATCATAATTTAGGTTATCCCATATGAATACCCCTAGTATAGTTTCATATAGTTCCATAACCACATATTCTAATTTAGGCACCCAAAATGGTGAAATATATATAGAAAATTCAAAATCAAATATCTTCCCTTCCAAGGAGGCCTATCCTTGAGAGGAAAATTTTGAAGATATTTGTCAAAGATTCTAGAGATCATCTTTCTACTCCTACACACCCTACATTATTATTAAAAGGAACTAAAGGTGTCGCACACAAAGCACCACTTCATAGTTCATCCTCTCCAAAATGGGTTCCCAAAGCCGTAAAGTTCACCATGTTCAATCAAGTGCATAATATGATACTTATCATCATTATTACCATATAAATTATTGTAAAAAAGGAAATCAATATTAAAATTAAAAATTCAATCCACATTAGTCTCAATAGTATGACACTTTCCATTACTAATAGTGCATAATTCCTAACTTTGACATAGGACCCATATATTTTGAGTCCCTTGTAGGACTCATTAATTTGAATATTTTTCCCATTTTTGTATTTTTATTTTACACATATATTTAAAATAAAAAAATGAAATATTATATAAAAATAAAAAATAAAGACCTATGCATGCTTATGTTTAGTTTATTTACATCATTTAATTTGTGCACAATATTTAGTACTTATTTTATCTAGTTTTTATATCATATATCTTTCACAAGTGAACATGAGTAATTTTAAGGCATACACGTTTCCATCCCTAGACTCAGTTACAAGTTATTTACACTCTTATACATAGAAACTTCTAATTAGACAAAAGTGCCACATTGGATAAAATTACACCACTTTATTTTCCATTTCCCCATTGTTGTCCTAATGAACACACACTATCATTTCTCAGTTATATACCATACACAAGCCTTATAAATATTGTATACATAACATAAATCCCATTAGGGGTATCTCATACACAAGTTTTATCATTCTATATATTTCCATTAATAATCATAAATCATTTATTTCATTGCATACCATCTATAGATATGGCTCATATATCAACAACTTTATATACTACTATTTATCTAGGTTATTGAATCTACTCATGTTTTGACTTACTTATGTTCATAAATTACAAATATTAATGCATGATTCTATTTTTTTATTTCATGATTCATCTCTTATGTATGTTTATTTTCTTGAGGACATTTGAATATATAATTATGCATGGTTATAAGTCTTTATTATCTTATTCTATGCATGTGAGAAAATTTGAACATGTCCTTGTGTGTGTTTTTATGCTTGAGGACATTTGAATATGTATTTTTGTCTATGTATTTAATCCTTCATCCTCTATTTTTATATCTATGAGTACATTTTAACATGTCCCTATGTTTTCTTCTATGTGTGTGAGTGACATTTGAACATGTACTTTGTATGTCCCATTTGCCTTCTATTTGTGTGCCTTATGTGTTTTACTTATACTTTATGTTTGTGTGTATCATGGACATGACACTTGCACACTTATTTTCTCAAATTTTATGTCATTATGGATATCATACATTCTCCTAATTTTAAATAACATGATGGATACCGTGCATCCTCTTAGTTTTCTATGCCATGATGGATATCATGCATCCCTCCTAAAGTAGTTCTATTTAGCTTTAAATAATCATTTTTGATAACTTATATTCATACCAAGTTACTAATATTTATCTTGACATTTACACTATGTATGATTATTCCTAAATGCATATCAGATTACTATTAAACTTGGCTTATCTATATTATGATTCCATGATTCTCCATGTTATCACAACTACTCATATTTAAATCCTTCACATAACAACTATCACATAAACTTTCATTTTTATTTAAGTGATTTAAAAATATCTAAAAATCACCTTAAAATAAGGGGCATACATAATGATTTATCTTAGAGACTAAACCCATTAAATACAATGCAAAAATATACATAGATATAAATATGTATTCCTCATATAGTGGATCATAGAGCATACTTAGAAAATAATCAAATAAGTAGTTTGGATAAGAGCACTCCCAATGGATGAGAGGACACCCCATTAATGTCCAAATAGGTTAATATTATCCTAAAGTTCATAAAATAATCAATTCTATAGTTTATTATAATCTTGAGTATTCCAAATTAGTTTCTAATGGGTTCAGAGTCTCAGTTCTCTTAAGTTACCCATATTTTATCTTAAGTTTGCTCAGATTGGGGGCATCATGTGAAACATGTGTTCCATGTTATAAATATATTTTTTCTCATAATTTTAGTTATTATTACTTAGTATTATAATACTTATACACTAAATATCAAATTGGGGGCATGTGCATAACACATGGCTTCCCCTTTGCTCAAGTTTTGCAGTAGTTTCATAAATTAAATAGAAATACTTATCATTATCAACATTGTATGCACTAGACCCATATTATATAAATTATTTACACTAAATTTGTGCCAATGTTTTACCAATAATGAGAATTATTATGTCTACAATGGTTATTTCACCTATTTTTTGCACTATAACATTATACTGGGGTTCATAGAGGGATTCCAAGCTATTTCACTACCTAGAATATGCAATGATGGATTAAAGAATACCTTGAGTTATTAATAACATTATAATAATAAATTAGGATTGTGGAATGCATAATAAAATCCAATAATTTTAATTAAAATGGAATCTCCAAGGGGCTTACCCTGTACAATCACTAATTTTTACACCAGCTTTTGCACCAGAAACACAACAATTTGTGTACCCAATTTAGTGTATTAACACCTTATTAAATATATATATTTTTATTGTATTTATTTATTTATTTTAATTATATGTAAATATTATTTTTACACACGTTTCATTATAGGTTTTCATGATGCATAATTTAGTGTTATGTCTTGCATTCAAGACTACACTTCATAGGTAAGTTCAGGTGTGCACATTTTATTTTTACTCTAGTACTTTCTCATTGCTACATTAATAGAATAAAATCAAGGTATATTTAGACACAAATTAAAATTTAAGATAAAATTATACACTTGTGATCATAATTTTGACACACTTATCTTATAACCTATTATAGGGATTTTTAGCCACTTTCATTTACTTTTTGCATGGTGACTCACTCCTTCAAACATCCCAAATAACTTTAGAATTTTTACATATAGATTATTTAGTAGCCTAGGATCATGCCCTAATTGATTCATACCTTAATATAAAATCTTACTTCCCTTATGATAAGAGTGCCTAATTAGGACAATAGTGCATCCTACCACTTTGAAAAAAGTTGACCCCCTACTAATTAATGACCATTTTCAAAAATTCAAAGTTCTGTAATGGTCGGCCCATAAGTTTTAGTGAGCCCCATACAAATAAATTATAAAAATAAAAATATGTAACTATATTTAAAAATATTTTCCATGCAAGTGACTTCCACATAAAAAATAACTATAATTTTAATTGCACATTGAGAACAAAATCCCTATTTCTCCCAATTCTGATCACATACAATCCTATTAGTCCTTAGCTAAAGTATAAATACACCTACAAGGTCATAAGTCATGATTTAATAACTTAATCACACCAATATTTCACCATAATTTAGTTTTTTTCACTAGTTTCACACACACCACCATAGCATGGGACAATTACATGGAGTTTGATCCCACTTTAGAGTATTGGTATGTAATTAGTGCTCAACATAGGGGTTATTAAGGTCAATAAAACTTCAACCACTTACCCATTTTAATAAATTTTTACATCATGTCATATTTTATATTGATTTAGGATTTTAAAGTATAAAATTAGTTACATAGTGGTCATTTAAATGAATCAAATGTACTCACACAATCTATATAATAAATAGGTAAATTTACATAGAACCTAGAAATATCAAGATCAAAATATTTTGTTCGAAACCAACACACCATAGGGATAAAAATAAACCCTTACACTATCTAGTCATTTCAATCCTATTTAAGAACCCTACTAGATCCTTTTCCTAGTCTTCATAAAATCAATATAGTCAACCTATCAGTCTCAAATCCAAAATCATCTCGCATCTTAGTTTTCCATCTATGTTTACATTTTATCTCTTGAACTTTCCATGTTTATTAAGTATCTAGATTTAGAAAGTTTAAAATTATTTTATGTCATTTATTACATACATGTAGCATTATTATTTTACATAATAGTTTACTTATTTAGGATCTATCATTCTCCTTGTTTCCTAAATTTGATAAAACACTTAGGCACTAATCCCTTTTTAATGAGGGTTGGGAATTTATCTTCCCAACACATGGCATTACCTCAATAAATAAATTTAGGTAATGATCACCCCAAATTATTTAAGTGATTCAAAAATTATGAAAAAATATACATTATTTTAATAAGGAAGAATCATCTCTAACAACATGACATGTGATAAAAAGGTTCACTAACTTATACATATATTCCTTAATTTATGTTTTAGTTTCAACAATTCTAGTTTCATTTCTTATTTTTTATTTCATACATGGAAAATTATTTTTTCATATTAATTTTAGATTGTATGGAGCAAGCTACACATTTAGATCCTCTTCCAAAATACAAAGTGTGGTGTACATATTCAAGTACATATTTTAAAAAAGGAATGAGAGTGATATCATTCAAATCCATAAATATGAAGCATTGACAATAAGAAAATCACAATAATCTTGTAAAAGGATGAAATACAAAGACAATGAAAATTATAGAATATCCATAGAATTACTTAGTTCAATCGAGAGACCTTGCATAAGTAGGAAAGGAAATACAATAAGCAAGCCTAACTAACCATAAAGACAAAAACTAGGAAAAAGATGAAAACTATATATAGAACCTAACAAGCATGAGAATATAATCTAACACCTTCCCCCCAAGTGAAGCTAGGGGTTAATAATAGCCAAAACAAGATAAAGTGACATATCCATAGTATGATTCCTAACAAAAAGGCTTGATCAAGTACTCATGTACAATATATATTCTTGAAATGAAGAAGGAAGATGTCCTCATGAACACCCCCAATGGATAAATTCTAAAACCCTAAGATTTCTATGAAACTCAAGGAAATTAGGTGATGAAAAAGGCTTCATAAATATGTTAGTAACATCCTGCTAAGTAGAAATATACTAAAAGAAACTAACTCCATCTTTAATGTGTTGTTAAATGAAGTGCATGTGTATCTCAATCTAATTGATTTGCTAGTGCTTAACAGGGTTGCAAGATATGTGAATTTCACTCTAGTTGTCACACCAAAGTATAATAGGTGAATCCTATATGAAGCCAAACTATATCAATAACTATAAAATCTAAAGAACATGATAACTCATTGTAATTGTTTTCTTGTGTTTAGCCGCTATAGATGAAAGTGCAATAGTCTATTGCATTTTACAAACCCAAGTAGCTAGAAAAGAAACAAGATAAGATGTAACCAAAAGTGAAATGCCTATAATGAAGATAACCTTCCCAATATAAACCAGTGTACACAATAGACTAATTAGAACCCTGGGTGTAGTGTAATATAAAATATGTAGTGCCTCATAAACATACTAATATCCTCTTGGGATCCTACTAATACTTGTCGTGAAGAGCATATGTAAACCTAGATATAAGCATAACTACAAATAAAATATTAGGGTTGTTATTTGTCAAATATATAAGACTCCTATTCATTTACCTATATAATTTAGGATCATAAAGAGTAGTATAATTTGTAGTGCATGTGACTCCATAATGGAAAGGAGGGGGACTTCGCTTGAAATTAGCCATGCCAAAATGTTGAACAAGATCAAGGGTGTACGTCTAATGATTTAAATGAATCTTTGAATTTGATTGAGAAATATGAGAGATCAGGAAAAAGTGCAAAAGATAGAGATCTATCATATGAAATTACACTAAAATAGTTTATTGAATAGCCTAAATTTGATAGGAGTTGCCTATAATAAGTAAATCATCAACATATAAGAACAATATAATAATATTATCTCCAACAACTTAGATGTATACTATGGGATGTGAGTAGTAATGAAGAAAGTTATTAGATAAAATAAAATAATCCATCTTCTCATACCAAGCTCGAGGGGTCAGTTTGAGACCGTAAAGAGACCTTTGAAGTTAATGTTGACCAAGTTTGACTTTTTAGTCAAACTGGGGCACCTATAGGCAAAAACTTGATTTTTTTGGTTTATAAGGTGTTTAAATATATGTTATAAGGTTTATGAAGGGTAAATTAATGCCATTTAATGTTATACTACCTTTGTTTATTAGTCCCCTATGTCTATTTATCATTTTTGGGTCAATTAGAGGTCATTTTAGGTGTACTTAATGCTTTGTATGGTTTTTTTGGGAATTTTTCAAGTCAAAAATTCTGATGTCATCCCCCATGTGTAGTTAAAATTATTTATGAAGATTAAATAACTAAATAAAAGGTAGGTTGCTCAGAAAAGGGTAGTTTTCTTGACTAAAGACTGAAAAAAAGACACTTGTACGGTTCTTTGGGAAGTGTGGCACTTAAATTTTTTTTTTGTGTGACTATTAACATTATCACAGGTCATATACATTTTTTGAGTGAATAAATTACATAAAAATATGATTCTATAAATAATTTTCTCATTCTCTCCCTTTAACATGCAAAGAAGGCTCAAATTCAAATGCTCACCATGGACCGTACAAGTGGAATTAGGGGGAATGGTATTGGGGGTAAATATCACTCTGAGTATAATTAAATTTCATGTAAAGAATTAATATATTGATGTCTCTTCCTTTATGAACAATCATTAACACTACCTAGGTCTTCCTCTTGGGATGAAAGTCCCTGAAGCCTTTTGGGAGGATCTTATTAACAAATTCAGTAAGAAACTTGCGGGATGGAAAGGAAATTTTTTAAGTCAGGCAGGAAAGTTAACCCTCCTTAAAGCAAGTCTTCAAAGCATACCTACTTATGCTTTAAGTCTTTTCAGAATTCCTACCAAATTTGCAGAAGCTATTCAAAAAATACAAAGAAACTTTCTATGGACTGGTACTGAGGAAAAAAGGAGGATGCCTTTAATTGCTTGGGATAACATCTGCAAACCTTTCAGGGAAGCGGGGCTAGGAATATGTAAAATTAGAAGTATGAATAGAGCTCTCTTAGAAAAATTGGGATGGAGGGTTTACCATGAAAACAAAGAATGGAGTAACATATGGAAGCATAAGTATTTATTCAATGCAAAATCCCTTTCTGATTTCTTTTCTTACCCTGATGTTATCCGACCTTCTTCCATATGGGGGGCAGTTCATGGAACTAAACAAATTCTAGAAAAAGGATGCTCATGGAAAGTTGGTAATGGAATAAAGGTGAAATTCTGGGAAGATGCTTGGTTAAAAGAACACCTTTGATAGAAGAATTCCAAGATAAAGAGGTAATTGATCGATGTAAGCAAAGATATAGAATAATGGTAAATCAATACTGGCAGAACAATTCCTGGGTGAATTTAATTGATCTTGATCAAGATTTAAATAATATAAAATTATCCCTCAATGCTATCTCTCTCTATCCTAATCTAGAGGATAAGATTATTTGGCATGATGATCCTAGTGGACAATTTAAAGTATCTACCATTTTTACTTCTAACGGAAATGGTAATCAACCTTTGTGGTTGCATGCCTGGATTAAGGGGCTTATCCCAAAAATAAAAATATTCTACTGGACTCTACTACAAAACAAAATCTTGACTCTTGAGAACTTGTAGAAAAGAGGAATATATGTGGTGAACATGTGTATTCTATGTAAAAAGGGCTTTTAAGATAGAGATCAATTGTTTTTGAACTGTTCTTATACGCAGAAAGTTTGGAATGAGATCCTCAATCTTTGGGGTATTGTATGGGTTCATCCAAAAAGTGTGGAACTATCTTTTAAAAGTTGGTACTGTCGCTCTAAGAATCCTAATGTTCTTTTTTTATGAAAATTAACTCTTCCCCATATTTGGTGGGGTATATGGAAAGAAAGAAACAATAGAATTTTTAGAAGTAAAGAACTTCCAAGATGGGTGTTGGGTCAGAATATTATTAGAGAAATAAAGGAGAATTTCTCATCACAAAGGGATCCTAATCAAACCTTTCAAATTGATAATCCCTTAAGATCAAAAAGGCCTAATGTGAAAACTAAAAATCCAAGATTAGGTGTTAAATGGAATGTCCCCCCTTGTGGATGGATCAAAGGAAACTTTGATAGAGCTGCTAAAGGGAACCCAGGAAAAGCAAGATGCGGAGGAGTCTTGAGGGATCATGTGGGAAACGTAATTGATGCTATTGATATTCCTATCGATAAGTCGAATTGTCATATTGATGAAGCTTCTGCAGCCCTTCAAACCATTAAATTAGCTATTGAATTAGGATATTCTAAATTATGGCTAGAGGGTGACTCCATGAATATCATTAATATCTTAAATAACAAAAATTTAGTTTCATGGTCTATAGAGGCAATGGTGTTGGAAATGAAAGCCTTAATTCAAAAATTTGAGAAAGTAACCATAACCCATGCTTACCGTGAAGCCAATGGGGTTGCTGATTGGATAGCAAATCATGATGTTTGAATAGGACACAAGGTGAGTTGACAATATACATTAAATAAGAATGTGGATCTTAGAGAGCTCATTAATTATGATTTAATTCATTCAAAGGAGGGAAAGATCTGCTTGGAATAGAAATTTAGTGATTTGGTGGAGTGGTCTCATGGAGGAAGGATTACAATCATTAAACAGAAATATTCTAGAGAATGTGAAGTGGGTTTTGTATGTGCCAGAAAATAGGCGAGTTTCATTACAAGTTAATAATAGTTGGTCTCATTACTCAGTAATCAGCATTTGGGTGTTACTAGATAATTGTATGGCTTGCAGAATAAAAGGAGAACCAAGGAAGCAGGAACCTAAAAGCTACAAAGATTGGAAAGCAAAACAAGATTTCTGGAAGATCCTTTAGAGAGGGAAGGTTGTGAGCTACTTAGAATGGCTACATGGTTCAAAACCTCATATAACGATGGCTTTTTTCAAAAATTGGGTCGATTATAGGGTAACCCTCCATGGCATTATGGTGAAGCTCACTAAGGAATTCATAGTGGAGGTCACGAGGCTTCCAATGGAGGGAATAAAATTCTCAAAGTAGACCAGCATATCTAATGAGGCATTTAGCAAATTCCAAAAGACAGATGTTGAGGAGCAGCAGTTAGAAAAGAGTTGGGATTTTTTTGACCTGGAGCAGATTAAAGGAATCTGGAGAGATGTCTTATGTTGCATCCATGAGTATTTCATACTCGATGGAAGAAGAAAAAGAGTCCACAAATTTCATTTTGTCTTTCTTAATCATTTTAGGCACAAAGTTAGAATCTCCTTTCCTTTTTATTTGCGCTTCTCGCTGCTCCAAATTCTATTCGCTCATAGAAAAAAGGAGTCTCATCCTATATTGCATGAGGGATTAATCCTAATAATTGAAGGTTTTTTCAAAAACAAGGCCATTATCCTGAATCCTTATTCGGATAAAAATAAGGACTCACAGAGTAAGAAGAATGATACAGTAAAGGGGAAAGAAAAAGCTAAACCCAAATCCTCCAGCTTCAAAAAATAGGTTGTTGATGAGGAAACAGAGTGGGAAAGCACTAAAAGTTTTGAGGAGGAGAGTATAGAGGAAGAGGAAGGAATAGAAAGTAGGGAATCCAACTCCAGTAAGGAAGAAGAAGATAAAGGTAAGAATGAGAGAGAAGGGGTCACTATAGAGGAAAAAATTGAGAATAATAACTATTATCTTGAGGAAAATCAGCAAGTGCTAGGGGAAACTAAAAAAGATATGGATGTTCTTTTTGAGCATCCTGCTTCAAAAATAGAGAAGGAACATCTAGTTCAGGATACCTATCATGCAATGGAAACTAGAGATCAAGTAAAGGATGATCTAATCCGTAAAAAAGCCCTGTTGAAACTAAGGAATAGAAACGAATGGAAAGGGAGGAATACATGGAAAAGGATGAAGACAATCCAAAAGAGAACACATAAGATTTAAGTGATATAGGATAGAATGACAGGAGGCACCCCTTTATGAGCTCAGCCAAATGCAAAGTAGATGTTATCCTTCAAGTTGACTCATGGATGTATAAGGAGATAATGGGCCTCAAAAAGAAAATGGAAATATTGCAATGTAATCAAGAAGCAGATCGGAATAAAATCAATAATCTGGGAAAGCAAATGAGGGATATTCCTATCAAAATTAAAGACTATGAGAACAATCTTAGGGAGCTCATTAAGGAAAGTAGAATGAAGATGGAGGAGGTAACCTCTAGCATATGTGCAACTGCTGTAAACATTGGAAAATGAGGAAATGAGGAAATTAAATCCTTGGAGGGGCCTAGTAAGAGAACCAAACAGATCTCAAGGAAGAAAACAATGCAAGAGGTTGCTACGTCAGTGGCTATATCTATACAGGACACTGTTGTGATTTGAAAGGAAGCGGTGAAGATGATTTTGGAATTAGAAGAATAGGTTCTTTGAGTTCTTACTGTGCTAGTCCTTTTAGTTGGATGTAATAACTAGTTCCATTTTTTGGTTTTTTGTTTTCTTATCACACTGGAGTTTCCAGGTCTCTATAAAACCTGGGGTCTATCTTTTGATGTTCTTGAATTGTGGTTTCAGGTCCCTATAAAACCTATTTTTGATACTACTTAGAAGCAGGTAAAAGGTTTCACCTGTGGACGTTATTTTTATATCTTTCATCCTTTGTTTTAGGGTTTCGGGGTCCCTTCAAAACCTATTTTTACCTTAATCTAAAACAATCATTAACACTACAAGCAACTTTTTATATGATTGCATTGAAATAAATATATCTCCATGATTTTTTAATGTCCAACACTCCACCTTTTCATTTCTTCTGAAGGAGTTTTCAAATAGTGCTTGCTTCTTGCAGATTCCAAAGTTGAGTGCAAGTTTTGTGTTTCAAACATCCAAGGAGATCCATTATGTTAATAATATGTTTGATTTTAATTCATAATTATTTAATTCACATTTTAATTTTTTTGGAAGTTTAATTAGTATCCTTTCAAAGTCAATTTTCTCACCTTTACCATTGTTTATTGTCCTGCTAACTTCAATCAAGTTTGTGCATGTTTCATGGGAAGTGCATGGAGGTGAGAGAGAGAGATAAAAACATGGTAGAGTAATTTTTAAATTTTAACACTACCCATTAGTCATAATTCCCATAATATGAATGTCTAAGGTGATATATGAGCAAGTTTCATTCAAAGGAAGGTTAATTGTGCTTTTGGGTTCTCATTCCCTAATTTTGGTATATAGAGTTCCTAGGCATTCTTTTGGTTTTCATAAGTGAATATAGTTTTGGTTTTGAGGATTATTTTTGTTCCTGACTTATATTACTATAAATTATAAACAAGTATTCCAAGGTTGAGCTTTAATGGGCAAAGATCATGCATGTTTCAAGACCTTTCAAGATGGCAAAAAGCCACTAAAATACAGTAGTGATGTCTACAAGACAGTGATCATAATGTTAACTTTGCATCCCATTATGGTGTCCCTAGAATATGATATAAAATTTAATTATTCTAATAATTCAAATTATTATTTTAAGATAAGGGACTAAGAGAGAAGGTGAATACAGTGTCTCAAACTCCAATGCTTATTTCTCTATCCCTACATAGGACTGTGAAGGACATCTATAGGTAGAGAACAAAGATTTTATGAAGTAGGGTTTTGTGTGAGTGGTTGAAGTTTCATAATTTGGATACAATCCAAGGTCACTATACCTCTTCAAATTATCATTCACATGTTATAAATGACTAAATGGCAACTCCCAGGCCTATGAATACACACCTACAACTTGCTTATGAATTAGTCTCAATCAAGAGCAAAAATGGTTTTTTAGACTCAAATGGAGTATGATAATAGGTGAAATTAATACGAAATTATTTCAGTATAAAAAATTAAGGTTTATATATATTTTTAGGTCAAATAAACCATCTTAACACCTATATTGATGACAGAATGGCCACCTATAGCCAAATAAAAGGGCAGGGGTATGAGAACAATCAAGAATAAGGTGGTCTCTAGAGGCCTAATTCATGCATGAAAAAAATGAAATGAGGGATATATTATGTTTCCAAAGGAGAATTAAAATAAATGGCATACATTTTAAGTTCAAAACATTGCTTAGAAACCTATAGGCTTTTAGGTTTATGTCTCAGTCCTATAGGGAATGTGATCACAATCTTGTTTAAGAATATGCAAAAATGTATGGGAGTTGAGGTTGGTTTGAGTTTTTCCATATATAATAAAATAATTAATTAAGTATAATGACCTATGAACATGATAAATAATTCCACATCCATATAAAAAATCCAAAGGGTACCTACAAACAAGGTCTTAAAGAGTGTCTCAGTCTAAGAAGCAGTGAGCAATTAAAAGGCATAGTAGGCCAAAAGGGGATGGGTTTGAAATATGGTTCACATTGGCATGAAAATTTTAGTCAATAAGGATTATGTAATTTTTTTAAACCTTAACAATTCTCTAAGGAAAGGCACCTAAGACAAAGAAAGAGCCCCTTGCCCACTGGTTACAGTCCAACAAGGTCATAAGCAGAAAGGAAATCTATGAGAGTTTGGTGTCCTAGAAAAGAAAGGAGGTTTTAAAACAATGTTAAGTAGGTTAATAATGATAAAATTAAGGAAATAAAATTTCTATACCATCCTCAAACTATCTATGGTCATTTTCTCAAAAGGAAGGTTACCTCAGTTTGTACGGTTGGTTATAAGGACCTTTTAACAAGAGGTAAGTTATGAATATCAATAACACACAAGCTTCCTAAAGACTAAAAAAGCTCCATGATATTATAAAAAGGATTATAAACATGTTTGAATGGTATTTAGGATTAGGAATTCCATATAATGATTATTCACATGGACGTTTACACAAGAATGTGAAAAAATAGGGTTTTTTGACCCCTCTTTGTGTAAAATTGAGTTGGTTGGACCATCTAGACTTGGAATTTGATGAAATACATTGGTATAATTTGAAAAAAGGACCTTTTGGATCCCCCAAATATTTCATTTTCCCTATAAAATTAGGACTAATACTCATTGTTTGGTCTCCTAGATAGGTCAATCCTCTTGTGCAAGAAGTTGGCAATTTTTGGAAAAATAGTTAGATAATGAACCAGAGGTCCTTATGCTCAAATGGTAAGGTATTTACAACTTGGTAACATATAGGAGTACATGAGGAACCATTATATAAAGTTTGTAATCCAAGAATATGGTCTGAATGGGTAGGTTTGTAGGTAGGCCTAGAGGAAAACATATAAACTCAACCCCAAATGAGGTGTCACTTCAAGTACTAGCCTTCCAAAGGTACTATAATTTTTTGTGTGATGTTTTAAAGGGAAAATTTTATATTTTAATGCTACAAGGATACATCAATGGTGATAATTACCACTTTTATCCCACAAAGTGCTAATAGGCTTATTGATGTGGTATAGTCATGGTTCCAAAGCATGAGTGACTTCCATTTTAGGGTCTTATTGAGATCTCAAAGGAATTTTAATCTGTTGGTATGTAATTTTAAGAGGATTTTAATCTTTTTGTTTTCTTGAAAACTCCAAAAAGAAGCCATATCCAACTCTTCACATACTCAGACCCTCATGAGAAGCATGAAAGCCACTCAAAGATCAACTTTGGACACTCATATCTCTTACAAAAAAATTTATGGGATACTAAGTCAAGTTTAAATGTTAATAAGGGTCCTTAAAGATATATTATTAAAAAATTTCAATGGTTTCAACCTCTAACCTTTATGAACATAGGTTAAGAGTCCAGGTCACTAAAAACCCTCATTAAAACCTTGTTGGAACCTAATCAGAGAGATAGAGAATTTTGAGGATCTAAATGTAAGAGGATGGACATGAAACCATATATAGTTTATATAATACTCTTTTAGGATATCACACATGTACTTTTTGTATATAATTATATGGAAGAGGGGAAAACCAAGCTTGTTTTGGCCATTTTGACTGGTGTGCAAGCTTCAAGAAGAGTTAGAGGATGAGAAAAGTTTTGAAAGGAATATATACACTTGAGATAACTCTAAAAATTAATTTCATATTCTGAATCATATTCTAAGTGTCTTAATTATACTCGCACTTTAAGTGAGTCTAGTGGACCAGAATAGTGAACACTTGGGAAAGTGATGAAAATTGATTAGGGAGATACTTTGAAGGATTTATCTTGAAATTTATGATATTTAAGACTTTTATAGGTGTCACTCCCTATTTTTCATGAAATATTTTTAGGTTTAGAAGGTTTGGAGTGCCAAGTGGTAAGGGTGCATGGAAAGGGGTCTTTTTAAAGTTGCCTAAGATGATTATGCATGTCCACAATAGTAAGAATGAATAGAGACCATAAAAATGCATTGATTATGTTTTTATTACTCTTTACATCATATAAATTCATCATATTTTAGGTTTTGTAGATAAAAGAGGACTTTTGGAAGGCTACTCAAGTAGGTAGTTTCTTGTGCAAAATTGGCAGTTTTATGCCTCTTTTCACCTTCCTTATGATTTGATTTGACAAGTGTACCCCATAACTTGTCATGGTTCACATAATAAATATTTAACATAAAATTTTAACTCCATTTTATAGATGGAAACATTTCCAAGTTACCCTTGGACTTCTCTCTCTCTCCTTCTCTCCAACTCTATAAGAGTTGGCCATTTTGGAATTGTAAGGATGCTCCACTAGAGTATGTGAATCCCTACTCAATTTTAAACCTTAAGAATTTCATTTTCCCCATAAAATTAGGACTAATACTCTTTTTTTGGTCTTCTAGATAGGTCAATCCTCTTGTGCAAGAAGTTGGCAATTTTTGGAAAAAGAGTTAGATAATGAACCAGAGGTCCTTATGATCAATTGGTAAGGTATTTACAACTTGGTAACATATATGAGACATGAAGAACCATTGTATAAAGTATGGATTCCAAGAATATGGTCTGAATGGGTAGGTTTGTAGGTAGGCCTAGAGGAAAACATATAAACTCAACCCCAAATGAGGTGTCACTTCAAGTTCTAGCCTTCCCCAGGTACTATAATTTTTTGTGTGATGTTTTAAAGGGAAAATTTTATATTTTAATGCTACAAGGATACATCGATGGTGATAATTACCACTCTTATCCCACAAAGTGCTAATAGGCTTATTGATGTGGTATAGTCATGGTTCCAAAGCATGAGTGACTTCCATTTTAGGGTCTTATTGAGCTCTCAAAGGAATTTGAATATGTTGGTATGTAATTTTAAGAGGATTTTAATCTTTTTATTTGCTTGAAAGCTACACAATAAGCCATATCCAACTGTTGACATACTCAGACCCTCATGAGAAGCATGAAAGCCACTCAAAGATCAAGTTTGGACACTCATATCTCTTACAAAATAATTTATGGGATACTAAGTAAATTTTAAATGTTAATAAGGGTCCTTAAAGATATATTATTAAAAAATTTCAATGGTTTCAACATCTAACATTTATGAACAAAGGTTAAGAGTACAGGTCACTCAAAACCCTCACTAAAACCTTGTTGGAAAGTAATTAGAGAGATAGAGAATTTTGAGGATCTAAATGTAAGAGGATGGACAAAAAACCATATATAGTTATATAATACTCTTTTAGGATACCACACATGTACTTTTTGTTTATAATTATATTGAAGAGGGGAAAACCAAGCTTGTTTTGGCCATTTTGAGTGGTGTGCAAGCTTCAAGAAGAGTTAGAGGATGAAAAAAGTTTTGAAAGGAATATATACACTTGAGATAACTCTAAAAATTAATTTCATATTCTGAATCAGATTCTAAGTGTCTTAATTATACTCACACTTTTAGTGAGTCTAGTGGGCCAGAATAGTGAAGACGTGGGAAAGTGATGAAAATTGATTAGGGAGATACTTTGAAGGATTTATCTTCAAATTTATGATATTTAAGACTTTTATAGGTGTCACTCCCTATTTTTCATGAAATATTTTTAGGTTTAGAAGGTTTGGAGTGCCAAGTGGTAAGGGTGCATAGAAAGGGGTCTTTTTAAAGTTTCCTAAGATGATTATGCATGTCCACAATAGTAAGAATGAATAGAGACCATAAAAATGCATTGATTATGTTTTTATTACTCTTTACATCATATAAATTCATCATATTTTAGGTTTTTTAGATAAAAGAGGACTTTTGGAAGGCTACTCAAGTAGGTAGTTTCTTGTGCAAAATTGGCAGTTTTATGCCTCTTTTCACCTTCCTTATGATTTGATTTGACAAGTGTACCCCATAACTTGTCATGGTTCACATAATAAATATTTAACATAAAATTTTAACTCCATTTTATAGATGAAAACATTTCCAAGTTACCCTTGGACTTCTCTCTCTCTCCTTCTCTCCAACTCTATAAGAGTTGGCCATTTTGGAATTGTATGGATGCTCCACTAGAGTATGGTGAATCCCTACTCAATTTTACACCTTAAGAATTTCATTTTACACATAAAATTAATTCTAATATTCTTTGTTTGGTCTCTTAGATAGGTCAATCATCTTGTGCAAGAAGTTGGCAGTTTTTGGAAAAAGAGTTAGATAATGAACCAAAGGTCCTTTTGATCAATTGGTAAGGTATTTACAACTTGGTAACATATATGAGACATGAGAAACCATTGTATAAAGTTTGGATTTAAATAATATGGTCTCAATGGGTAGGTTTGTAGGAAGGCCTAGAGGAAAACATATAAACTCAACCCCAAATGAGGTGTCACTTCAAGTTCTAGCCTTCCCCAGGTACTATAATTTTTTGTGTGATGTTTTAAAGGGAAAATTTTATATTTTAATGCTAGAAGGATACATCGATGGTGATAATTACCACTTTTATCCCACAAAGGGCTAATAGGCTTATTGATGTGGTATAGTCATGGTTCCAAAGCATGGGTGACTTCCATTTTAGGGTCTTATTGAGCTCTCAAAGGAATTTGAATATTTTGGTATGTAATTTTAAGAGGATTTTAATGTTTTTGTTTGCTTGAAAACTCCAAAATTAGCCATATCCAACTCTTGACATACTCAGACCCTCATGAGAAGCATGAAAGCCACTCAAAGATCAAGTTTGGACACTCATATCTCTTACAAAAAAATTTATGGGATACTAAGTAAATTTTAAATGTTAATAAGGGTCCTTAAAGATATATTATTAAAAAATTTCAATGGTTTCAACATCTGACATTTATGAACAAAGGTTAAGAGTCCAGGTCACTCAAAACCCTCACTAAAACCTTGTTGGAACCTAATTAGAGATATAGAGAATTTTGAGGATATAAATGTAAGAGGATGGACGTGAAACCATATATAGTTTATCTAATACTCTTTTAGGATATCACACATGTACTTTTTGTATATAATTATATGGAAGAGGGGAAAACCAAGCTTGTTTTGGCCATTTTGAGTGGTGTGAAAGCTTCAAGAAGAGTTAGAGGATGAAAAAAGTTCTGAAAGGAATATATACACTTGAGATAACTCCAAAAATTAATTTCATATTCTCAATCAGATTCTAAGTGTCTTAATTATAATCACACTTTTAGTGAGTCTAGTGGGCCAGAATAGTGAACACTTGGGAAAGTGATGAAAACTGATTAGGGAGATATTTTGAAGGATTTATCTTGAAATTTATGATATTTAAGACTTTTATAGGTGTCACTCCCAATTTTTCATGAAATATTTTTAGGTTTATAAGGTTTGGAGTGCCAAGTGGTAAGGGTGCATGGAAAGGGGTCTTTTTAAAGTTGCCTAAGATGATTATGCATGTCCACAATAGTAGGAATGAATATAGACCATAAAAATGCATTTATTATGTTTTTATTACTCTTTACATCATATAAATTCATCATATTTTAGGTTTTGTAGATAAAAGAGGACTTTTGGAAGGCTACTCAAGTAGGTAGTTTCTTGTGCAAAATTGGCAGTTTTATGCCTCTTTTCACCTTCCTTATGATTTGATTTGACAAGCGTACCCCATAAATTGTCATAGTTCACATAATAAATATTTAACATAAAATTTTAACTCCATTTTATAGATGGAAACATTTCCAAGTTACCCTTGGACTTCTCTCTCTCTCCTTCTCTCCAACTCTATAAGATTTGGCCATTTTGGAATTGTGTGGATGCTCCACTAGAGTATGGTGAATCCCTACACAATTTTACACCTTAAGAATTTCATTTTACCCATAAAATTAGGACTAATACTCTTTGTTTGGTCTCCTAGATAGGTCAATCCTCTTGTGCAAGAAGTTGGCAGTTTTTGGAAAAAGAGTTAGATAATGAACTAGAGGTCCTTATGATCAATTTGTAAGTTATTTACAACTTGGTAACATATATGAGACATGAGGAACCATTGTATAAAGTTTGGATTCCAAGAATATGGTCTGAATGGGTAGGTTTGTAGGTAGGCATAGAGGAAAACATATAAACTCAACCCCAAATGAGGTGTCACTTCATGTTCTAGCCTTCCCCAGGTACTATAATTTTTTGTGTGATGTTTTAAATGGAAAATTTTATATTTTAATGCTACAAGGATACATCAATGGTGATAATTACCACTTTTATCCCACAAAGTGCTAATAGGCTTATTGATGTGGTATAGTCATGGTTCCAAAGCATGAGTGACTTCCATTTTAGGGTCTTATTGAGGTCTCAAAGGAATTTGAATATGTTGGTATGTAATTTTAAGAGGATTTTAATCTTTTTGTTTTCTTGAAAACTCAAAAATAAGCCATATCCAACTCTTGACATACTCAGACCCTCATGAGAAGCATGAAAGCCACATAAAGATCAAGTTTGGACACTCATATCTCTTACAAAAAAATTTATGGGATACTAAGTCAATTATAAATGTTAATAAGGGTCCTTAAAGATATATTATTGAAAAATTTCAATGGTTTCAACATCTGACCTTTATGAACAGAGGTTAAGAGTCCAGGTCACTCAAAACCCTCACTAAAACCTTGTTGGAACCTAATTAGAGAGATAAAGAATTTTGAGGATCTAAATGTAAGTGGATGGACATGAAACCATATATAGTTTATATAATACTCTTTTAGGATATCACACATGTACTTTTTGTTTATAATTATATGGAAGAGGGGAAAACCAAGCTTGTTTTGGCCATTTTGAGTGGTGTGCAAGCTTCAAGAAGAGTTAGAGGATGAAAAAAGTTTTGAAAGGATTATATACACTTGAAATAACTCTAAAAATTAATTTCATATTCTGAATCAGAATCTAAGTGTCTTAATTATACTCACACTTTTGGTGAGTCTAGTGGGCCAGAATAGTGAACACTTGGGAAAGTGATGAAAACTGATTAGGGAGATATTTTGAAGGATTTATCTTGAAAGTTATGATATTTAAGACTTTTATAGGTGTCACTCCCTATTTTTCATGAAATATTTTTAGGTTTAGAAGGTTTGGAGTGCCAAGTGGTAAGGGTGCATGGAAAGGGGTCTTTTTAAAGTTGCCTAAGATGATTATGCATGTACACAATAGTAGGAATGAATATAGACCATAAAAATGCATTGATTATGTTCTTATTAATCTTTACATCCTATAAATTCATCATATTTTAGGTTTTGTAGATAAAAGAGGACTTTTGGAAGGCTACTCAAGTAGGTAGTTTCTTGTACAAAATTGGCAGTTTTTGCCTCTTTTCACCTTCCTTATGTTTTGATTTGACTAGTGTACCCCATAACTTGTCATGGTTCACATAATAAATATTTAACATAAAATTTTAACTCCATTTTATAGATGGAAACATTTCCATGTTACCCTTGGACTTCTCTCTCTCTCCTTCTCTCAAACTCTTTAAGAGTTGGCCATTTTGGAATTGTATGGATGCTCCACTAGAGTACAGTGAATCCCTACTCAATTTCACACCTTAAGAATTTCATTTTCCCCATAAAATTAGGACTAAACTCTTTGTTTGGTCTCCTAGATAGGTCAATCCTCTTGTGCAAGAAATTGGCAGTTTTTGGAAAAAGAGTTAGATAATGACCCAGAGGTGCTTATGATCAATTGGTAAGGTATTTACAACTTGGTAACATATATGAGACATGAGGAACCATTGTATAAATTTTGGATTCCAAGAATATGGTCTGAATGGGTAGGTTTGTAGGTAGGCATAGAGGAAAACATATAAACTCAACCCCAAATGAGGTGTCACTTCAAGTTCTAGCCTTCCCCAGGTACTATAATTTTTTGTGTGATGTTTTAAAGGGAAAATTTTATATTTTGATGCTACAAGGATACATAAATGGTGATAATTACCACTTTTATCCCACAAAGTGCTAATAGGCTTATTGATGTGGTATAGTCATGGTTCCAAAGCATGAGTGACTTCCATTTTATGGTCTTATTGAGATCTCAAAGGAATTTTAATATGTTGGTATGTAATTTTAAGAGGATTTTAATCTTTTTGTTTTCTTGAAAACTCCAAAATAAGCCATATCAAACTCTTGACATATTCAGACCCTCATGAGAAGCATGAAAGCCACTCAAAGATCAAGTTTGGACACTCATAACTCTTACAAAATAATTTATGGGATACTAAGTAAATTTTAAATGTTAATAAGGGTCCTTAAAGATATATTATTAAAAAAAATCAATGGTTTCAACATCTGACCTTTATGAACAAAGGTTAAGAGTCCAGGTCACTCAAAACCCTCAATAAAACCTTGTTGGAACCTAATTAGAGAGATAGAGAATTTTGAGGATCTAAATGTAAGAGGATGGACATGAAACCATATATAGTTTATATAATACTCTTTTAGGATATCACACATGTACTTTTTGTATATAATTATATGAAAGAGGGGAAAACCAAGCTTGTTTTGGGCATTTTGAGTGGTGTGCAAGCTTCAAGAAGAGTTAGAGGATGAAAAAAGTTTTGAAAGGAATATATACACTTGAGATAACTCTAAAAATTAATTTAATATTCTGAATCATATTCTAAGTGCCTTAATTATACTCACATCTTTAGTGAGTCTAGTGGCCTAGAATAGTGAAAACTTGGGAAAATGATGAAAATTGATTAGGGAGATATTTTCTAGGATTTATCTTGAAATTTATGATATTTAAGACTTTTATAGGTGTCACTCCCTATTTTTAATGAAATATTTTTAGGTTTATAAGTTTTGGATTGCCAAGTGGTAAGGGTGCATGGAAAGGGGTCTTTTTAAAGTTGCCTAAGATGATTGTGCATGTCCATAATAGTAGGAATGAATAGAGATCATAAAAATGCATTGATTATGTTTTATATTACTCTTTACATCCTATAAATTCATCATATTTTAGGTTTTGTAGATAAAAGAGGACTTTTGGAAGGCTACTCAAGTAGGTAGTTTCTTGTGCAAAATTGGTAGTTGTATGCCTCTTTTCACCTTGCTTATGATTTGATTTGACAAGTGTACCCCATAACTTGTCATGGTTCACATCATAAATATTTAACATAAAATTTTAACTCCATTTTATAGATGGAAACATCTCCAAGTTACCCTTGGACTTCTCTCTCTCTCTCCTTCTCTCCAACTCTATAAGAGTTGGCCATTTTGGAATTGTATGGATGCTCCACCAAAGTATGGTCAATACCTACTCAATTTTACACCTTAGGATAAATAAATTGAATAATTTTTTACCTCTCTCATATTTTTTCATAGTGTTTTATAATTGAATGTGGATTTTATTTAGTGAAATCTATAGATTCCTTAGCTTTGTCCTTCATTCTTGTACCTGTTTTTAGTCTTTTCTTGTAGGGCATGTGAAGTGTTCAATATATGTTTATGGCCTAAGTGATAAATATTTTCATTAGTGTCAATTAATACCACCTATATATTTTTCTTAAACTTATATATCATCTAAGACCCCACAATGTAGTATTGATGCAAGAAGACATAGATTTGGGAAAGTGTATGTCTAGTTGTTTTCATTGGTTTGAAGTGTTGAATACAAGTTGGTTGGAAGCCATCAAAATAATTTAGTTTATCACCTTTATATTATAGGTTTAATTCATTCCATTCTTACCCCTTTTCCACTGTAATATTTTTTATAAGTAGGAACATGAGCTTAAATGGTACATTAAGTGGAGCTAGCCCCTAATCTAGAGATTCACTCCATGATGGGGATACCCATAGCCATGGAGTGTTTCCATGGTACCACTTTAAATGAGGAAAATTTAGTCCCATATCCTAATAATGTTTAATTTTAAGTGACAATAGTTAACAAATAATAAAATAATCATGAACAAACCAAATAGGATGCTCCATGTAGTTTTTCTCCTTCAAATCTCCATGTAAGAAATCACTATTAAAGTCCATCTGGTACACTGGCCAGCCTTATGATGTAAAAATATAAAGTAAAAGGAACACATAATCCATCTTGGAAATGGGTGAAAACATCTTAGATTAATCAATACCTTTGAATTATGATAAATCTTTTGTAAAAAGATGGGCCTTAAACTTGTCAATAGGCCCATCCTATGCACACTTAGTTTGGTATATCCACTTTCACCTAATCAAATTTATTCCCTTAAGAAGAGAGGAAAAATAACAAGTATTATTATTAATAAAATAATAATACTCATATTTCATCACATCATCCCACTCTTGTATCCCATGATCTTCTAAAAAAGATTGTGGATCCCTAGAGAATGCCTAACAAAAAAGTCTAGTGTCTATAGAATGTGTATGATTATGTCTAGTGAGTGGAAGATCTTTTATAAAATATTATACCTAAAAAAATATAGTAAAATATCACATAGGAAATAAGTTTATGAGGATATATAAATCTTCAAAATTCATCCCCTTGTGGTGTGAAAGTCACTATCTTACCCTAACCATAATGACAAATCTGATAAATAGAAAACAAATTTTTAGTGATTTTAGGGACATATAGTGCATCATTGATGAAACTACCATCAAGTTATATGTCACCCTTTCCATTAATATAAATAAAGTAATGTTATCTAACCTCAATTTTGGAAGTATAAATCAAACCAAGAGATAGAAAAGACTCCTGAAAAGAAGTTATGTGGTGAAAACCACCATAATCTATAACCCAATTATCTAAAATAGGTGACTAAGATATCCAAACAAAATAAAGTGATTTTCCATGTTCATTAGATGGAGTGGAGATATAAATCTTATGTTTTATGACTTCATCATCTAGGGCTTGCATTTTATTAAAACACCTAGATTCTTCATGACTAGTCCCCCCCCAAATGGAGCATGAAAGGTTAGACTTGTTATTTGATTTAGAATATGATTTGGGTTTAGAGTTATTGGGTTTATTTTCACTTTGAGATGGAGGAGTATTATTGGATTTAATCTTGGATTTTACCTTAATCTTAGGATTACATGCTACTAATGCTTTTTGAGAGGTGGAAGGAAGACTCAAGGTGAGACAATTTGGATTCTTCCCAAGTAGGTCTTTCATATAACAACTATAAATATAAAATTTTTAATGTGGCACCTAAGGAATCCATGATAGAGAAAAAGGTAGAAATAATATTTAGAATGGACCTTTTAACTTAGACAAAATTATGTACACATAATATTCATATTTATTATGTTTTCCACTCCCATTTAATTGTGTCAACAATTATTTAAACTTATTAAGATGGTTGACAATAGAGGTAACTATTTGAGATTGAGAGAAGTAATATTGACTTCAATCTACATGCATCTCATGTGATCTAATTTACCAAATAAACCCTTTAGTTTAGCCCATCTTTTGAATGAAGAGTCACATCCATCCAAATGAAACAATATAATATCCACATAAGTCTCTATCAAACCCATACACTCTTGAAATTTACATTTGTGATGAAAATTTTCATATTTTCTAGTAAATTTTGGTTGAACATCATTTAGTAGGGACCATAATCCTTTGTATTTCATTATTATTTACATTCTAGGTCTCCATGTATGGTAATTATGTGTAGTTAAAAACTCATATTGATCCAAACAATAATAGTAAACCATGTTATTAAATCACTAAAGAGAAAAAGAAATTAAAAGGGTGCATAAATTTTCACCAATACAATCCCCCCCAAGAATTTTTTTTGTATTTGTCCCCGCCCTAAACTTGGCACTTTATAAAAGTAGTGAGTTTTTAAAAATGTATAACACCAATGGATATATAATTAAAAAAGATACACTTTTGACAAAAATTGAGCTCAATTTTAAGTTACAGTTCAAAAGTTACATGCTTTACTAATTTCCCATCAATGGGTCAAAATTAATAATAGTTACACTAAAACTGATTTTGGTGACAAAAATGGTAGTAACTAGCCTCCCAACCAATTTTTTGAATCATAATTTAACTATAAACATCCTCAAGTTAACAAAAGTAAAAAAATAATCTGTTGGTGACCCTATGCATTTGTAAGTGAAAGATTCTTCCTCTTAAGGTAAAAAAATAGTTATTAAAAACAAATAATGATTAAAATAATTGTGTTAACATTTAATATGGTTTTCTAGATCTCAAGATCAGTAAAATTCACACAACTCATTTATATTTCCTTTATCTATCTATTAGTGGAATTAAATAAGTATGTGAAGTCTATTTTACCTCCTTATTCAATGTCATTAATATCATATAAACATAGTAATTCTATAATCCATATATTTAATAAATATACATACATACATACATACATACATGTGTGTGTGTGTGTGTGTGTGTGTGTGTGTGTGTGTGTGTGTGTGTGTGTTTCCATTAAAAATTCCATAGGATGTATAAATACAATGATCTCATATAATACCATATAACACATCACATGCCTCCTAAAGGTGTAAATCATCTAACTAACTTTAAATATACCTTTTTAAATGAATGACTAATTTATTATCAGCATAAAAACAATAGTAAAAATTCATTATTCCTCCATTAAAATAATTGTCTAGCATTTAAAAATACAACTCTAAATCATATTTAGTTTACCAAAAATAAACTACTCAAATACATTCAGATTTCCTTTTTACCTATAATGACCAAAAAATAGTCTATAAACATATTATGAAATCCTTACAAGTCCTTATGTCTCAAAATTTCTTTTCATGTTATAACTACCCAACTATTTATTTCATCTAAGTTAAATCTCATATTATATCCACATTTCATTAATAACAAAATAAAATTATATGTTCAAAATACACACAATAGAGGTATGTGTTATGGATTAGAATCATATTCCAATATAAGAGTATACAAACCTAGTAAACACCAGATATTAAAAATCCTTGGTAAAACCTCATATATGGTACAACTTCATACCAATAAATATAAAAACTATAAAAATGTTGATAAATATATATTTATATATATACACCATGTGGTCTTAATGGAGTTAATTCATTGACCTCTAGTAAACAACACACACACACACACACACACACACACACACACACACACACACACACACACACACACACACACACACACACACACACACACACACACACACACACACACACACACACACACACACACACACACACACACACACACACACACACACACACACACACACACACACACACACACACGCACACGCGCGCGCGCACACACACACACACACACACACACACACACACACACACACACACACACACACACACACACACACACACACACACACACACACACACACACACACACACACACACACACACACACACAATATTTTAAAATAACATTCAAATAACTTACAACATAAATTCAAAAAATTAATCTTTTCATTTAAATGTCATGATTTTCAATCATCTTATGAAAACCTCATATTAGCTATAGTCTCGACTCATGTTAACTGAGTGATTCATCAAACTATTATGAAATCTAGACAATAATACATCAAAAAATCATTTTATTTTGGAAAAAATATAGATAGATGTTTACTATGAAATATTTGAACTACAAATTAAAAATTCCACATCTAACTTAATATCGAAACCCATAAGATTGAATTTCACAATCAATACACAGTCAAAACTTGTTTTCAAAAATCATTATGTAATATAATAGTTCAAGAATTTATGTAAAAAAACTTACCTGTACATAGATATGGGTTCAACCCATTAATTGTAAAATATACAAAGGTTCAAAACCATAACTACATGTTTTTACAAGAGAGATTTCAACTAACACTGCCATAAAAACTAGTTTGTAGTTCATTCATGTCTACTTAACCATGCACAACCATTAAATGGAAAAGTTTAGGGCTCATTTATATATGGCCCTATGGATGGGTCAAACCCATCCTAGGGTTGTTTACAAATGACCCTCTCTTTTTTCATATTGTAAAAACTTAGAATTCAAACAAATGAATATAAATAATAATTAAACACATATTTTTCCAAAACACCTAAACCTTATTTTTATACACAAAAAGAGTATAATTGATATTCTTTTATGTACATAGATTTGATAGGGTAAAAATAGAATTTAACCCATTATTATCTCATTAAAACAACCTATACAAAGTATGAATGAAGTATTCAAGAAAGACAAAAACATATTTAATCAATTCAATAGCTAGTTGTAATAAAACTCTAATTATTTTCTTATTACCAAGAGAAAATTCAAACCCTAATTTCATTTATTCATACCAAAAACTAGAATATGCATATGTATATTAAAGGGCAGGGTGTGTTCAGCTCTATAGATGGGTCATACCCATCCTCAAGGTCAACCACAAATACCCCTTATTTCAAAATAATAATAATTATTAAAATACCATAATCCATTTAAACAAAACCATAGAACTAACTAATGCATTAAAAACCCCATTCCAAAAAGATAAACTCATAAATATAATTTATAGATACCCTATTTGAGTACTCCAACTAGGTATTGAAAACCCAAATTATTTCTCTACCAAAGTCTCTTCATCCTTCGTATGCCTTATCCAAACCCTTATTTTCCTATATATCCATTTGATTTGAAATTTTGAATGTCAAACCCCTAAAAATATCCACAAAAATGGGTCTTCATAAATGAATCTTGAGTTCTATTATTTTTATAAAATTTTGGCATGATGGTTTACCAAAATCCATCATAGCTGAATTAACCAACAAAAAAGATAACCATATCAAAATCATGCAACTCTCCAAAAGTCCATGGTGATTACCCATAGTGGCTCTAAATTATATAGAAATTACATAGTTCAAAACCCTAAATTCTTAAAATATTTTAATTTAAATAATCATCTTAACATTATAGTGCAAATATTTCAATTTTACCCCAAACTAACCATAATTCCTTAATTTAAAACTATAACCTTCATTAGCTTGAACATAGTCTAAGGTTAAACATCAACATCCTTAGCAAAATAAAAAGCCATTAATTAGTAAAATGATCATTTAAATTGATATGTGTTACATATGTGTGTGTTATACAATGGTCACCTTAATTAACACATAACAAATATTTAAGACATAATATTCATTTAAAACATTGACATGCTTCCTATAAACATTAATATTATAATTACCATTACATAACATTCCAAGCATGCTATTCAAACTAGGTAACACCAGTCGTAAGTATAATCAGTGTGAAGACAACATAATAAGATAAAGATAGCATTGCATCATACATTATAATATTTAAATTCACATTTTAGCAAAATCATAAAATGACATCAATGCACAAGTTAAGATAATTATATATGTAAATTGTAATAAAAAAAATATTATAACATGAGATAACCTACCAAACACTTTATGTAAATATTGAATAAATATGAAATAACAATCATCAACATTATCAATCAAGGAAACACATTAGTGATATAATGCATGCTAAAAATAATAATATTAATCAATCAACAAACACATGTAGAAAATTAAATTAAGTGGATGTGTAGGGTTTTAACTTCATTCTCTCATCCCCCACTCGTCTCCATCTACTCCATCCTCTCTGATGATATCTGCCATCGATCATAGTCAAAAGGGTAGACTCCATCCTACATCCATCTTAGTGCAATAAATAGTAGTTAGATCATTTTAAAAAATAATCATAATAAATTATTGTAACTAGATAAAATAAATTATCATGATCATAATGTACCATAATAGAATATGAACAACAAATATTAAGTTAAAAATCATGATCATAAGTAATAAATAATAGTCCAAAAACCGACATTACTAATCCAACCACTTAACACAACAAATGAATCAATCATTAACCACAAAATCTAAAAATTAATAGATTAATGAGTCTATAGGACAATCAAGATGTAACATCCTTCCCCCTAAATTTGTTCTTTATCTTGAGGACACTTATTTCAACAAAAATTATGAAATAAAACAATTTTTAGCATAAAATAAACATAATATACAACAAAATACTAAGCAAATAAATGTGGAAATAGTTTATGAAACTCTTCATAGTCTTTTCAAGTGGCACTATATTCATATTAATGGTCCCACTAGACCTTAAACTATGACACTTCTCTATTACACAAATTAAGGTTGAGAGTGTTAATTATTCTAACTAGTTCGACTATGACCACCCCGAGATGAAGAACCTATAAATAATTCCAACCCAATACATGAGAAGGATTAACAACATGGATTTTAAGATAGGACACATAAACATTATGAATGAGTATTAAAGATGGTGGAAAATAAAGGTTGTACACCACAATTTTAACAAATTCTAATACCTCAAAGGGTCCCACATATCTATGAGATAACTTGGTTGATTTTCCAAATTTAATCTATCTTTTCTATGGTTTAACCCATAGAAATATTTTGTCTTTCACTAAAAATTTCCTTGTTATTTTATTTAGATCAACATAACTCTTATATCTATCATTGGATTCATCCAAACTTTGCCTTATCAACTTAACTTGTTCTTCCATTTCAAAAAGTATATTTGGACCAAACACTACCATATATTTTAACCTATCCCAACTGATTGGTGTTTATACCTTCTTGCATACAATGCCTCAAAAAGAGCCATTTTCAGAGTTGATTGGTTAGATTTTTATAAGCGAACTCAACCAATGAGACATATTATTCCCATATTTAATTATGGTCCATGCAATACATTCTTAGAAGATATTTTAAAACCTTATTCACCCTCTCTATTCATCCATTAGTTTCCAGATGGTACACTATACTAAAGTTTGATTTTGTACCCAAATTTTAATTCAGAGTCAAATAGAATCTAGAATTCATTTTTGGGTTCATATCAAAAATAATATTTTCTATAAATCCATGTAATACATACACTTCTTTCATGAAAATATTTTCAAGTATAGGTGCATCATCTAAAATATTACCAAGAATGAATTGAGCTACCTTTGTTAGTTTATCGAAAGCCACCAAAATCATGTCATGTTGGCTATAATATATCAATAAAACTTGGAAAAAATCCATACTAATGACATTCCACTTCAATTATGGTATGGTATGTAGGTATATCAATTGAAGAGGATGCACATGTTCAGCCTTTAACTCATAGATATTCTAGACATTGTGAAACAAAATTTGCTACATTTTTCTTATTAACTTTCCAAAAATATAATGGTTTTATCTCTACCAAGAGCTTAGTCACACTTGGATAGCTCGAGTAAAGAGAATTGTGTAGTTCCTTGAGTAATAGAATCATTAAATTCTCCTTGTTTGGTATATAAATCCTTCCTTTGTACCTAAGCAAACCATCGTTCTTGAGGTTGAATCAATCATTATTAGGATATAAAGCATTTTGGGCCAATGATAAATTTACCTGTTAATAAATTTCATCTCATGGAGAGAATTTAATTACTTGATCACAAAAGGTACTCTTGATAGTAGTCAAAGCTAATATATATCTTTGATAAATAAGGTCATTTACAACCCTATTTTATTTGCATTTTATATATTTAATGTCAAAATCATAATCTAAAAATAACTCTGACCATCACTTCTAATGTGCATTATAGTTAGGTTGGGTGAAGATATATTTGAGTTCCAAGTTGTTAGTATTGAGCTCAAATGGTTTTATCAACAAATAATTCCTCTAAACTTACAAAACATAAACTATTGCAACCAATTATCATCCAAGGAATAATTTTCCTCATATGGATTCAACTTTCTAGACTCATAATATACAAGAAAACCTTCTTTCATGAGAAATCCTTCAAGACCATATCTTGAAGCATTAGTTATTATTGAGAATTATCCACTTGGATTAGGAATTCTCAATACCAGTGCCATGGTAAGCCTTATTTTCAATTCCTAAAAATATTCCTCACACTTTCTTGACCACATAAATCTCTAATTTTTATACTAAATAGAGGTAATATGACTTGTCATCTTTGAAAAGTTTGGAACCAACTTCATGTAGTATCTAGATAAACCCATAAAACTCCTAACTTCATGGATATTTTAAGTTGTTTTTCACTCCATAATGGTTTTAATATTTGAAGGATCCATAAATATTTATTCTATAAATATAATGTGCCCAAGTTACTATACTTTTTTATGAAATAAGGAACACTTTGATGGATTCCCAAATATTTCATGTTTATGTAGTCATTACAAAACTAACTTCAAATTTTTAGATGTTCCTCTTCTAAGTGTGAATAGATGAAGATATCATCTAGAAAAATAATCTAGATAATCCCTAAGCACACTATTCATAAATGTTTCTAATGTATTTTTTAGCAAAAAGATAAGAAATATGAACTCATAATGCCCATATTGAGTCCTGAAAGCTATTTTTAGAATGTATTCCTCCTGAATACTTAACTGCTGATATTTTGCTTGAAGATCAGTCTTTGCTAAAAATTATACTTCACAAATTTAATTAAAGATACCATTAATGAAAGGTAAAGAATACATATTTTTGATCATTGCCTTATTCAACATCTTATAATCAATACATAGTTGAAAGGTTCCATCATTGTTTTTAATGAGCACCATTGGTGAAGCCCATGGTGACATACATGGTAAAATCAACCCTTTGGATAATAGCTCTTGCAATTGAACCTTAAACTCTACCAATTAAATTTTCATGATTATATAGGGGCCTTGATACTATAGTTCATACCCTATAATTATGTCAATTAAGAAACAAAACTCTCTCTTAGGGAGTAAATTTGGCAATTCTTTAGGAGAAACATCTCAAAAATCTAAGAAAAAAGGAATTTTTTTGATGTAAGGTTCATTTTATACCTCCATCTCATTTTTATTAAAAAAAATGTTTGACACCCTTTTTTATACTTTATTCAATTGAATTTTTAAAATATATCTAAGTTTAAGCTCCTTTTCTACTCCCTAGATTTGGGTTTGTTTCCCAAAATCATCTAGACATTCAACCTTTTTAAGAAAACAATCTACCATAGTTTTATGTTGAAGTAACCAATTTATTCCTAAGATCACATCATATGACCCTAGTCTCTTTTTGAATAGATCCACTACCATAGTTAATTTAGGTAGTTTGATCTTATCTTTGACTAAACATTTGTCAACCTTAACCTTAGATTCACTCCCCTATTGAATTAACCATGTTTTTTCCATAATTACAACTTTTTTAGAGAACTTGTTAATCATTTTAGGAGCAATAAATCATTATGTGGCTCTTATGTCAATCAAAATTAGAATTGACTGACCAAATAAAGTACATAAAAAATCACTGAGAGAAGCCTAAAACTCAGCTTGATGATTTTTAATAGCTACATGAATTCTCTACTAGAAATATCCTTAGTGTGGAGATGAACCTTTATTATTACTATCTAATTTCCCTTGAGTACATTCCCTAAGTAGTGATCACCTCCACATATGAATCATCCACCAAGTGGTCATTTTATATCAAATTATTAATTTCCCTTGAAATCTCCCTTGAGACCATTAATTAGTTTCTTGTTCCTTGAATCACTAATAAACTTTGCATTCTAATTCTTGAATTGATTTTTAGAGTTTCCACTCCTTTTCAAATTCTTCTTATTGAAATTCATTTTAGGACCTCTAAAAATTTTACTCAATTTCTCTCTAACCTAAACAAGCGACTTCAATTTCTACTCCCACTTTACTACTTTTTCAAAGAATTAATCCATAGTGGATGGCCAATGCAATAAACCTCAAATAATTTGGGGTTTTAATACCATAATGAATTTATACATGTGAAACCTCTTGTATCCGTGATACTGATGAACATAATTTAATATATTGATGAATTACTCCTAATATTAATTCAAATAAATGTCTCCTTCATATTATAAAAATATATCATCTTATGATCAAAATAGAGTTGGGGAAACCATCATGATCTAAACAAGACCACATATTATTCCAATGTGGTGTTATTAGAGTCAATATTCATCTCTAATTTATTTTTTTCCCACCACATTATTGGTTTAATAGCCAACTGGTAAGCTACCCAAACTACTTTTGTTACATAAAAATAATTCCACATCTCAAAATACTTTTTCATTTTAATTAGCCATGCTTATGTTACATCTCCCAGAATAGTTCCATTGAACTTGGGTGGATTAAAGTTATTCATGTCTCATGTAAGATATATATCTACACATTATGTCACATAGGTCATTTAATAGCTTATTTCTTAGTAGAATGATCCTTATGTTCATTTTAAACATTTTCCTTTAAATAACCATGAGCTTCCAATTCAAGGGTAGCTATCTAATCCCTAATCTCATTCATGGTTGTGATGATATAATAAAGCTTTGCATCTTGTTCAATGGTAAATTTATTTGGGTCAAATGGAGGGTTAATATTATTGGGATTGGATTTACCCTCACCATTTGGCCTTTAACATGACATTATATTTTATAATAATAATAATAATAATAATAATAATAATATGTTAGTGGACTCATTAAGTCAAAGATTTTGAGACTCATCTTTAACGATATAATGTAACAACCCCTCAAGGTTATCTAAAATTAGGTAATTTTTTTAAAAAACATTAAAAAATTATTTTCATTGATTTCAAGTTAAAATGATATTTAACTAAATGCATCATTTATGTATACTATACTACTAACCATCAGGATAAATATTTGATTCATTTATCTAATGATCAATGTATAAGTAAAACATAGTAAAGTATTAACTTACCAAATTTTATAATTCATCCACTACCGATTTAAATCTCATAATAGGTATAGATATAAATAGCCCAATTCTAATATTTTTAAACTAACATAAAATAGTACAAGCATATAATATTAAATATCTAAATATCAAATTACAAATATATAATATACCATAGAACGTATGAGTCTCAATGAACTCATTAATATCTAAAAGTAATCTTGAGTAAATCCTCTAATGGTTCACTACTAGAAAGGGAGGGAGAGTATCATCTAAGTGAATTTTCATACCAACCATGGACCATTGATCCCATGCACAATATCCCACCAAGGGAATGGCCATCCATTCATGGATGGGCAGATAGTGACAGTGTATAAATTGATAAAGTCAAATAGAAATTTATGTACTATGAGATAACTATCACATGTAGCATATCATAAAAGATACATTCTAACATGATATTATGTAATATATGAAAAATAAATCAAACAAGTGAATTGACAATGTTCAAACAATAATAATAGTTTTAATATAGTTTTCCAAATCTCAAGATCAATCAAATTCACACAGACAACTCATTTAGATATGCTCTATCTATATATTAGTGGCATTAAGTAAGTATGTAAGGTTTATTTCACCTATTTATTTAGTGTCATTAATATTAGATAAGCATAATAATGCTAAAATACACATATTTCAAATATATATCGATTTTCATTAAAATGCCATAACATGTATAAATACAATGAAATCATATAATGCCATATAATAAATCACATGACTCCTAAAGGTGTAAATCAACTAACTAACTTTAAATATAGATTTTTAAATGAATAACTAATTTATTTTGAACATATGAACAATAGTAAAAATTAAGTATTCCTCCATTAAAATAATGATTTAACATTTAAAAATATAATTCTCAACCATGTTTATTTTACCAAAAATATTATTCAAATCCATTTATATTTTCATGTTTCCCATAATGACCACAAAACAACCTATTAATATATCATGAAATCCTTACAAGTCCTCATTTCTAAATTTTTTTTTCATGTTATAGCTATCCAACTATTTATTTCATATAATTTAAAACTCATATTTTATCTACATTCCATTAATAACATAATACAAGTATATTTTCAAAATAAACCCAATAGAGGTATATGTTCCAAGTTAGATTCATATACCACTATTAGAGTATACAAATCTTGTTAACATTAGATATTATAAAGCCTTAGTAAAACCTCAGATAATGTACAACATCATACCAATAAATATAAAAACTATAAAATTAAGTGTGTGTGTGTGTGTAGAGACACACACACATTTTTATAATTGTTATATTTATTGGTATGAAGCTGTCCAGTATCATGTATATTTTTATATATACCCTATGGTCTTAATAGAATTAATCTGTTGACCTTTGGTATATATATGTGTGCACACACACACACACACACACACACACACACACACACACACACACACACACACACACACACACACACACACACACACACACACACACACACACACACACACACACACACACACACACACACACACACACACACACACACACACACACACACACACACACACACACACATTAAGTTAACAATTTTAATTTAACAAACCATATAGGTAATCCATTTAAAACTATAGGTTGTAAATAAACATTCAAATATCTTAAAATGTCAATTCAAAAAATTAATGTTTCCATTTAGCTGTCAAGATTTCCAATCATCTTATGAAAACCTCATATCAGTTGTGTTGTTTCCAAAATGGATTAGCCCATTTTTTGGGAACAACCCCCTACGAAACTTGTCCATTTTGTTTTTTGCCTCTCTAAGTTTGTTTTTGAGACAAGTTTTGAATTCGTTCTCATCTTGGCCTAGGAACATGAGAGTGTTTACGATCTCGTTGCGACCAAGGAACCCCTCCCCCAGAATACATCTTCCAGAGTTGGTCTATTCTTCTATTTCATGCACGGGTGGCAAATTTTGCCACCAGTGCATTTTGACCTTTGTAAAGCAAGGGCAAAAATTTTTGTCACCCCTGCATTTTACTTGCAAGGGTGGCAAATTTTTCAACCCTTGCATCTTGACCTGCAAGGACAGCAAATTTTACCACCCCTGCATTCAAACTCACTAAAACATGCAAAGGGTGACAAATTTTGCCACCCAATCATGCCTTGCTTTCCATGCACGACATTTATTACCACGTGCGGTGGGTTTTTGGGGTTATTTTTCACCCCATATAAATTTATTTGAACCCCATTTATTCTCATTACTTCCTCCTCTCCTCCTGCCCTTCATGTCTAGATGATCTAGCAAATGACTTGAAGTGTGACTTGGTAGATTTGACCTTGTGGTGTGCACGGATTTCCAAGTAGGTCTTGTTTTTAGTTTTTATCATCTTTTCTTCTTCTATCTTAGCATATTTTTCTTCTTTTCATTTTATTTTGAGTTTTTGTTATTTCTTCTTGAGTCCCTTCCCCCCCCCGATCGACCTTCCATGCCTACCTACCTATAGGGATGGCTTAAAATGCCATCCCTCTCCTTTACCCATGGGTTTCCTCTCAATGCCATCTTGGGCGATGAATTTTGCTACCCGTGCCTTGGCCCCCAAGCCTTTTTAGCTACAAGGGTGGCAAATTTCACTACCCAAGCAATCCTTGTGTATAGGGGTGGCAAAAATTGCAGCCCTCGCATCCCCTGCCGTGCAGTCCTTACCTGTAGGGGTGGTGAATTTCACCCCCCCTCCATGTTTCTTTCTTTTCCTACAAGGGCAAAAAATTTCACCACACGTGAAGTCCTTTCCTGTAGGGGCAGTGAATTTCACCACCCCTACCTCTTTCTCCTCTAGCCTGCAAGGGTGGCAAAATTCACTACCTATGCAGGCCAAACATGCATGGGTGGTGAATTTCACCACCCTTGCATCCAATTTACTCCAACCTGTAGGGGCAAAAAAAATTTCCACCTGTGCATCCCTCCTCCAGATTTTCCTAACTCCAGAGGATTTTCTATGTTGTCTTTTTCTTTCCCTTTCTTCCTCATTTTTTGGTCCTTTTTCCAACCCAACCTTTTTAAGTGACCTCCATTGACCATGATCACTTAAATTACATTTTTCCCATTCATCCACTTTCCTCTAATCTTGTAATCATGTCTACAATACCTTCAGAGAACTCTTGCTCATCAACACCTATCTGACCAAAACCAGTTCCCATGTCTGAAGCATCTCTAAAAAAGGCAAAGACCATGAAATACAAATATCAGGGCATCTTCTTGCTCACATCGGTCTCCTCAAATGTTGATGACATCTGGGACACCAAAATTGGCCATGTGGACATGGCCAAATTCATAGCTTGAACAAAGGTGATGAACCCAAGCATCAGGATAAAGAGGATCATCGAGAGTAACATCCACTTGGTGGCTACTTTTCTGGTGGTAGCACACCATACAGAGTTCATTCTCTAATGTACCCACTTCTACAATAAAGAGACCAGGTTGGTCTTAGATGCCAGTGGTAATGTGGTGATTCAGCTGGATCCTGAATTCATTGATAAAATTTTCATGTGCCCTCCAGCCACCAAAGTAACCAAGATTGACTTCATGGATGCCCAGATGGAATACGATAAAGACCTTGAGAGGGCAAAGAAAGTAATGAACTAAAAATGGTTGGAGACCTCCAGGACCAACTTATCAAGATGGTCACAGAACTTTCTGAGGAGTGACTTCATTGAGGAGGTTGGTGACTTGATCACCCTTCTCAGTAGGGTATGAGGCCTCCCATCTTCTTCACTATTCCATGAATGGATGTACCCATTAATTAAAATCATCCTCCAAGGCAAATAGGTCATCTTTTGGGGAGAGCAGATTAGCAACGCCCTCCATGAGTAGCTAACCAAGGTATAGACTTCTTACAAGTTTTATATGACTTTGTACCTTGTGTACATAGCTACCGTAATGCAAACTTTTTTGGGCTTAACCACAAAGGGGGATGGAAAGAGGACCCCAGTGTACTCATATTACCCCTAGCTGACTCTGCAAGGATCGACCCACCATTTAAAAAGGATAAATGATGCCTTATTCACCATATTTATATGTCTCTTCGACCCTCAACTTGAGTAGAAGAGAGTATCAGATGAGGCTTGGATACTGGTCAATGATTACAGCTGCATGTTCCTTAAATTTCCCACCTTCTGCTATCTTCAGGTTGGCTTTTTCCAAGGCTACCCCTATATGCTCCCCAAGTTCCCTTTAGATAAGTTGGTACTAATGGAACTTTGTTGACAACTGATTGTCATGCATGCCAGACAAATGGAGTTGAAGAAACCAAGCTTCAGGTTTCCAATCAAAATTGGTAGGTATTCCATTACAACAATAGCTAAATCCAAAGTCATGGAAACAAAAATGTAGATGGTCACTCTAAAACCATTCAAGAGAATAATAAATTTTGACTACAGGGGAGTCAAGGACAAAATTAGAAAGAAAACCCAGTTCCATGAGCCCATGATTGAAGATATCTAGATCAACTTGAGGATGGCCAAAGAAATCAGAAAAATGGACTTTTACAGGCTGACCATAGAGCAGATCAAATATCTGGGGCTATTAGAGATCCCCTCTAGTCTGATCGATGATGGAAATATTATCAATAGTAGATACCTGGTTGAAAAGGTTGGTGGTTCCCCTCTTCCTCCAACTCAGTGGTCTCAGATAGAGTTGACTTCTCTGAGAAAAAGATTCAAACCAATATTGACTAACACCAATAATTGGTTAGCAACCAAAGGGATCATCCTAAAAGAATTCATCACAGGATCTGAGGCTGAGTACTAAGTAGAGATGAAGAAATCTGGTAGCACAAACTAAATTTTTTTCCTTCTTTTTTCTTCTTTCCTTATGCACTTTTGTTTTGTGAAAAGTACATGAAATTTTGTAAGATGTAATTACATGTAAATATTTCAAAAAAAATCTCAAAGTCAAAGATGAGTCATCTTTGACTAAGATATTTTTGTATTTTATTATTTTCTAGTTTTTGAGGATTTTCTCCCTATATATAGTGGAGACCTCATTTGTAAATCATCTTGGAAAAATTGAGAGCAAACACTCTGCTGAAATAGAAGCAATTTTTGAGACTTTGTGCTCAAACTTTTAAATCATATTTTGTTAAATGAATGAGAAGCAAGTTTATTTCAGACTTTGTGTTGAAGTTATCTGTGTTGTCTAGGAAACATTTCTTATGTTCTCTTTCCTGATAATCTCTTGTTTATCTAATTTAATAAGAAAAGTGGGTGGGTTTATATTATCTAAGAGCACTTCTAAAGGTAGAGGATAGACTTTGAGCTTCTTTTATCTTTGAGATTCAGTTATCTTTTGTAGTTTCAGATGAAGACTTTGTGCTTCATTTCACTCTACGGTTACGCCTGTCCTAGATCAGTGAAAGAAGCTACGGAAGAATTTGTGCTTATGTGATTGTTCTTGTGAACTTTATTACTTTAAGTGATCTTATGCTTCCCATTTAATACCATTCCTGAAAGAAGAGGAGATTTGTTAGCTAAAGATCAGGATATCCTTCTTTCTGTTCTTTATATATTACTTTTGAAAAAAGAGAGGTAGATGATATTATACCACCCCATGTGTTATTTTTTGCTTATATATATATATATATATATATCTAGCATGCAAATATTTATAAGGAACCTCCCCTTGATGAGAGGAGAGATTTACTTCATCCAGAACTGGTAAACCCATACTATTCATGGTGTAAATCTCCCTATGCTATGGTTGATATACCCATTTTGTCATCAGTTAGTTGACGACAAAATATTCACCCAACAAGCTGCAAGAATGGCTCGTGTTAATTGAGTTGTTTCTCTAACTATTATGAAAATCATACAATAATACATCAGGAATTCATTTTTTGTCAAAATTATAGTTAGATATTTATTATTAAATATTCAAACCACAACTCAAAATGTCCATATTTGACTTAATTCCAAAATCCATAAGATCAAAATTCATAATCAACACACAATCAAAATATGTTTTCAAAAATCATCCTATAATCTAATATTCGAAGGATTTATGTAAACAAAATTCACTAGTACACAAATATGGGTATGATCCATTCTTTATACAATATACAAAAGTTCAAAAATGTATCTATAGTTTTTTACAAGATTTTTTTCAACCAACACAATCATAAAACCCCATATACAATTCATACACATCTAATTAACCATGCACAACCATTAAATGATATATTTTAGGGATCATTAGTACTCAGCATTATGGATGGGTTGAACCCATCCCCAGAGTCATTTACAAATTACCCTCTTAATTATTTTCATATTGTAAAAACTCAAAACTAAAACAAATGATTAAAAATCATAATTAAACTCATATTTTACCAAAACACCTAGACATTATTTTTCTACACAAAAAGAGCAAAATAAATATTCTTTTATGCACACAAATTTAATAGGGTAAATATAGATTTCAGCCCACTTATTATGTCATTAAAAAAAACTCTATAGAGTATGAATGAAGGATTCAAGCAATAGAAAAACATATTGAATCAATTTAATAGCCAACCATAATCTAGATCCCTTTATTTTCTTATTATCAATAAAAATGCAAACCCTAATTTAATTTTCTCATACCCAAAACTAGAATACATAGTTATATATGAAAGTAAAGGTTTTGTATGTGTTGGCATTATATATGGGCCATACCCACCAGGGTCAGTTACTACAACCTTCATTATCTCAAATATAGTCTAAGGTCAGACATCAACCTCCTTAACAAAATAATATGTCATTTATTATTAAAATAATCATTTTAATTATTATTTTTTACATATATGTGTGTTATATAATGGTCACCTTGATTAACACATAACAAATATTTGAGACCTTATATTCATTTAAAAAATTAACATGATGCCTATAAACATCAATATTACAATTACCATTGAATAACATGCCAAGCATGGTATTCAAACTATGTAACACTAGTCTTATTTTCAATCAATGCCATCACAATAAAATAAGATAGAGATATTATTATATCAAAATTATAATATTTTAATCTATATTCTATCAATATCATAAAAGGGAAATCAATCATGAGTTAAGATAATTAAATATGTAAATTGTAACTAAAAAACGTTAGAATATGCAAGAACATCAAAAATACTTCATGTAAAAATTAAATCAATATGCAATAATGATAATCAAAATTACCAATCAAGAAAACACATCAGTGATATAATGCATGTTATAAACAATAATATTAATCAGTCAGCAAACACACATAAAAAAATTGAGCATAGTGGTGTGTATAGGGTTTTAGATTCATTCTCCATCCCCCACTCATCTATATCTAATCCATCCTCTCTAATAATACCTTCCCTTGGTCATAATCAGGAGGGTAGACTTCATCCTACCTCCACCTCAGTAAAATAAACATTATTTAGATCATTTTATAAAATAATTGTAATAAATTGTTACAAATAAATAAACTAAAAAATCATGATCATAATGTACTATAACATAATACAAATATTTAACAAGTTAATGATTATAATCATAAATAATAAATAACTATCCAAAACCTACATATTACTAATATAACTACTTAACACAAAAAATTAATCAATATTTCACCACATAATATAAAAATTAATATATTAATGATTCTAAAGAAAAATTGGAATGTAACACTTTCCAATTCAGCCATCAGTCACAAGGAGCAAGTCCTACTTAAGTTTGAATCACCTCAAATCCAAACCTAGAGTTATCATTTTGGAGTATCAAAATATATATCATAAGTTTAATTAATTCAAGGGTCACTATTTCACACATAAAACTAATGTGTAGAATTACATGTGGTTTTACATCCCTCTTATAAAGTATTGGATATGTAAGCAATGCTCTACCTTTCATTAAGGAGTGGTTAGGATCAGTTAAACCCACTTTCTTTCCCATTTTAACAAAAAAACACCTAGTGTTGAAATTTTACTTAGGGTTTGAAACAAAAGGAGACATGTTTTTGTAAATGTGCACATATATAGATATTGAATACTACACATAGAGAGAGCTCAAAAGCAAGGATAATAACCTATACATAAATTAAAAATTAAAAATCACACAAATGAAACCACTAAATTGCATAACATAACATAATCGGTATCATGTAGATGCTAATAAAGTCATTTAGGTGCATTAAAATACATATATCCTTATTTTAGTGACTCCTATTTTATTTTTTTACCCATTTTAACTTATATAGTTAGTATGAAACGTTCACATTAATGTAAATTTTAAAGTATCTTGATCTTCTTAGTAATTTACATAAATAACAAGGGTAATTATAATATTAAATGCTCCATTTTACATTAATATTTGTATTTATATTTAATATATCATATAATCTAGATTAGTTTCTTAGTTTTATCTTTTTAATTTCACATAATAAAAATAAAATAAAAATATATCGTGGAGTGGGCAACACCCATGAGTGTAATAGAGTTTCATAGTTTAATGGGATTAGTAGTGTATTATCACTATTTTATTCATTAATTTTCTTGGATAGCCATCCCATTACTTTAATATATTGAAAAGTGAAGAAATGTATTCTATTATAGAAGTGAGAGAATGACATTTAGATGTTGAAATAACATCTAGCTAGAACACCTGTTTTAATAGTATTTGATAGAAAGGGAGAAATATTGGTGTGAATGTATTCATATAAGTTAGAATTGGGATTTTTTGCCATGTAGGATAAAAAATAATTATATTTTGAGTCCTAAAATCTCAAGGATTATGAGTTGAACTGTCTAACTCATGAACTTGATTTTACAATAGTGGTTCAAACACTTTTGATATGGTGGCACTTCTTCCTTGGTAGTAAGTTTGTGTTAAAGATAGGTCATTTTATTCCTTATAATGTTTTGATTTATCCTAATCTCAATTCCCATTAGTGTAATTTAATGTCTTTATTAAGTGAGTACCACTTTGATATGCAATATATCAAATGAAAGGATAATGTTTTTAGAGATGCATTGAGAAATAATTTCATGAGCTTGTAGTGATGAACATCATAGAAATATTTAATAAGATACACCAATATATTTTAATGATGAATATTTAAACTTATTTTTGAGATTTTATTTTTTAACAGTTTCCAATGGATAACTTTTATCAAGAGTTTTATCATATGTTGGAATCATAGGGGCCTTAAAATTAACGTTTTGAGTTATTCCTTGAAGCTAGATGGTATTTCAAGGAACAAAGAGAAGAGTTATGTGGTTTATTATATTGGTTTATTGGATTTTATATTATCATAGGTTCATTTGTCTCCCTATTTATCAATCCCTAAGGTGAATAATATGCATGTAGATTTTAGGTGATTTGTTAGATTATAATGTGATATTATAGATTTTGTAGTGCACTACCTTGAGTTTAAATACTTCAAGGTATATCATCATCATTTTTAAATCCTTGTTTACCCTCATGAAATTATAGATTAGAAGTGGGACATCATTTTTATATATTCAATCATAGGTTTACCCCTATCATTCTATTTATTACCTGACATGATCATGGTGTCTAACAAAAAATTGAATAAGGTGTACCAATTCTTACTAAAAAATACCTGACAAAGATCATCTATTTACTTATATTTTTTAGACCACACTTCATGGGGCATTGGGTAGTTAGCTCAACTTTATCACTTTATATCAACCAAAAATGGATAATCAGTAGAACATATCAATAATTTTTTGAGGATATGTTAGGCATACATGATGGATCAAAAATAAATATGGGAAGATTACTTCCAATTATTTAGTTTTAATACAATAAAAATTATCCAACTCCCTTATCATGGCTCCATATTAGACTCTTTAAAATAGACCATGCAGGACCTCTATAAGTTGGGATAGGATTACACATAGAGAAAAGATGGTGAATTCTATGTTATATCTTTCAATACCAACTAAAAACTTGTCTATAATTCAAAATATTGATCATAATCTAAAGGTTCAATTTGTTCATAAATATGGAATAAATATTGTGTAATTAGAAACAAGTCTCAAAGCTCAATGTTTTTTTCCAAGATATTATGGTGTCAGAAAAATGTCTCAGTTTGATGTTGTCCATAAATATAATTATGATATTCTAATAAAATATACATAATCAAATAATATGTGGTATGAAATATATGGACACTTAATTTTTAGGTACTTTATTACATTAAGTAGACACAACAGGGTGAGAGGCCTTTCCTCACCAAATAATAAAAATTATGTTTGTTTTAGATGTCTAGTTAGAAAAAAATATGGAGCTCCATTTATCACACATTGATATTAGGATCTTAGTCTAATATATCTACTGAATATTGATATGTGTGGGTGCATGTGATATTTTGTTATTGTATTATATTATTTTCATTTATTTATTTATTTACTAATATTCATAAAATATTTGGGAGTATTTATTGAAGACTAAATATCAATCCTATCAAGTCTTAAAATAATTAAAATATACTATAGAATGAAAAAACTGTGACCATGATAATGTCTTCTTCTCAAATCAAGGGTCAAATACATTAGCAAAGAGTTATTTGAATTTTTGGCATTCACTAAAAGATAACTAACCTTATACTCCAAAATAGAATGGTGTTCTAGAGTGGAATAATCAAACTATTATGGACATGGTGTGCATCATGATTAAGTAATCACACCTACCTTATACATACTAGGTATAAATAATTTTACACAATAGTCTACCTATTGAATTTATTACCCAAAAAAAATCTAAATGGTATCACCCATAAGAATAATAGAATATTTATATGCCTTGTATCTCTCATCTTCATTTTTAAGTTATAAATCACATATGCATGTTCCTAAAATAATAATAATAAACTATTGGCATGAATTTTCATGGTTACAGTGAATATTTGAAATCATAATGACTCATGGATCCAAAAATTAAGAAGATATACATTAACATCAATTTTGTATTTAATGATAAGGCTAAGTCTAATTAACCCTCCACACACACTTTCAGGGACTATCATCACCCACTAGGTTGGACTATTGCAGACTATATCAAGCCAACCTACTATAATAGATGGATCACTTTATGGTATGTTAGAGGTGATTAAATCAATCAATATTTCCAAGTTTATAGGTTGTAATTGATTACATCATCCATCCTCACCAATTTTATAGTGTGAGTTGACTTGGTTCACTCGCAATCACCAAGTTATAAGTATGATTGGGTTACATAGTTGACCTAATCTCAAATTTATGGTGGTAACTCATATTTTATCCAACATTTGGGAAATTTTTTCCCTAATTATATATTTACACTCTCTCTCTCTCTCTCTCTCTCTCTCTCTCTCTCTCTCTCTCTCTCCTCTCTCTCCTCTCTCTCTCTCTCTCTCTCTCTCTCTCTCTCTCTCTCTCTCTCTCTCTCTCTCTCACACACACACACACACACACACACACACACACTTTCCATATTTTATATTTTTTAAAATCTGAGTTTCAATGACTCATAATGATACACAGTTTAAATCAATTTTCTAAAAAGTTAAGATAATTATATCAATACATATGTGTACTCCTAAATATTGATCTCTTTCAATTTAAATTATTTTAATACTTTAAATTTTAGATTAAATGCATTGATTATATATTACAACATGAACTTGGTTGTAGGTTAGTCACCATTAAAGCACTTAAGTTGGACTTAAATAAAAACAAGGTGTTATAATCACTATTTATAAATTTGATATCACCTAAATCTTTTACACTTGGAAAATACATATCATTGATGTACCTTTAGCTTCTTGACCTTTCCCACTACTAAAAGGCTTGTATGCAATATCTCTTTGTGCATGATTGCTCACATCCTAGTCCAAAAAATGTTATTATAATTAATCAAACCTACTATATTTCTAAAAATGTTATAAACTTAGTTATCTTTCATCTCTTCAAATTATGGACCTAAACATATTTTATAACTACATATATACCTTCATTCAAGTCAAAAACCTGCATTGACACAAGTGTCTTACCCCAATATAAGTGTCTAATGCCCTAAAGTCATCCAATTTTGAAAATTAAACATATTAATATCATTGTCCTATGTATTTTAGTGCAATATATTCTCCAAAGGGATTGGTATAAATACAAGATAAACCATCATTCATTCTTCACCTAACATAGAAATATAAAATACCTAATAGAGATCAAGGTAATTACCAAATGCATTATATCAAGCACTTAAGTGATAAAACTCTTCCCTATTTCCTCATATTTATATATTAGTCATAAGAACAATAGATATATAGGTTTTAAATATATATTGATCACTCAATGATCCATATTTTAAAATTTACAAGCTAGATCACTATTGTACTTGTGTATCACATATTACATTAATCACACACAAGCCAAAATGTAGGGGAGAACTACATAAATTTGAGGCCCTATTTTGAATATTATATATCTAGGAAATGGTCATTGATAAAGGGGTATTTTGGGTATATTGACATCATGTTCCCACTAAACATTTTTCCTACAACCAATATGAAGATAAAGAACTAGGGTTTTACTATTTGACAAGGAACTATAGTCCATAAACATATTTTAATGCATTAGAATGAAGGTGACATGTAACGTAGAAGCATCTAGGTGGTCACATCCATATTCAATAGTCCCATTATATAAACCTAAATATAATCTAAAAAGTAGCATTGATACAATATCCCAAGTCAACACAAGTGTCTGCAACTACAAAGGTGCAATTTTTATAATCATGCAACTGTTCTAGAATCTAGATCCAATCTAATTTATACATGCTCTAGATCTATATCAGTATTAGAATTAAAACTAGATATATATCTTATGTTAATTATCATTATAATATCTACCATATTTTTACTCTCTATTTTTAACATCTCAATATGATAGATTTAGTATTTGTTCTATATGACTTTAACAAACAATCGGCTTGCTCTAGTGATAGTCTATCATCCTTGTTCTTTATGATATATCTACCATTTTAACCCTAGATTCTATTTAATCTATATTTTAGGGTTAATTTTTTTGGGTGAATAATTTGTTTAAAAACATATTGATTTATTTTTCATTTAATTATATGATATTAGTAGGTTATATTAATTTCTAGATACTCAAAAATTTTGCATGGATGAATTTGATGTTTCTCTCAAGTATGTAGGAGGCAAGGGACCAAATTGGGTTAATTAGATAATTAACCATGCCATTCAAATTATTTTTATAAATAAATACTTCACAACATTTTTATAGCCTTTTTGAATAAGTTTATGTATAACTATCTTTTAATGATTTTTACAAGTTAGTTATTGTAATTATTTTAGCTATTGTGGCCTATATTTTTATTCATTGATTTATTTAGAATTTATTCCAACCTTATATATTTATCCCTAAACCTATTTAACCATATAATCTAGTTGGTATAACCCTATATAGATACTAAATTCTAGTATTAGGTACTTGATAATGATAAGCTTGACATGCATTTACCATGCATTTGTTATATACATAAACATAGTCCTAATCCACCATTATCTCACACCTACATTATACCTTATGATTTTGAGCCTTCTATTATATTTTTCCACACATATAGGAGCCTCATTTTTTTTTGAATAATCATCCTATCCTACATAAATGTTCCCATATGCTTAGTTTATTCCATATATACATGATTTGATAATGTCACATTTGGTTAGTATCACTAGTTGATACTAAATTGATTAAGTTTTGATCCTCTTCAAAAAAATGGCTAATTTTTTAAATAAAATATTTCATTATGGTCATTCAATCTACCTAGTGTGTTAGTGGTGTGATAAATTATCTAATTAGACTCATATATATACAAATCAAGGTCTCACTTAACATGAAACTTGATACTTATGTATTACACATTTATACACTATTAAACATTAGGTAAATCTTCCCTATTTTTACCAAATTATGAATCATTCACTAGGAATACTCAAAATCCAAGTTTGAAGCATACTAAATCCAAGTAAAATCAAGAATTATCAAGTATTAAAGCTAAATCGTTGGTTGTATTCATATCATGAAAGAACACAATACCCCAATAACACTAGGTGGGAGAACTACATGTGGCTTAATTTCCGTCCTCATAGTATTGAATACATAGGTAGTGGTTAATCATCAATGGGGTTTATTTGGTTAAAATCATTCCATTATAATTTATTATTTTTAAAAGTTTTTTGGTCCTCACAAGATCACCTAGTATTTCAAGGTGAAGGATGCTAATTTTTGGAGTTGTGTGCATCATCAAGGTTTTACATTATGGATATAGAGATTTAAGAGATATGGGAAAGTGACCATATAGTTATATAACCTTTTTTTTGTGTTGGTCATTTTGAGTAACACATGCCAATATTGATTATTGGTCAGACCTAAATCTGATGAAACTAGTCATGTGTAAACAAAATCATAGTTCCTAAATTGAATGAATCATATGCCTACTTTAGTTTATTTTCCATTGCTACAATACAATCATATTTAAACAACCAACCAAAAAAGCTAAGTGCTCATAATTGTTTTAAGTAATATATTTATCACATGTAACTTGTCAAATCATTAGAATCAATTTTAATATTTTTTATTTATATGTATGTTTTAATGTCATATTTATCAATATGAATTATGATTCTAGTTTTTATCCTATTATAATTCAACTAATTTCTATTTTACTAGGGGTTTTTAAACCAAATAAGGGTAAAACCTATTGGTGAACCTATACAATTATCAAACTATATCAAACCCTACATATCACTTATATTTTCATCATTTTGGAGTTTTATATTTCAACCTTAGGGTTTTATTTTCATCCTTGACTTTATTATTATCACCTAAAAATACATAGTATCTATGGTTAGTCAAAATGAACATTTTTTTAACAAAATTGATGAAGGTATTCTTTTCATATTTTTCTACACGTATAGTGTATCATTTTTGGATCAATTATATAATAAAATGGGTTTGTTTAACCATAAAATGTAATCTATATTTGGATTATCTAGATTATTAAATTGGTATATATAAATTAAATGGAACAAAGGTGATAATCATATCTATAGTATGCCAATTAGATGTTATACTTAGATATAAGCATACACTTAATTTATTATGCTGAGATAGTCTAAATATTGAAAGTAAAACTATGATAGATATGGAAATGAAAAACAAGTGAAATACTTATCTTGTTCTATTTATAGTTTAGTTTTGGATTTGTAATAAGCTAAAATTAGGTTGGAAGGATATTATGGAATAGTCACTAAAATCTATTTATGATTCTTCTAGCTCTCTATGGTAGAATTACATTGATGATACTACCTATGGTCGATGTCAGAGTGTTGTACAAAATATATACTAAAATAGGATGTGACCACCCAGATGTTTATGGGTTTTTCTTCATCTTATCTTTAGTGTATTCAAATCTATTTCATGGACTATTGCTCCTTATGACATGGTAAAACCCTATATTTTCATCATTAATGTGACCTTGGGGGAAAATGGGTTAGTGGGACAATGGTACCAATCTAACCCCAATAACCCATATATCAAAGGATTTTGATTACATATCTAATTATTCAAAAATGGAAATAGACTAATGTAGTTCTCCCCTACATGTTGGATTATGTGGGAATCATAATATGTATGAAAATCAAGTAAAATAGAGACCTAGCTTATAACTTGTAAAATTAGATTCTTGGGATGCCCCTTTATAAATTTAGACATGTGGATATGTTGTACCTATGACTGGTATGGAAATAAAAAAGCCTTAATTAATTTAATTCTTGATAGAGTGATTTTGATATGTTTTTTATAAGGTAAGGTGGAAAACCAGGGGTTGAACCCTTATAGAGAAAAATAGACAAGAAGGAAATAAAAAAAAATATGCCTTCAAAGAGACGACAACACTAGCTGAGAAACAACATACACGAAAGCAAAACACAAGAGACAAAAAGACCAAAATCAGAGAGGACTCTCCTTACATAACCATTGATTTGAGAATATCATTAAGTTTCTTAGTATTCTCCATGTTTTCAGAACACCTAGTATTACCCACCCCTTTCAGCATAGACATGTTCAAGAGAATTGTATTCTAGAGTCCTTTAGCAAAATTCTATTCTAGCCTCTGAATACGATCCATCAAGGCCCCAATTTTAGCTTTCTAATCAGTCTCATTCTCAATATCCTAACTAGCTCCCTCGACATGCATTTTCCCCTTATTGTCAACAATTTCCATAGTGTCAGGACCATACTCCTCAATAACCTCAAAATCCATAGTCTCTTGCTTCCCTCCAGTGTCCTCCAAAATTTCCTAGATTTCTAGCTCCTTAGACTCTTCCTCCTGGGTTACTTCTTCTAAAGCACTTTCTAAGTAATCAATCAGTCTCACCTTTGGGATGGGTTAACCAAAAATCCACCCTGACCTTCACACTCTGGAGGAGAATCCTTCCTTATTAATTTTGGAAGACTTGTGAGATTTATCACCTTGGCCCCCCATGGCCCTACCCAAATTTTTGTGTGTCCCCTCCGTGGTCTCTTTAATATTCTCTTCCTCTTCATCAACCTTTCTCTTCTTACCCTTTTTGCTTGAAAAATAGTTAGGGGTATCAACAGGGGTCTCTTTTAGGGTGGAGAAAGAAACATCTTTTGTTTTGGTAGGAGTAGGGGAAAAACATGACTCATCAATAGCATTTCCAGACACTGAGCTGGAAGGAATGTCTCCACTATCAACTCTGATAGTCTTGGATGGCTCTAAGACTTAGTGAAATTCATATAAGCAAAAAATTAGTCCCTAGTTTAGGGGAATAGGGTTCATATCTGGCTTCTTAGCCAGTTTAGCTCTCACCCTCAGGATAGAGTGTTCCAAAGAGGAGAGCAGGTAAAAAAGGAAACTAATAATAACATTGCACCTGAAGTGATTTAACAAAGGGAGGTGGTAATTTTCAAACTTGGTAAATTGCCCTTCAAGCATGAAGTACTTCATGAGAATGAATCACACTCCATCCCATGGCTATAGAAGTTTAGCATGCTCGAATCCTCCTTGATATGGGACTAGTTCTTCTCCCTCACCCAAAAATAGTTTATGGCTTACCAGATCCATAATTTTGGTTTTCCTTTAAAGTTTTATTCCCTACATGGTCATTCTCATGGCCATAGAAATCACCTTTTCATAGATTTCAAAACTAATTCTGCCCATCATGACCCACTTATTTAACCAATATCTTGCAAACTACTCAAACAAATTTTGGTCATAACCATTAAGCCTTTCTAGATATGGGTTCATACCCCCTTCTTTACAATAATGCCAAACTAGTGGATTATCTTTGAATTTTCAACAAGAGATAGGTTCAATATGAATATGATATCCTCCCATTTTGTAGTTGTAGACCCAAACCATGGAGTTCCTAAGTTTAGCCTTAAGCTTTGAAATGGATGCTAACCCTTGTTTTCATTTATGCATAATGAAGATGTGATGGCTCATTATTTGAAATACCCTACAGAGATGACATTGTCTACTCCCATGCTTGGAAATTACTTCCCATTGATTTTCATGATGAGACCCATGTGCCTCAACCTCATGTTATAATGAATCATGAATGATTGTCAAATATGTACCAAGGTTATCAAGTTTTGAGATCCATGATGGCCCTCTCCAAATGGACCGCCTCTGAGAGCTATCCTTGTCATCAATGTGCCTCATTCTTGACAAGTTATCTCCTTTTGAACAATCTCCCCAATGTTTAAGGGAATATGAACACCTTGTCTCCACACCCTCCAACCTAAAAATTACTGACCAAGGTTGGCACAAGCATCAACGACCCTGTTTCCCTCTCTGTAAATATGGGAAATCTCTCCTCTGGAAAACTTTTGCAAAAGAAATTAAATATCTGTAATGATGTCTTTTGGCTTAATTCCCACATTTTATGTTTTATTAACTACATCTATTACCATTTTAGAGTCTCTTTGTATACTCAAGTTCCTTATTCTTAGGGATATAGCTAACTTTAATCCCCATAGTAGAGCCATTGCTTCAACATAGTTGTTACTCTTGCATCTTATTCCACCAGCATAGACAGTAGACATCCATCCTTTATCATTAATTATAATTCCTCCTCCACTAACTTTACCATCTAACTTGGATGCCCCATCAAAGTTGAGTTTCATCCAGTTAGGCTTTGGGGGGTTCCATTTAATATTTAGTCTCTGTAGCATTTTAGAGTTATTATACCCAGGGATCTAGTTTAAAACCTTCCATTTGGCTGCAATTTGGTTTTCAATTTGAGATAGGGGTTTCTTGGCAACATGAATATGAGCTATTGTGACACTTTTCGTAATGGTCTTAACAAAGGAGTTAAACACCTGAGATGCATTTCTAGAGTGTCCCTGGAAATTCTATGGTTGTGCTCTTTCCATAAAATCTAGCTCAAACATGGCAGATTTCACTTTCATAATTCCATAAGCCAGGGATGTGTGAAGGTTGGATTTCAACTGAGAACTACTTGTTTAAGGTCAAAATTATAGACCCATTCAATACCAATGTTTCTAAGTATTGTGCCCCATAATTCTCGAGCAAAATCACAGTGGATGAAGATGTGTGAAACTAATTCCTCTTTTGAACCATACAAGAAACATCTGTTAACCAGGGTAAACCCTCTCTTTTGAAGGTTATCTTGAGTTAGGATTTTGTTATGAGTAGTAGCCCACCAGAACATGTTCATTTTTGGAATAATTTTATGATTCCAAACCTTTTTCCATACATCTTTATTCTGAGCTTCAGGAATGAGCAGATGGTAAGTAGATTTGATAGAGAATGATCCATTCTTATCTATCCACTAGTATTGTTCATCCTCTCATGGGAAGAGAGGGATTCTAATCTCCTAAACACACTACTAGATCTCCTACACTATAGGGAAAATCTTAGGCTGGTGATCACAATAGTCTAATAGATTTTTCTAGCTCCTCATCCCATTGTTATTTCCATATAATCACTGACCCTATCTCCAAAAAATTGAGTAGCCAAGTTAGCAATCTCTCCATAGTTTCTTTGTTTGATGAGAGCCTTATCCTTTAACTAAATATCATCCCAAAATTTAATATGCTAGCCATTTCCAAGTTTCCATCTAATGCCTTGTTTAAGAAGGCCTTTACTTTTTAGCATTTTATTCCATATCACAGATCCCTAGGGTAATCCCATCTGTTGAATAAAGTTGGAATCATCAATGCCATGAATTTATTTGGCATACATTATTCCCCCCCAATCATTATTTTTATGGATCAGGTTCCAACTAAATTTTGAGAGACGGGATTTGTTCATGTTCCTTATAGACCTAATATTGAGTCCACCATGAGATTTTGGAAGACACACTTTTTCCCATCTGACTAAAGACATTCTCTATTTGTCTTCCACCCTCATCCATAAAAATTTTATTTGGATCTATTCTAGTTTCTCAACAAAATACATAGGAATTTTAAAAAGAGATAGGAAGTATGTAGGAATACCTTGCAGTGAGGCCCGAAGAAATTGTAGTTTACCAGCACTCCTGAGTAGTTTCCCTTTCCAAACAAGAAGTTTCCTCTGCATTCTTTCCACAATTCCATTCCAAAAACTAGGAGATACCTCTTTGACTATGAGTGGGAGACCTAGGTAGGTAGCTGGTAGAGCAGCTTTAACACATTCTAATATATCAATGATTATATGTCTAAGTTCATTAGGAGTGTTAAAGAAATACACATTACTTTTTTGGAAATTTATCCTTTATCCCAACTCTCTGGCATAATTATTTAAGGTATTCTTCCATCTTCTAGCTGCAATCACCGATGAGATGCCAAAGAAGATGGTATCATCCACAAACTACTGTACCACCATAGGATGAAGGGAGGAGGCAGGTTTGATGCCCACTAGCTTTTTTGAGGCTATATCTGCTTGTATGTATCTTCCCAGTGCCTCTTCCATAATGATGAATAAGTACAGGGAGAGAGGGTCTCCCTAAAAAATTCCTCTTGAAGGTGAGAAGAACCCTCTAGGTACACCATTTACCAACACTGAGAATTTTGTAGAAGAGACAACGTTCCACATCAAGCGAGAAATTTTATCATTAAACCCAATTTTTTTGATCACTTGGAATAGAAAAGTCCATGATACTCTATCATAAGCTTTAGAAATATCTAGCTTGAGAGCCATACCAGGGATTCTACTCTTATCCATGGAGTGAATAGTCTCATGTGTGGTGATCACAACATCAAGAATTTGCCTGCTTGGGATGAAACCTTTTTGAGCAAGAGAAATAATTTTGTCTAGTGAAGGTTGAATCCTCATAACAAGAAATTTAGTACATAACTTATAAATAGCGTTGCATAGACTAATGGGCTTGAAATCAATAAGGTGTGAAGGTTGTGATTTTTTAGGAACAAGTACTATGAAGGTATTATTAGCTTGTTTCAAAATTTTACCAGATCTAAAAAATCATGAACAATAGCTATGAGATCTGCTCCTACTATCTCCCAATATTCCTAAAAGAATATAGGATGAAAGCCATCAGGACCCAGAGCTTTGAATACACCCATGGAGAATAAAACAACATAGACATCTTCCTCAGATATAGGCTTTAACATCTCTAGATTATCTTTTTCCATTATCAAACAGTGGATTTTATCAATGAATTAGTTCATAGGTCTATCATTTCTATCATTATATTTTTCTTTCATGATCAGATTTTGAAAGAAATCCATAGCTTGTTCCCCTATCTCATTATCCTCAGTTATAATGTCGCCATTATCCAGAACAAGCTTAGTCTCTTTTGGTCTTTTTTAGGTTTTATAAGTTAGGAATGAATGAGTATTCATCTTCTATTTATATCAATCCATGTGGAGTAATAAATTAGATTAAATAACTTATGCTAACCATTAATATAAATTTCATTTATAAATAAGATTAATTTAGGGCACTAGATAATTACATTGGGAAAGGATAGTAATGTCGATGTTACTATTTAACCTAGACATTAGTGTCTAGAAAGTAGGGTAATAAGTACAAGTTCTAAACTTTTAAATATGGAATATAGGTAAAATTTAAGCATTATAGGAAAGATATAAGACTTGGGTGATCAATATAATACTGATCAAACTAAGAGATATAGTCCAAGAGGTAAAAACATAACACAAACTTATGGAAGTAAGATAGCTAAATAACTAAGAGGAAAATCCAAGGTTTGAGTTTTCCAAGTGTACAAGACTAAGGTGTTATATAATCACAAAATATCATCTACATTCCCCCCATTTAATCTAGTAATAAAATTGTTAGTTTAAATAAAATGATTGCATACTTGGGTGTGTGTGTCCACCTTATTTTTGTGTGCACCCAACTTGAGTGCTTTGTTGGTGACTAACCTACAACCAAAATCATATTATAGTATAAAATTAGTGCACATGATCTAGGTTTTAATTACTTAAAATAGAGGTCAAGGTTTAGAAGTACACCTATGTGCGATATAACCACTTTGCCTATTAACAAGTTATTTTGAAAAAATGTATCATTTTAAGGAACAAATAATTGAGATTAGGATAAATATAGAAAAATATTTAAAGTGAATATATCCAATGAGATATATATATATATATATATATATGTATATATATATATATGTATGTATATATATATATGTATGTATATATATGTATGTATATATATATATATATATATATATATATATATATATATATATATATATATGTATCTGTATATGTATATGTAATATACATATATATATATATATACATATATACACATACATATACATATATATATATATATATACATATATACATATATATATATATATATACATATATACATATATATATATATACATATATACATATACATATATATAAATATACATATATATATATATACGTATATATATATATATATATACATATACATATATACATATATATATATATACATATACATATATACATATATATATATATATATATATATATGTATATATAAATATATGTATATATATATATATAGAGAGAGAGAGAGAGAGAGAGAGAGAGAGAGAGATTATAAGTTACATGCCCCCAACTTTGGATCAAAAGTGAGTTACCACTTGACATTGGGATTATCTTGACTATTCAACCCAATGATACTTATAACTTGGTCAGGCTAGATGATTAAGTCCTACCTAAAAACTTCGAAATATTTAGTTATTTGATCACCCCAACCATATTAAAAATTTAACCAACTATTATGATAACAGTCCATAAAAGATTTTTGGAATCTGAAACTAATTTGGATTTTGAAATATTATTAACATGGTGAATATTATATGTAACTTAAAAATGTCTCATACTGACATTGTGTATAACAATAGTACTAATTTAACACAACTATGAATCTAAATCGTATAACTATGTGCTTTGGCCAATTCAGATAACTATTTAAGTGTGGATTAAATGATTCTAAAAAATTATCCCATCGAATATAATAAATTTTAATGTGTGGAAGTCATGCCCATATGACTTGACCCAATGAATATTAAAATTTATATAAGTACTATATATTGAATGAGTGTGGAGAACATGATTCCATATTATGTCCCTACTAAATATGGAAACTCAATAAACACACATACAAGAGCACTCATAATAAATTAAAAAATCAATGGTCTAAGGAAACCATAAACAAAGGGTATGTTTTAATTATTCATAATTTAAGGGACATGATTTAGTCGAATTTCCATATAATAAATAACGACATATTGAAATGTCCATATAAAAAACAATGACTTATGCAAATGTTAATGAAAGCATACATAAGCACATGGGTGGAAAGAAAAAGATCATAATATGAGTGGGTTTTTCGTATAGATATTAATGATAAGATCACCACTATGTGTTTAACTTTGTATTTACTTCTTTAATGTAAAATAATGATCAGTATGATGCCTATGCATTATATGATATGCACTGAAGTGTTTGGATCTCTATAGAGGATGTAGAGGAGGTAATTTGATCCCTTTGTCTCAAAACATTTCCCTTAAAAATTCACTTGGCATCTTAGTAATTGTTGATGTATTATTTTGATAACTTTATTTATGTGTGTTTTGTTTTAGATTTGACTTTGGATAAGAAACCTTGTTTGGCACACCATTTTTAAATGAAGATACAAACACATGATATACACTAGTATAATGTGTATATTTTTTATATGAAATCTGATTTTACAATAAGGTGATCTTTGAATTTAAATACTAATTTTGATTTTGTAATCCATTCATTAACTTTTTCATGGTACTAATTTATTACTTTATTTTTTTACAAGCACAAACCCTAGGTAATTTAGATTGAATATCTTCATTTGAAACTATAGGGTTGACAACCTTACATCATGGATGAGTGATAGCCTAGACTTGGTTAGAGGGATGAGATATATCAACCTCCTCAGGGTTAGGAGGATCAAGAGTCTCCTTTTTATCCATTTAAAATGTTCTAAATTTTTATATGAGAATAGGATTAACAAAGGCTTGTAAATATTAGGGAGAAATTAACCATGATATAATAAGAATATAACAATTGCATACTATTGCCTATTTTTTTTGAGAATCTAATATAGGTTTTTATATAATAAATAAGATATGATATGAACCCATAAAAATAGGAAAAAAATCTTTGTTTGCTTCAAGGCTCATTTTGATTTTAGCTTCTCTAGTATTTAATTGAGATGATTCTACTTTTTCTTTTTCATCAAGTATATTAGAAATAAAAAGTAGAGGTTTTTGTATAGTTTTCCCTAATCTTAAATGTATGTCCAAACAATCAATACCTCCAAAATTCATTATATCTTCCTATTAATTAACATAAATAGGTGTTGGTTGTTTATTTTTTAGATTTGGTATTGGTTGTGCAAGCATTGAGGGTTGATTGATTTGTCCTTGTTGCTAAATAACTAGGGGTGGCATTATAGTTTGCTATTGAAGTATTCTTCTTGGTTTGGTGAATTATTGTTGTGGGTTCTACTGTGGATTCCATTATTGATATTGTTGTGGCATCCATTGTTGTTGTGGTACCCATTATTGTTGTGGCACCATTCATAGGGGTGTTGACATCCAATCTTGTCCTGCCCATGGATTTTAGATTGATGGAATTTAGTGTTGATTCTAAAAAGGTAAAGGAACTAAAACATTACATGGTTCCATCTATGGATTAACTGGGTTTCTTGCATTAAATTATCCTTGAGCCTAGTTTTATGGGGTAAAGTTTTATCCCTGGATATAATTTACTTCTTCAGTGGACTAGACTTGTGTTTTCATTTGATTTTTTAAAATAGGTAGAAGGGTGTAATGTTTGGTATCATGATCTAGTGCATCATAAATCCCACATGATGAAACATTGGTTTTATTTAGGGGTAGTCTCTAAGGGAATGTTTCTGTCTACACTTAGGATAGTAGATTACTATGGGTTTTATTGCATTTACCTTAGCTTGAAGGCCATCTAAATTAATATTTAGTGTAACTATAATATCCATCTTTAGATTGGAAAATTCTTCCATTACCTTAGCCATTTCATTAGATTTCCCAAAACTTCATCTCCTAATTCTATGTTTTGTTTGAGAGTAGCTGGTACAAAGCTCAAAATTATGATTGAAATCCAACTTATTTATATCTCCACCTCCCATCATATTTAAGGCATCTCTAGTATCTTCATCCAACCTTTTTAAGAAAACTAATTTCTAAACTTCTTTAGTGAGTGGATAATTTCTTCTTTTATGAGTGAACATGAATCTATCCAAATAATCCTCTAAAGATTCATCCTCATTCTATTTAATTTTGAAGAAATCCTCTTTTTTTTATCACACTCAATAGTAATCTTGAAACTTGTTTAATAATTTTGTCTCCATGTCATCCCATGTTCTAATAGAATTCCCAGGTAAACTCATGAACCATCTCATAGCTGCATCTTTAAGTGTAGAGGTAAATATTTTTAATTTCTAGCTATTTTTTGTGTAATCATAGGTTTGACATAACACCTTAAACTCAAACAAGAATTGATTAGAATATTTTATAGATCTTCTCTATAAATTTGATAGATTAGCTAGTGAAGTAATTTTTATGGGGGTTTGCTCATTAGGATATACAACAATAAGAAAGTAAAAAGTCCTTCTTGGTTGTGCAAGTTGTTTATTTTGTGGATTTTATTGGAGAGCCCTATTTTCTTATTCTAATGATGTTTCAAAGCTGGGATGATCTTCCGAATAAATATTTGTGGTGTCAATTATGTGTTGTTCAAAGTTCTCAAATTTTTATTTAGCTATGGATTTTTGAAGTGCTTCTTCTAAGTCCTTGGAAATTTCTAAATAATGTCTTCCTGCAAGAGATTGATCCTAAGGAATTTTTCCTATGGGGCTTACTTGTGGTAATGGCCTAGTTTCTATCCAAGTTTTTGAAGATTCTTGTAGATAGGTTTCACTCGTAACTTTTAGTTCACTAATTAGAGATGTTGAAGGAGTTTCAACTTGTGTTTTTGGTGGGAATTTTGGGATGAATCATCCTTTAGAGTCTCTAGGATGGTACATCAATTTATTGATTTTTTTTTGAGATTTTATAGTTTTTATAATTTTTTTCTATTTTTCACTCTAGACCAATAATTATTACCTTACTAACACCTTATTCCCTAGAAACAGTGCCAAAAATGATGAATTTCATTCAACTCCTCATTTAATCAATGCTCAATTAATGTCTTATCAACTAGGGCTAGTGTCCAAAGCTGTCTGTAGCAAGGTATAGGATGGTAGATCTAGAAGTCTACTTATGGGGGTGTTTGATGGTCCTATTATAACTTTGACTAATGAAATAAATATGTCTTAAACTACTTGATTCACTTTTTTGCTAAAAAGGAAAAGATGTAACTATTTAATCAAATGAATCCACTCTTTTTCTTGAAAGTAAAATCACACTCCTATTTACGCTTTCTTGGAAATGGAGATGTTTAACTTAGAAAGGAAATTTGCTTCACACATTCACTGTAAAAGAAAATACACTTTTCTTAGAAAGGAAATGACTTTAGAATAAGGAAATGCCTTTTAACTATGAATTTATTTTTATGTTTTATGAATGAATGAAAACATTAGCAAGATTCTGATTAGTTATAACAAAGAGTTAATATAACATAAATATCGTACACAATTCCTAGTTATAAAGAGAGTGAGCCCTTGCTCCTCTTGGACTCAAGAACAAAGATTAATCAATGTTGGAAACTAAAGTGAATTCATAAAACTAAAATGATTACAATATATCTACAACCTGTAATATGCTTGTACGTATCTTTCATCTATTATCCTTTTTAATAACAAAAGTCTTACATTTTATGCTAATACAATCAAATAAAAATAGTTTGTAAAGAGATAGGATTCATTGGTTGATCCACTTATCCAAATATAGGAGATTGGATTTCCAATAGATCCAATTATTTTGATGAAATAGATATACTATCCTATAATAGTCCTAAGATTTAAATATATATATCTTTATCAAAATCAAATCCTACAAAATAGTGGGCAAGTATTTTACTCATTTGAATCCATATAGAATGATTATCTCTCATCTTATCTAGTCACTAGCTTCCATATTTTTAGCTTTGTCTTTATAGAATCCATGGAATTGACCTTGCAGAGTCGATAAGAACAAGCCTATGGAGTCCATAGAAACAAGCCTACGAAGTCCGTAGAAATATTCTATGTGAGTTTGTAGTTCTGAAGGATGGAGATCAAAATTGGAATTTCACTATACATCACCTATTTCTTCTTCTTGATCATTATTCAAAACAAAAATCACTAAAATATGCTATGTATTAGACATTAATGACAAAGTAAAGGTTTAGTCTTTGGTTTAATATAAACAAGACAAATATCTACTTTCCATGTAATAGCTATCTAACAATCTATGATTTGCATAAGATCATATCCTTAGAAAGATGAATTGAGGGAAATAACATATCAACAATGATCCATATTCTAATCTCATCAAGTCTTAGAGAGAGATTAAGTGATAAATTAGGAGAACTAGCCCCATAAACTAGAGTTTTAACCTAGACTACATGTAACCCATAACCTATAAGGTAATCCCATGTTAGTCTAAGTTTGAGGAGGGTTTGAATATCCTTCTTCAATATGGTACAACTTGGGTTGCTAAAAATTATATCACACCTAGTGGGACCAACCTTCTAGTGACATTGGGACATGCTTTAAATTTTTTCAAGATGTCTGAACGCTAAAGACATTTAGTGGTAGATCTGTAGGTAGTTTCATAAAAAAGGTATCTAATAAATCTTCTTCAAAAGGGAATCATATTGAATTTGTTGAATTATCATTGAACATTATAAGAAGAAAGAGGTTCCCTAGTTTTAACCCTAATCCTACACCTCCCAATTCTACCTAAACAAATTTTATTTTAAGTCATCTAATTATAATGGCCAAACCTAGGATGCAATATTCTATACCTTTTAAAGGTGGTAGTCCCTTATACCTTAACTAGTTTGATGATATCTCAATTTATACCCTTAAAAGTCTTCTCTAATTTATAGGAAATAACTCAACCACCCATATAGAGCACATAATAGACATAGTCAACTTGTGCTCAGTGCATAACATAACCTAAAAGAATATGGATATGAGACTTTTGAAAACCTCCTTGAGGGTTAAATCACTTCATTGGTATAGGGGTCTCATTCCTACCTCTATAAACACATGGGATGAATTTGGAGAGAACCTTTGTAATCAATTTGAAGATATGAGTGATCATGTATCCTTGGTAAAATAGATCACCACAATCAAGATCCCCATCCAAGAATTCATGGTAGATTTCAATTATAGGTTCCAAAAATCATATGATAGGATTCCTACCATCATCAAGACCTCTCCTAACTATGACTTATTATACTACCTAAGGGACTTAAATCTAATATAGATATGATGATATAGTTAATGGTAGGACAACCTTGATAAAAGCCTATGAAATAGACATAACAAAAAAAAACTACCTAATCCAAGTAGGAAAAATTAATCCTAGGCCTATCATGCCCTTATTCCTAGAAATTAAATCCCTTGTCCCCACCATTACTCTATTATTAACTCTAAATAATCAGGATCAGTCTAATGGTATCCAATTAGATAGGTTGGGTAAGAAAGAGGGACTACTCAAAACCCTAAACAATAAACTAGTATCCTTAGAAAGGTAGTAAAATATACCCTCTAGGCCCTATCAATCCCCTTACCAATCTCCTTATCATTCTTATCCATAAAATAATCCTCCTTATCATCATAACTAATATGTCCAAGGATAGATTACATAGGCTAGACCCTAAAATAATTTCAACCCTAATGTTACCAATAATTCTAGGGCCTTGGTTTTAACTCATAAGAACTATGCAAAAGAAGACTAGTGGTCTAATCCATGGGGACAATCTAATGAGATTATACTAGATTAAAGTGGTGAATAATGTTAGACATCCTTTATGTAATAGGGTCTTACATTTCAAACACATGACAACATGCCTCCTTCACAACACAAGGAAGGTTCACACACACCTCATGGAGATATGTCTTTCATGACCCCATCTAAGGTACCAAGTCAAAAAGGAAAAAATGAAAGTAATTCAAATTTTAATACCACTTTTTTCAACTATAAATAAGGTGAACACTATTTTGATCAAGTGGTAGCCAATTAGTGGTAGAATGTGCCCAAGGTAGATAAATTAGTTTTATCCCACACAAGCGCTAAGAGAAGGATAGTTGATGATAGTTTTGGGTAGTCTAAAGCAACTCAAAAACATCCCCAAAAAACTCAATATATTTCCATTCAAGGTGTAGTCCACAAAACACTTATAAAATAGTAAACATCAGAAGGATATGAGAAATAACAAAAAAGTCCTTTCATTCCCCGAGTCACACAAGTTCCAAGTGATGCTTCTGCTTCTAAGTTAAAACCCAAGACATCCATCTCTCACATTAGTATTGTATACTAAATTAATAAGTTTAATGTTAGTATTCCTATGTGGTATTATTTAATCATTCTAGGGCATAATGACCTCCTTTAGTAAGATCTCTCTAAGCTCTATGTCATGAACAAACAAGCTGATAAGGTATGTGAAATATTTAATAATGGTAGTAAACCTAATGAATCCTAAGATAATGAAGTATTCATTTCACCTCCCTTATATTTATTAGTGATAATATGAGACTCCCTTATTCATAACTGTATGATAGATAGTGGTGTCAATACTTTTGTCATGCCAAAAGCCATGGCTAATATGTTAGAACATAAGTATGAACCTAATGAAAAGGGAGTTTCACAATTGGATGGGTCTCCTATAAAGACATTATGTGTCCTTAAAGACCTCAAGATTTTATTGGATACCTACCCTATTTATACCATATCCTAAGATGTCATGGTGGTTGACCTTTCCCCTTACCTTTCCCTATGCCTATCTAGGTATTTCACTACAAAAATTAGGGGGTATCTTTATTATAAATGGTCATTAGGATTAGGTATGGAATAATGGTTACCATAAGGTTTGAACCTATTTTGAGGTTTCACTTATAATGCTACATGCCTAACCTATCCAATGTAAACTACACTATCATGAATGAATATGAGCTATCAATGATCAAGAGTCAAAAGAACTACTTGAAGGCATCTCAAATATTCTCCTGGATGAGTGGAAATAAAATAATCATGGTTATTACTCCTATAAGACCCTTGAGGAGGTAATCCTAGGTATGTATTATATGCATGAAAAAGGATTTGTTATACTGAGGATCATAAGTCCAAGTCAAGAGTATGGAGACAAATAGATTTTATTATTTGATGGATCAAGGTTAAAAAATAGGAGTGGTTCAAGTGTGATGCTTATCTCCCCTTCCAATCAGAGGTACTATTATACCTTAAGGTTTCAATTTAGCTACACTTCAAACAATACATATTATGAGTCCATCATCCATGGGATATAATGGGCAAAGAAAAGATGAATTAAACTCTTATAAGTAAAGTGATATAGTGAAATAGTGGTACAATAGGTTAGGGGTATTAATAAAGTAAAAAATACACTTTATAAGGCCTAAAATCACTAATTTTAGGATCTCTTCAAGGAATTCAAATCCATTGACATTCAATCCATACATAGGGAGTAAAATCATCATGCATATAGACTACCATTGATGTAAAATATGACATAGTTGATGGAGTTAAAGACACTATAGGGAAATCAAAAATCAAGTTAGTGTGTAGGCCATTAGTTTTTGATAATGAGGTAAGTTGGAAAGTTTTTAAGAGTGACATTTAAATTTCTTTCTTTCTCCAACATGAAGCAGAATTTTGCTCAAAGAACTAAAGTAAGTTACATCATTAGTTTGATGATCAGATTGTCTATTCAAGGACAAAAAATCTACCCAATAGTTTGGTGACACTAGAGATTATCTTAATGAAGATGATCAGTTGAGGAAGGACAAGGTGAGTATCTCTACCAAATAGGAACAATATGATAAGGTATCTATTTTAAAAGACAATTTGACTAACTTAGGAAAATTGAATACCAAAGATGAGAGATATTTCTTCATATCCTTATGTTAGGAGTTTCCATATGTATTTTCATGGGAGTATCATGATTTTAAAGGTTTTGACCATAGGTTGGCCCAAAACACTATAGAGTTGGAGGAAAATGCAAAACTAATAAGGTAGAAATAAATACCTATCAACCCTAAAGTTGAAGTACCAATGAGAAAGGAGTTGATAAAATTGATTGAATATAAGATCATATTCCCTATTAAACATTCCTCATGGGTGGAAAATATTTTTACTATAAGAAATAATGATGGGGACATACATTTGTGTGTTTAATTTAGGTATCTCAATAAGGTATCTTTGAGATACCATTATCCCCTACCATCCATGGATCATATTATTCAAAAGGTTGAAAGATATAAGAGGTTCTCTTTTCTTGATGGATACTTTAGGTATAATTATATATAGGTGAGAGAAGAATATAGACATAATATTCCCTTCACAATAAAGTGGGGCACCTATGCATACATGAATATTCCCTTTGAACTATCTAATATAGGGGAAACTTTCCAAAGGGTAATGAATATATCCTTCCAAGAGATCATTAATGATATAGTGTTCATCTATCTTCATAAAATTACTATATTTTAAAAGGATCTTAAATATCACATGGCATACATGAAATTAGTGTTTGATAGGTGTAGGTAGTTTGGGGTATCCTTAAACCCCCCAAAATGCATATTTGTAGTCCATGAGGGTAGACTATCAGGACATATTGCGTCAAAGGATGGCCACTCCATTGAGCTTTAGAATATTGAATCAATCCTATCTTTACCCCTTCCCAAGCACAAAAAAGGTTTATAAATATTTTTTTGGAAAGATTAACTTCATAATTAGAATCATTATAGGATTTAAAAAGTTGGTAAAGCCACCTGCTCATATGCTTAAGAAGTACAAGGAGTTCTCATGGAGAAAGGAACGAAAAATAAGTTTTGAGGACAATGAGTAAGACATCTCCCAAGAACTCACCCTCCTCAACCATAAATTTAACAAGGATATTTTAATGTCTTCCTTCTCCACAGCTGATGCCATTTCTACTATGCTAATGCAAGAAAATGATGAAATACTAGAACAACCAATTACTTTATTTAGTCAAGTAATATAAGGGTAGGAAGAAAGATACACCTATTTTTAAAAACATGTCCTTTATATCATGAGAGGGATAACAAAATTTAGACACATGGTATCTAATAACAAATTATTTGTGATGGTAGTGTACCCTAGTATAAAAGACTTCATACTTAATATGGACGTAAGTGAGAAGAGAGATGGTTGGGTGACTAAATGTATGGAGTATGATATTTAAGTGATGGTTACTAAATTTATCAAAGTTATGGGAATATATGAACATATTTAAATAAATTTTAGTGAAGGGAAAGAGATGGTATTGATATTTCATGATAGTTAGTAGGCAACTGCAAACATGACACCTCTTAGTTGGACCAATGATGTGGTGAAATTTATACAAACATGAATATGTCCTATAAGATTAAGTAGGAAGAAAAAGACACTTAATTATGGATTCCATCCCTTAAATATTGGTGTATGGAGTTATATTCAATAACTATATAAGAAGTATGCTCTTAATGTGTGTTGAATCAAGTCAAATTGATAATTCTCTAGAGTAGTTTCATAATGGGCCTATAGGTTGACACTTTTTAGCCAATATTATAGCCTCTAATATCATTAGAGTAGGCTAATTTTGGCCTAATTTATTTAGGTATTGACATTCTTGGGTAAATAAATGTTTTAAGTATGACATGTACACCAGTAAATAAAGGTTAGTTTCCTTACCCCTATAACCCATCCAAGTTGAACATCCCTTCATGCAATGGGGCTTAGATTTCATAGGAATGATCCATCCCCCTTATAAATTTGGTAATAATTGTGTTATGAAATAAAATAAATAATTTAAAAGTTGGGTGGAGGAAGTTTCACTCAAATAAGCTAATGAGAACTCAATTTTGGAGTTCTATGATAGTATTCTGACTAGGTTTGGGGTCCCCTCCACCATTATATCAGATAATGCCTTGTCCTTCAGTAGTGATTAAGTGTGTAATTGGTCCCTTAATCATAAAATATATCTCAAATATATTGGAGAGTTTTTAATGATGTCATGGTGATGTCATGGAGGTGTCTTGGTGAGTGGATGAAGTGATTTAATAGCTTAAGTGACAATGACAAAGTGTGTAATTTGCTTATTCTAGTGTGCTTAATGTTGGATTCATTGATATTTAATTTTGGCATGGTTAGAGATGTTTGGGGATGATTATAAAGTACTAATAATTTTCAAGGGGTCATATAAGAGGTTTCATATGATTTGAGTACTTGTGTGCATGAGTGGACTTCATCTAGTTGATCATTATTTTAATCTAGACATTTTGGATCTAGTGGCAGAATATATGCGTAGGCAATTTGATGACATCATAATTATCATATGTCGATGAGTTAGATGGAGTTGGTCATATTTATTTGATCACATTAGTCCTTTTTTGTTATGAAATAAGTCTTAAGTCATGCACCTAATCATAGTCAAATATATGTTGATGAAAATTTGGGCTCCCATGGATTTTGACAGTGCTTTCCCATACGTAGCCAAATTTGCATGAGGCAAGAAGATCCAAGTAAGCATTTTGATGATGGAATATATCACACATGTGGACATTTCAGGACAATTTTATCATATGGGTTTCTTAATTTTTTTTCTTATTTTATTTGTGCTAATATTTAGGTCAAGTGCCAAAGTATAGCAAAAGATATGTAAGTGAAAAGTTGACTTCCTAGTAGTTTGCAATATTTTCTAGACCATCACAAACCATCATGTAGACATGGATGAACTAGTATGTTTATGAATTTATTTTAGGTATGAAAAAATTAAATATTTGTCAAAGGATATCATGGAGATGTTTTTCAAAATGTCAAAATTCTACCTTAAAAATTTGGGGTCTTGAAGTATTGTTCAACTTGAGATATATATCTTCAAAGTTTCACTTACAAATAGTGATTGGTCAGAGACCATCAAGTTTATTCAAATTGAATAATGATGTAAAATTTTGTATGTGTAGGTGACAAGTGTGACAATCTTGCTGGTCTGATATAATATCAATGGTGAGTAGTGGTTTGTACTGACAAAGATCAATGGTGTGAGATAAGTCAAGAGTCAACATTGCATGAGAGGCTTCCAACTAGAACAAGTGCAAAGAATGATATTAACATTATAAAAAGGCACATGAGTATTCCAAGTTTCATTATCTTGAGATTTATAATCTAGATCTAAGGGTGAGCATTTATATTTTAAGATATAGTTGATTTATAGAGATTGATGGTGCATATTTAGTCAATATTGCAAGGGTACACAAGATGAGGTTAAAGTGGCTGAAGTTTAAAATTTGAATAGTAAAGTACTATGGATTAAATACAAATATATTTGAAAGGATGTTTATGGAATTATTTTTTTCCAAAATTTTAGTAAAAAACATGATGAGGACAAGTGTCTAAGGTTTAACCAAGACTGTTTGAATTTTACAAAGGGAAAAGCTAGTCCGTGTTTTTTGGACCATATCTTTTGATCAAGGACATATTTTATAATGGTGTAGAAATAAAATTTATATATTACTCCAAGGTTCATATGGAAATATTTATTTTAAGATATGGAAGTGTGTATAGTCAAATATATTAAGGTTCAAATTTGAATATTTGTTTGTGCATATTCTACAAGTAACCCAAGAAGGGTAATTGAGCTTGTTTTGATATTTCTTGATTAATTTGTTATTTTAGAGAGTTTTGGACTCCATAAGGATTATTTTTGTTATTTATTAAGGATTCACCAACAATATATAGTATGAATAAAGGATTATAAGGTAACATGTGCTTTCTCATAATGATTGTGTGTACAAAGAGTTATATTAGTAAATTATGCTTAAGAAAGAGGTTAATGTGATGGTTGTTAGAACTTAAGTAGGACCTATAGATCATGTGGAATGGGTCCATGAATTTTTAAAGTTTTCCTATGTTTATAGTTTTCTCAGAGAAGTGTCAAAGAGATGAATGTGTCTCCATAGGACCTAAAAGTGACTTAGGCCTAATTGAAAGTGGATTGTGCTTAAGTGTGACCCACATGAGATGCCTTAAGGGTGAATGCATGTATTATGGAAGAAAAGGAAATATTGTGTACTATATATTTCAAGAATTATCTATATATAGTGAAACCAAATGTGTTAGTTTTTAGGCTTGTCAAAGACTTTTGAGAGAGACTTGTGCAAGATGGTTGTGAGAGTAGTGAAGTGAGGAGAGGTAGAGTGACCAGTTAAATGATTTGATAATTATATTACATTAATAACTATTTTCATGAATTTTAGGTCATATTTTTTATGTCATAAAAGTTCTCTTTTAGACTGAGTCTATGTGAAGAGATATGAGTGTGCATATGAGGTATATTTGAGATAGAAAAGAAGTTTATGTAGGGATTAGATAAGAAAATATCCCTAATCAAGTGTTGAAAACATAATTTATAAGATTGAGGTGTTCAAAGGAGGTTCTAAATGACTTGGTATTCCTTATGGGTATTTTCTCCTTGTGAAACATGTGTTTCACTCAATACCTTTAGTTAGGAGGACATGATCAAGGTTTTCTAGTCTAAAGGCATTGACTAGTCTCTTGTTTGTAATTTCTTATAGGATAGTAGTCAATGTGTTGGAGGCTTAAGAGTGGGTTTTATTCCCCATGAGGGTTTCCCATAATAACTATGTGTTATGTGTTTTATCTTGTGTATGCATTGAATGAATGAAATCTCTTGTTAATGTTTCTTGATCAAGTTGATATATGTTGATTACTTAATAGTTTGAAATGAATTCAATTATAATTGAAACATCTAGGCTTAGTGATTCACCCCACCCTCTTAATTATTATACCTCTAAAAATTGGTATCAAAGTTTGTCCTTCGATAAAGGCTTGATAGCTTGAAGTTTATCCAAGATACAATATGGGTAGTCATCAAAGAGGTTTCTCTACTAGGTGATCATCAATGTTCAATGGATCCAATTATGAATTTTGGAGTAAAAGGATGAGGAAATACATTATGTCCCTCAGGTTTGATGTATGGAAATATATTGTGGATGGTTATGTTGTTCCTACTATTCATCCATCTAGTGCTACAAACAAGAAGTTGATTGAAAATAATTCCAAGGTAATGAATGCTATTACTTATTGTCTTTCAAAGATTGAATACATAAAGCTGATCCATTATAAATATATTAAATATATATGGGATAAAATGAAGATTGTTTATGAAATAGATTCAAAGGTCAAGCTTGTGAAGTCATAGACTCATAAAATGCAATTTGAAAGTCTCAATATGGTTGAAGAAGATTTTATTGCATCCTTTATATAGAGAGTTGATGAGATTATGAACATCATTAGAGTTATTTGAGAGATCATTGAAGAGGCTATTGTTTTTAAAATATATTAAGGTATCTATTTCCAAAATTTTATTTAAAAGTATCTACTATTGAATAAATTCATGATCTTACTCATTTTAAGATGGATCAATTGCATGGCACCCATAGTACATATGAGATGAGGAAGAATGATGATATACCACCAAATAAGGAAGCAAATTTCAAGACTAAAATGAAGACAAAGAAGAAGTTCCAAGGTAATAAATCTAAATAGGATGATGTTTCTGATATAGGTGAGAATGAACTAATTGCTTTTATTTCAAAGATACTGAGAATAGGTTCATTCAAGTATAAAGGTAAAATAATCATCAAATTCTTAAATTATGGTGAGATATGACATTTTGATAATAATTAACCTCATAAGTATAAGAAGGATGATGGTGAAGATCATGCTCAAGGTCATCATAATGGAAATAGATCATTTAGGTTTGATAAAAGCAAAAAGGGATTTAGAAGGTTTGACAACAAAAAGAATTAATTAAAGGTCAAGAAGAGTCTCTACACCAAAGAAGATTGTAGCTCATTAGATTAGAGTGAAGTAACTTAGAATATGATCATGAAGATGATGGTCCTATTAAAAATTAAGCCATGTTCATGGTTGAGGAAGGTAATTTCTCACATCAAAAGGAGTCTACTTTTAGTGATTTAGATGATGATAAAAATGAGATGGATTATGATACTACTTTCATAAATGTTCTTGAAGAACTGAAGATTAAAAAGAATATTAACAAGAAGATGAAGTCTCAAGTCAAAGACTATGAGGAGTAATTCGGTATATTTGAGGCAAGAATGAATGAAGACACCAAGAAGCATGAAGATATCATCAATCATCTCAGTCATCAATTGGAAATCTGGTCTACAAGCTTGAAAGATAAAGAATACAATTGTTCAAGGTATTCATTTGAGATTGTATCTTTGAAAGATGAGCTAGATAAGTCCATAAGTAGGGTAAAATCATTTGTCAAGTTTGATAAGAGTTCAAATCAACTAGATAATCTCATAAATAGTCAAAATTTATCTATTAATAGATCTAGATTGGGTTTTAATAAAAAACCTAAAGTTAGTTCTCAAGTTGACATGAATGTCGATAAGATCAAGGTGGATCAACCTTTAAAGACAAATGAGAACAAATAACCAAATGCCATGAGGTATGCAAGATTTAATTGTTAATGTTATACATGTAATAAATTTTCTCATAGGGCTAGAGAGTGAAATAGACCTATTAGAAATGAGTTTGCATGGGACCATGATGGGGGTCATCAATCAAAACATGTGATAAAGGTTATGTGTTTCAACTATATTAATGAAGGACACTTTGATAAGTATTGTCTAAATAAGGAAGGGAAAGGTAAGTCTACTTCAAAAAAATTAGTTTGTTTCAATTTTCATGATATTAAACACATTGATAGTTTTGTCCTAACAAGGTAAGACAAGTTGAGTTTACTTTAAGGACTATGGTTTGCTATAACTATGAATAGAGAGGTCACATTGATAGATTATATAAGAAAAGGACATTAAGTTAGAATAGATTCAATCAGGATCCTAGAGTGCAAGTAAGAAGGCATGTTAACCCATGGAAGCCAAAGGTGGTAAGTGTGAGTCATGATGAGTTTGCAGATCCAAGTAATATATTTTCTATGGTGGATAATACTTCAGAAGGTGAAGACTGCCAAGAGCTCTCATTTAATGCTCATGTTATGAATAAATAGACCAAACTCAAGGAGAAGACCAAGTTAATGGTTGAGGCTAGTATTGAGATGTGTATGGATACAAGTTAACATCCCTGTTATTGTAGAATAAGCTTTATGGAAATACCATCTATTAATAGTTTTTAGTGATGAGGTTCTAATATGTAAGGTTGTTTATTCAAATCAAAAGGTATGTCAAGATTCTATAGTTGTCAATTCTATCTTAAAATAAAATGAGATTGATATATAAAAGTAACCAATTGTCATAGTTCAAACTAAAGAGAAGAAGAACAAGAGTAATAAATCTTATAGATATAAGAGGATTCTAGTGGTTACTAAGGAGATGTGGGCAACTCGTGGCTTCACTCTAATTTAGAGAATTATGATGTAAAGGATGTCAATATCTATGTTTTGTAAGATACTAATTTTAGTGTAGAAAAAAGTGTTGTTATGGTGTTATTGAGATGGTATTTGAAGACTAGAGTTGAGTTGAGCAAGAATGTCTAGGTGGAAAATACGCTGAGGTGATGTCATGATAACTGTATATGGAGTAGTCTATAGGGTTAGATTGAAGGTTCCTAGATGGAAAAGGAATATTTTTGAGTTTTAAATATGATATTTTTTCATATATAAGTCTACTAACCTTATTCTATCATGATTTAGGTGGTATTGTGATCTAAAGGTATGTTAAAGTCTTATTGGAGATTTTTGTTTGTTCTCAGGTTTCCCAATTTGTACTTAATAGTATGTAGGTCCTAAATTAGGCTATATGAAGTCTATGTCCCCCAAGGTATGTATTCTTAAATATTTTTATATAAGTTTTTAATGGTTGTATTAGGTAAATAAAAAGTTTCAAAGGTGGACATTGACTGGAAGGTGTTACGTTTACCTCATTTATTTTCAGATTATATGATTTTGGGCTCTACTAGAAAAGTGGTTTTCATTTTGAATTGAGGTATAATAATTTTTAATATATTTAATGGGCCAAATGGGTTATCAAATCAAGATTAATATATATTTTAAGGTTTGTGTTTCTCAAGTTATTCGAGTTTTTATCAAATTGGAGGCCTAATTGGGTAGTAGGTTTGTGAAGGAAGTATGTTGCAAAGGATGAGATAGATGTTTAAAATTTATCTAATTAAATGGGAATGTGAGTGTGATATAGATATGAATTCTTAAGTCTTAAAGGTGTGTGTTATAATATTTTTAGGATTTGCAAGTTCCAGATAGGGCAATAAGGAGACTAGACAAGCCTAGTAAGAAGAAGAGTGATTTTTGTTCAGTTTCCTAAAAATAGCAAGGAATGAGTATTTCAAAGTGAGGTATCAAGTTGTTTTAGTGAATTTTTACTATTTGTTAAGTTTCATGAAGTTATGTTGGTGGTCATGGAAGTATCTTAACGAAGGAGGCTAGTAAGCCTATATTGTGTTTCCTCATGTTGTGTGGAGATTTGAAGATACTCAAGTGAGGAAATTTCTTATAGATATTAGTGGGAGTCCCTATAAAATGTTTATTGAATCATTTGATCAGATTTTAGTTCATGTTTGAGAAGTAAAAGGTGGTATGCACATAGTTAGGTGGAGCTAACTCAGGTAGCTTGAATGGCTTGAGGATCTTTGCATGATATAAGGTGAAGCATATGTGAGATTCTTCATTAATATTTAAGATGTGGTGGTATTTTATATAGATAATATTCCAATAAGTTTTCTATGATGAATTGATCAAAACTAGTCATAATTGTGTGTTCTTTCTTCATTTGTTGTAGTGATTGTTTGAAAAGAGTATTGACATAGAGAAAGAAGAAGTTGATAAGACAAGAATAGGTAGGCTCAAGGTAATGGGGAGTTTGTATCATCTTTCTAAGATATTACTCTCTTATTTTTATTATTTTTATCTCCTCAATATTAGTTGGTGCCCACTTTGTCATTATGTTAAAGGGGGCGAAATTTCTTAGTGTGAGAGTGCTTGAAGAGAGAAAAGGTGAGTTGAATGATGTTTTTGAAAGAAATGACCAAGGGGAGATTATTGGAGATTTTTCAATGATGTAATGGTTATTTCATGGAGGTATCATGGTGATTGGATGAAGTGCTTTGATAGCCTAAGGGACAATGATAAAGTGTGCAATGTGCTTGTTCTAGTGTGTTTAATGTTGGCTTGGTTGATCTTTCATTTTGTCATGGATAGAGATGTTAAGAGATGAGTTGTTATATTATTTGAGGGCTTATGTTCATGAGTGGATTTCACCTGGTTGATCATTATTTTCATCTAGACATTTGAGGTCTGGTGGAAGAAAATTTGAGTAGGCAATTGATGACATCATAATTGCCACATGTGGATGAGTTAAAGGTATTTTGTCATATGGTTGTGATCAAAGTATTCCCTAGTTGTTATTTTATAAGTCTTAGGTCATGCACCTAAGTGAATTCAAATATATGTGGGTGCAAATTTGGGCTCTCAAGGATTTTGATAGTGTTTTCTTATAGCCAAATTTACATGAGGCAAGAAGAGCCAAGAAATAATTTTGAAGATGGAATATCTCTCAACTGTGGAAATTTCAAGAGAATTTTATCATAGAGGTTTTTTTTTTTTTTTTTTATTTGATTTTCAATAATATTTAGGTCAGGATCCAAAGTATGAGAAGAGATATGCAAGTGCAAAGTGGGCTTACTAGGTAGTTTGTAATGTTTTCTAGATAGTCACAAACCATCATTCATACATAGATGAACCTATATGATTGTGAATTTATTTTAGGTATAAAAATGTAAATATTGGTTAAAGGATATCATGGATATGTTTTCTATAATTTCAATAATCTACACTAAAAATTTGGGGTCTTGAAGTATTGTTCAGCTCAAGATATAAATCTTCAAAGTTACACTTATAGATAGTGATGGGTTAGAGACCTTAAAGTTTTTTCACATTGAATAATGATGTCAAATATTTCATGTATAGGTGACAAGTGTCACAAGCTCACTAGTCTGATAAAATATCAATGGTGAGTAGTGGTTTGTATTAATAAAGATCAATGGTGTGAGACAAGTCAAGAGTCAACATTGTATGAGAGGCTATCAAGTAGCACAAGTGCATGTAATGATAATAAAATTCTCAAAAGGAATACAAGGTGATAAGTTTCATGATATTTGTAGTTATTATATATATTTAGTGGTGATATTTTCTAGTTAAAGACTTAGTTGATCCATAGAGATTGACAACGCGTATTTAGTCAATATTTCAAGGTTGCATGAGATGAGGTCAAAGTGACTAAAGTTAAACATTCAGATAGTAAAGAATTACAAGTTAAATACCAATATATTTCAAAGGAGATATATGGAGTGATTTTTTTTCAAACTATTAAGAAGAAACAAGATGAACAAAAGTTTTTGAGGTTTAACTATGACCAGTTGAATTTGAATATTTGAATTTTACAAAGGGAAAAACTAGTTTGTATTTTTGGATCATTTCTTTTGATCAAGGATGAATTTTCTCATGGTGTAAAAATAAAATTGGTACAGGAATACAATTCACATCATAACGTATGTATTTTAATATTTTAAAGTGTTTATAATCAAAGATATTAAGGTTCAAAGTTGACTATGTATTCATGCATATTATGTAAGTAACCCAAGAAGGGTAATTAAGATTGTTATGATGTTGTTTCAATATTTCTTAATGATTTATATATTTGTGAGCATTTTTTAATCCATAAATATTATATGTGTACTTGATGAAGGATTTACCAATTGTATGTAGTATGAATAAAGGGTTAGAAGGTGTTTGTGTGTTCACTTATAATGACTATGTGTACACAGAGTTATTTGAGAAAATTATGCTTAATCAAGAGGGTACTGTGATGGTTTTTGTCACTTAAGGAGGATCTATAGATCATGTGGAATGGTTCCATGAATTTTAAAAGTGTTCCTATGTTTTAAGTTTGCTTAGAGAAGTGACAAAGGGTTGAATGGGTCTTCATAAGACCTAAATGTGACTTAGGCATATTTCAGAGTGAATTGTGCTTAAGTGTGACCCATGTGAGATGCCTTAAGGGTGAATAAATGTATTATAGAAAACAAGGAAATAATGTGGACTTGATAACTCATGAATTATCTATATAGTGAAACTAAATGTGTTTGTTTGTAGGCTTGTAATATACTTATGAGAGAGACTTGTGCAAGGTAAATGTGAGAGTAATGAAGAAAATGAGAGGTAGACTACCTAGTTGGATGAGTTGATAAATAGAGTAGATTGATGAATATGTGCATAACGTATAGTTCATATTTTTTATGTAAGAAAAGATATCTTGTATATTGAGGATATGCAAAGAGGTTTGAGTGTGCATATAAGGCTTGTTTGAGATATAGAGGAATTTTGTGTAGGGATTAGATAAATAGAGATCCATCATCAGGTGTTGAATACAACATTTATAAGGTGGAGGTGTTGAAATGAGGGTCTAAAGGACTTGGTCTTCCTTAGGGGTAGTTTCTCCTTGTGAAACAACTATTTGAATAAATACCTTTGGTCAAGAGGACATGATCAAGGTTTTTTGTTCTAAAGGAGTTGACCAATCTATTATTTGTAATCTTTTATAGGATAGTAATCCATGTGTTTTAGGTTTGAGAGTGGGTTTTATTTCCAATGAGGGTTTCCAATAGGAAATATGTGTTATGTGTTTGATCTTGTATATGCATTGAATGAATGAGTTCTCTTGTTAATATTACCTAATTATGTTCATATATGTTGATTAATTAATAGTTTGAAAGGAATACAATTGTAATTGAAATATATAGGCTCACTAATTCACTACCCTCTTAGTGATTATACCTCTAATAAAATCTTCCTTGAACTATTACCCATAGTGCAATGGGCTAGTAGAGTCCACCAACAAAAACCTGATAAGGATCATTAAAAGAATAGTGGATGATAATCAAAGGAAATGGAAAAGAAATTCAAGACTACCTTATAGGTAGATAGAGTCATACCTAAGAGGTCTACTAGTCACTCCCCTTCACTTGAATTTTTAGCCTTGGATATTACACACCAAATTGAGCTCATAAAAGATGATATAATAGAAATAAATATGAATGAATTGAGGGAGTTATAAGAAACAAGGGACAATGTTATACATTATATGTGGTCTAGTCAACACAAAATAAAGAGATCATTTAATAAAAGATCTTTAAAAATACCCTTTCAATAAGGAGACATAGTGCTTAAGTGGGATGAAGACTGTGCCAACCCAGGTAAACACTCAAAGTTTGATAATATTTGGAGTGGACCATATGTCATTACAAGCTACAAGGAGAGAAATTATTTTCATTTATATAGATTAAATTGTTAGGAAATCCCCATCCCTTTCAATGGGATGTTCCTTAAGTATTGTTATTAGATTTCATAAAGTCCTCTTGTACATAGTAGTTAGTGTTTATCTCTTTCCTCTAAGTGCTTATTCACATGATTATTTGTTTGTTGTTACTTTGTCTTATTTTTTACTATTGTGTGTGCATCATTTATTGTCTATTTTTTGGCATCTTATTGTGTCTCATTGATTCTTAAGGTCTACAAGGTATTAAGAAGAAGTCTACGTGTAGTCAAAAATTCACTTGCTAGTCATGAAGAGCAAAATTAAGAAGTTCTGAGTTTTTTTTACCAATAGGCCAGTCAAGCTAGTTGAGTAACCAAAAATGTTGGCTAGTTTCTAGTATTAGACTTAGAAATGGGTTAACCTAAAGTCATAAATTTATAATTAACCATTAGTTTCCTTGGTTTCCATTCACCCTTGTAATATTTGGTTCCTCAAACAAGATCATTATTTGTTCATGCTATAATATGCTTGATGATACCCATCAACTCTATTTCAACTTGTGTTAAGTATTTTTATACTATTTGATCATGTATAAATTCCCTTGGTCAACTTCATAAAGATTTAACATTAAAAAAAATCCATGGTGGAGGTGAGTGGATAAGTAAGCCTAGTGAAGAACCATAAACACCTCTGATTTGTCCAATCATATAAGGTATGTTCATTTTCAATCATTTTAAGAAATTATCAAAGTTTTTTGGGGTATAATTTAAATCCTTATTAGGTCCTAATGTCTTTCATATATTTTGGTATAATATCCATTTACTATTCTTCTTTAAGGTCATGAATATGTCCTAAAAATGAGACTTTTTTACCATGATGAGACCTAATTTGACCTTGATAGGCCACTATGCCACCACCCATGTCTTCAATAAAATTTCTTAACTTCATCAAGCCATAACTAATGTTTTTCATGCACTAGTAAACCCATTAACATAAAGTTTAATTCTTAAATCCTTTTTGATGGGCCCTATACATGACAATTTATGGCTTTTCAACATCCCTCATTTATAACATAGACTTCAAAACATAACATCACTCCTAATTTCCATCCATCATGCCTATTAACAATGGTTTTTGGTTGTAAAGGGTTTAGCCCCTGGTTTTCCACCTTACCTTATCAAAAATAATGGTTTTTGGTCAAAAATTTGAGAAAAAGTAGGGAAATTATAGGATTTAGAGGTTTTCCAAATGATATGGACTTATATAGTATGGATTGACTCAAGTGGAGTTAATGATATATAATAGGAAGTTAATAATGGCATGTTTGGAAGGAAAAAGATTGTTTCAATGCTTAGAGAGCTCAAAACTGACCCATATTCCAATTGATATCATTGGTAGGCTTGGAGATCACTTCAAGCTTGTGCTCAGACTATATAGAGGAGAGAAAATGAAGACCCAAGATCTTATCCAAAGGAAGTAGACTTAGTCAGATTTCATTCATGGGAATTGGTTTATGTATTGGTTCCATAAGCTCTATTAACATTCCTTAATAACTTGAGGGATATGATCATCACTCATGTCTGCATAATACAAATGGAACAAATTTGTTTTCATAAATTTTTGCATTATTTAGATAAACCAATGGACAATCCTATTTCCTCATGTCTTAAAAGAATCTCCCATGGATTTTTTAGTATATGGCCCAAATGTGTGAGATTATGGAACCATGGAACATATAAAATAGTAAGGTCTATAGTTTGTATACATATTTGAATAGTAAGTAGAGGCTTGAAGTGCTCTCACCAAAGGAAGTTGACAATATTGAAAGATCAATTGGGTATTTCAATATTACCCATATCTTTTTTATCAAATATGATGTTCACATTAGCCTCTTATCCTCTTAGGGTGTCTCCAAGGGAGAGGTACATAAACATATAGAGTTTACTACATAAAAGGACTGTGTGTTTTTAAATGGTGCCTTCAGAGCCTTTAAACATAGTTAAAAACATGAAATGGACTATTGAAATCATGTTAATCCATCCTAATATACATATGAATAGTTTTCTTAGCTTTAATGATATTCCAAAGGGGCCATGGAACCATTTTCCTACATCTAAATCTTACACATTAATTTTATAAAAATTTAAGGTTTCTTAACCAATGCTAAGGTTTATTGGAGATTCTTAGGTTTCATTTTTTGACTGCATATGCATTTGCCTAGTCTCCAAATTACCATGTTTTGATAGGTATGTGTATTAGGGTATTCAAGGTTGTTATGGTTTATATTTGAAAGGTTTACCTGATTCATTACATGTAATTTTTTATAAATCTATCATTTCATGTTGTCTCCACTACCATTGCACTATATTTCAACCCTACATTCCATGTTCAAAACCCATATCACTTTATAACCATCCCCATCAAATCATACACCCTTTATTACAAGTATGAACCATATGATAAAACCTAAATATACCTTAGGACCCTAAATAACCATTAGTTCATGGAAGATGGATATATATAGGTCATATACCCTATTGAAGTGTTAAATAATCACCTACAAGAAACCAGCTTGAGCATATTGTGTTAGAGTCTTCAAGGGCATTATGTGTGGACCATCCATTGGCATAATAAATGGTATGAGCATAAGAGAATGGATAACCTAGGGAATCAAATGAGAATTTAAAAAGTTAATAAGTTTTTAAAATAATTTCAAGTCACCCTCTTCACATATAAAACCTTTGCTCAGACCTTTATAAATGGTCCAATTAATTAAATGAGTGCCTATAGCTCTGATGGTGCATATTGAGATCTCTATATTGACTAGGGAAAGATAAAATATTCATATAATAAGTGTAAATATTAAAATTTAAATAATAATACAACTACTAGTGACCATCACATCTAAAGGGTAATAAAACATCAAACACAAACCTGAGAATAACACAAACTAGTTAGACACAAACCCTAAGCCTAAGAAGGAAAAGGTATGAAAAATGAAAGGATATCAGAAAATTATTATTTGAGAGTGTCTTTATTCATAATACATATTATTAACATCCTACATCCATGGGAATATAAACAAATAAAGGATATAATCGTACTCAGAACCCTTATGCTTAATCACTAAGTCAACAAGTAGCCTGTAGCTAGTTAGGACAAAATTATAGTTTGAAGTCTTTATAGGTGTTGAAGACTGGAGATTACACCTAGTGGTAGGAAAATAGGTTCCTGACCTCTCCCCATAACATGGAAACTCCTCTCTCACCTGTGGGATGACGAAGTAGGAGAGGAGAGTCTCTAGGTATGGGGTAGTTCCCTCTGATGTATCTTGTTTGTTTTAGGCAATGCAAAATATAGATATACTGGGGGCGATGAAAAGGGAGAAGAAAAATACAAGAAAAAAAATAGCCTACTCTAAAGAGGTGATACACCAAAACCAGATGACCTTCCCACATTCACACTCGGGATCAGATAAAACAACATACATACACTGAGACTTGGCAACAAAGAATAGGTTGTTGGAATGATAGGGAGGTTCTAATGAAAGATATAGGAAATAGGGACTCACCAAGATGTTGTGGAATGCATATTGTAAGTGACCTCTATTTTTGCACCCCAAATGGAAATCTTCACTTGTAAGCTGCAAACTAACACTTTGTAGATAGCTGGTGCGTTGGTATTTAAAACTGTGAGAGCATTTAAAAGAAAATGACTAAACACATAGGACATACATAGGGTATCCATCCAATAAAGAGGTAAAAACTATATTTTATTGATTTAGGTGGAGAATTTGTAGAGCTGTGCTCTTTACAAAATTGGAGAATATTTTTTAAAATGGCCAAGTCTGCCAATTTATATGGGAAAAGCCAAGAGGAGTCTCATTGGCCTTTGCTTGCAAGTGGATACATCATGTATTCATTGGGAAGAGGAAAAACACTATAGTTGATGTCATAAAACCTACCTAGACCATGCTTGCTACCTTGTTTTGCATGCAACTTGATCCTCTACCCACTGGGTGGGCCTTATTCTATGTTTTGCGGGCCTTTTTTGCCACTTGATGTAGTGAGCAGTAATTTTACCACCCAATTTCATGGAATGCATGCAGCAATTTTGCTGACATTAGCCAATTTACTGCCGTGGATGATAGTTTTGTCGACATTGGCAGAGTTAGCTTCTGGTCTCCTTTTCTCTGCTTGCAGCTATGCACAACAATTTTTCCACCTACTGCTTGTGTTTGCGGTCTCTTTTTCCCCGCTGCTACTATGCACAAAAAATTTGCCACCCATTGCTTAAAACTTTTAATTTTTTTACACGGGACTTAGATGCATTGAACCATTGACTTGAAAATTTTCCTTTGAACCAAGGTGCTTGAACCTTTTCGCTGAACTGAGCATGAAAATTTCTATTGAACTAAGCATGAACCTTTCCGTTGAACTGAGCATGAACATGAAGATGGACTACAATCCAAAATTTACTGGCCTTTCATAGCTTTCGAAGAGGGTGACTAGAATTTTGCCAGAGGGGCAAAATTGGGTCAACAAATTGGTGACTCCTAGGGGAAGCATGCCTATTATGCTTAGGACCTAGTTGCCTTTGAATATCCACTGGGCACAGAGTTAGATGTAGCTTGAAAGAATTAATAACAACCTAAAAGATCCTAGGATCAAAAATATAGAATTTACCCCCACACAAAAAAGGAAACACACAAGACTAAAAACAACTAACTGTGTAAATTGCACTTAGGGAAAACAGAAAAAACAAGGAAAAAATCTGTACAGCCGAACCAAAAATTAGTGTCAATGCTTCAGATGTATCCCATTAACTAGGATACACAATTCTTTGCCATCCAACTTGGAGAGCTGGAACGCGTTATACTACTTGCACTAAGTAATCATGTAAGGACCGCTCCAGAGGGCATCAAATTTTGCATGTTTTTTGGGCTTAGCTCTGGCTTCGTCCCATTTCAAAACAATGTCTCCTTTAGAGAAATTCTTTGACAAAGATTTCTTGTCGAAGTGTTTTTTATTTGCTACTGGTGACTAGACATGGCATCCATGGCATGGTCCCTTATCTCTTGGAGCTCCATTAGTTCTCACAATCTGACCTCCATGCTACTTCTTTCTTCTAACTACAACTGATGAGCAAGGTCTAGTGCTGGCAATTCAAGTGAGATGGGAAGCCTTACTTCCCTTCTATACACAAGTGTATATGGAGAATTTTAGATTGCTCTCTTTGGAGTGATTCGATCAGCCCATAGAGCTGTCTTCAACTTGGCATGCCAAGTTCTCTAATTTTCCTCCATGGTCCTCTTTATAATTCTGATCAATTTTTTATTGGTGGACTCAGTGAGCCCATTCCCCTGTGGGTAGTAATTTGACAAAGTGCTGAGGTATATACCATACCTCAACGTCCATTCACTAGTTTTGGTTCCCAAAAAAGCCAAGGCATTATCTAAAATTATAGTGGCTGGGACCCCAAAATGTGTCACTAAGTCCTCATAGAAATCCAAGACTGTGCTTTCATTTGCTTCCTTCAAAGCAATGGCTTCCACCCACCTGGTGAAATAATTCATAGCAGTCAAGACCCATTTGTGTCTGGCACTGGAGGGAGGATTTATCATCCCTATTAAATCTAGGCCCCACTGCATGAATGGTTATTCAACTTGAATGGGCTGTAGGGTCATGGTAGCCAATCGTTGTTTTCTATCAAAAAGTGCACACTTCTGGCACTTCCTTACCTAGGCATAGGTATCCTTGAAAAGAGAGGGCTAGAAATAGCCAGCTCTTATTATTTTAGCCACTATGGTCTTAGGGGTGAAATGGCTGCCTGCTGGCCCATCGTGAAACTCAACCAATACCTTGTCAGCCTGACTGTGGTCAATGCATCTTAGGAGAACCCCGGTGAGATCCTTCCTAAATAATACTCCATCAATCAAAACATAAGGAAGGGACTGAAGTTTAAAATACCTTCTTTCGGCCTTATCAAGACCCTGTGGACATTCGCCCATAAGAAGGAAGTGCCTCATGTCTAGCATCCAATCTCTTATGATAGTTGGTTCTTCTATAGTGGTTGTGTCATGGATCAGCAAGTTGTCTTCACCTTTTTATCTCAAATCTGTAGCTAGTTGTTCACATAGGCCCCTTCCTCTCACCAACTTGGTGATTTTGATGTCTATGTCGTACTCCATCACTTTGGTGATCCATCCCACTCTTTTCTCATTTAAGTCTCAATTGGTCAAGAAATCCTTGACGCCAAGGTGTGGAACCATGAGATGGATCCTACTATTTGACAACATATACCTGAATTTCTTTAGGTTACACACTACTGCCAAAACTTGCTTCTCTATGTAGGTGTACCTAATTTCAAAGTCCTCTAACCCTTGGCTGAAGAAGGTGAGTGGTTGTTCGAGGTCATCATTGTTTGCTTGAGTAAGCATAGCAAATATTACTTCTCCATTGCTGAAGGTATAGATATTGAGGTCTTTATTGAAATCAGGGGTGATTAGAGTGGGAGCCTGGGTCAAAGCCTATTTGATGGCTTCAAAGCTATCTTTTCTTGGCATTATCCATTTGAATTCTTCACCCTTCCTTAGCATAGAGGCTAGGGGTTTAACTATCTCAGAAAATTTCAGAATGAACCTTTGAATGAAATTTATTTAGCCAAAAAAACTCTGCAAGCCTTTCTTGTGCTTTGGTAGGGACATCTCCAAAATGGAAGGGACTCTCTCAGGGTCAATAGAAAAACCATCCTTAGACATAATGTGGCCAAGAAGTTTCCCCTCATGAACAACAAATACACATTTCTTTGGGTTTAGAGAGATGAAAAATTCCCTACACCTCTCAAAAATCTGCCTGAGGTGTTCCATGTGCTGGCCCACCTCCTTGGAGAAAACTGTTATATCATCGACGTACACCATCATGTTCTTATTTATCAAACCACTAAAAGCCATGTCCATGGTTCACTAGAAGGTAGCACCAGCATTGGATATCCTGAAAGGCATCTTTTGGTAGGCGAACGTTCCCCATTTAGTGGTGAAGGCTGTTTTGTATTGGTCGCAGCCTCACACCAAAATCTGATTATATCCCAAATAACCATCCAGGAGGGAGAAACGTTCAAAAATAGTTACCTTTTGGAGGATCTAATCCATGTTTGGAAGCAGATATTGATCCTTTAAAGAGACCAATTATCCCCATTTTTCTTTCTAAGTAGAACCAAATTGGCTAGCAATGAGGAATGTTTGATCAAAAATATAATGCCAGACTCAATCAACTTGACCAATTCTTTATGCATAAGGAGTTTGATCATTAGATTAACAGGCCTCTATTTTTGTGTGACTAGTTTTGCACCTACCTCTAATTTAATGGTGTGTTGGGTGAGTCTTGGATCAAATCCTTTCAAGTCACTATAATTCTAGGTGAAGACGTCAGCGAACTCCTGACATAGAAAAATGAAAGCTTGCCTTTATTGAAACGTGCAGACCTTACCAAGCGCTAGCAGCTTGTCTTTGAAGATTTCAAATTTTTCATAATTCTCCTCTCTGGTAGTGATGCATGCTTTGTCATTTATTATTTGGTCATCTCCATTGAAAATACTTTCAAGTGTGACCAGATCCTTAGGGATTTTATTGTTCTTCAATTGAACAATCTAATTTTTGTATTGCTGCTGCAATTTCACTTGATTATGGACTGTGAACTCAACTTCTTCCTAAAAAAAGAGCTATTTGTTGGTCACTTTTGAAGACCGACCAATTTTTAAAATTGTCTGGAATTGAAGGCCGAACCACCACTTTTAAATGGCATGAAACACAATCCCTCCTTATCTCTTTTGAAACATCAAATTGGGTGTCAATAGCTGCCAACCTATCAACCTACTTATTCTATTCCCTGGGAATTGAGGTAATGTTAAGAGCAAGGAAATCCTCCATCAAGTCCTAGACTCTATGCTTGTAAGACATCAGCAAGGAGTTCTTGGTCAAGTTCAAGCCTCTTATTTGGTTCACAATTAGTTCACTGTCCCCTAGGATTTACAACTTCCTGATCCCTCTCTTTCTTTCCCACTCAAGTCCATGAATCAAAGACTCATATTTTGTAACATTACATGTGCAAGAGAATTGGAAATGGAAAGCTAAAAATTACCTTTCTTTAGAAGGGGAAACTAACATTACCCCACCACCAGTGCCCAGTTTACTTCTAGAACTGTTGAAGTACAGTTGCCACAGGCTGAGGTCTTCTTTGTTCTCCTTCATTATATTGGGCATGATCGCACCTTCTTCATGAAAGCAATAGATGCCAAGGTCTACCTCTTCAATAAACTTATAAGGATCATGCTCGAATTTATCACTTCCCCACTCATCCAAGAGTAGATCTATGACTCCTTCAAGAGTAGAAGATGAAGATCAGTCTATCTGAGACTCTTCTGGATCAATGATAGTGTAACTGACATTCACTACCTTGGGTGAATAAGGCTCTAGGTGGTCCTTGTAGAGTGGCTCAGATTCAATTTTCACTTTGGTCCTGTATTTGGTTTTGAAAACCAGATATGACCAATTCATTGATAGATAGCCACCTATCTTGGACGTAAAGTCCCTAGACAAATATATTGTGAAATATGGAGGAATGTCTGCTACCACTATATCATGGGGGATTGAGAATGTCGGGTAGGCATACAATGTTAAACTTAATCCCTTTAGGATTCTGACTGTCTTTGCAGGCATCCCATCTAGTTACAAGACTGTTATGTTCATTGCTTCATACTTTAATCCCATCTTATCAACAATGCACTTAGGCATTACTGAAGTGCTAGCCCCACTGTCGATTATGTAATTATGTACTAAAAAATACCCTATGATCAAAGATACATAAAAGGGGGGAGTCCTTTCTTCTTTCTTTACTTAACCTGAGTAGAAGGCTGCCCATTTGTCATTAGGACATTATTAGTGTCTATTGGGATGGCCTGTCGATCTAGCTCATGCAATTATTTATTCAATACGTCCTTCTATCCTGGAAGAGACAATGAATCCCATAGAGAAATTCTCACATGCAATTTCTTCATTTGATCAACTATATTCACTTGGGGGCTAATTCCCTTCGTGCTTTCCTTTGGGCTGATCCCAGCTGGAGCTGTAGGCTAAGGAGCTGGAGGTGCAGATGGTCGACTAGAAATTGGGGCCCTTTGAAAAGGGTGTGGTGGAGGATTCGTTGCTACCTGAGGGGTAGCCTACGCTTCTCCAATTGCTCTTCTTTTAAATCTCATGTTGGTTACAATGCAATCAACATGATTGCCTACAGTGCCCCCATGATTAATTGGACAGAGCTCGCCCTCTTCATGATTTATCAGGGTAGAATCCAGTTGAGTTTGATTATTACTCATGCTGGGCTGAGCTAGAAACTCAAAAAATTGGGAATGATCAGCAACCTGGTTTTCTAAATTCTAGAAAAAATTCATCATATCATTCGCATGGACAGCTTGCTCTTGACCATGTCCTATGGTTGAACAGCTAGGCTATTCCTGTACAAGGTTATTCTGAGTAGGCACCATGGCTTTAGATGACGAAGAGGGGCCTGAGTTATAATTTTGATAAGGCCTGGTCTATGTGAGATGACCCTGTCCTTGACTATATCCTTAAAAAGGGTTTCTAGGTGCTTGACCATAATGTTGATATCCCAAATTTGGCTTATTATTTTGAGCTCGTTGCCTTTTAAGAGCTACAAGTTCATTTGACATGTTTTGCAACAGGCTTTTAACCTCATGTAGTTCATTTGACAGAACAATAGTTGGCTTCTCAATGGTGGGCAGGGGAGCAATGGTGGGAACAACGGTCTGTATAGGGGGCAACATCTCTAGGAAAAGTGGCATGTTGGGCCTATGAGAGATTTTTTTGGCTTGTATTAAGCAATTCTCAGCTACTATGGCAATGTCATAAGTAACAGGCAATATATGCCCTCCCATAGATTGGATCATCATAGCAATGTCGTTGTTTAATGCTTTTAAATAGTACAAGAAAGCATAGCTAGGAGTCAGCCTTACCAGGATGGGAATTCTATCCCAAGTCTTTTGAAATTACGTGTTGAAGTCCTACATATACTCGTGTGGAGCTCTCTTTATAGTCGTCAGCTACTCAGCAAGAGAGAGGCTGTCACTTTTCTCCCCAAAATGACCAGTTAAATGGGTGCCCAATTCATTCCAAGAATGTATGGAATTCACAGGCAAGGTTCTGTACCAATCAAGAGCCTTACTTTTCAGAGACAACGCTAGCAGTCTGATGGCAATGTTTTCTTTTATTATATTGTGAATATTGCAAAGGTTGGCAATATTCTTGATATGGTCAACAACTGTAATAGGTCCCACTCCATCAAAAGAAGGCACATTTTTTAGAGCTATTCCTAGAATTGGATCATAGCGTGGGAGGTTTAAGGGGCTCTCACCGCAAAAAGCTACAAAAGGCAATGCCATGGCTAGAACAGGCTGTAACTGTGGCTGAGCTAGGTTGGTGTTCCTAGAAACAAGTCTAGGAGGGTTTACTAATGGATAAGGGTGAGTTCTCTCAAACCTGAGCCTTTTAGCAGAGTTTAAAGGTAGCTCAATGAAAACAAAAGGGATCCCTCTTGAAGCTGACCTTGTTGTAACCTTTGGCATAGAAGTTTAAGTGATTGGTCTAAAAAACAAAGAACTAAGCTCTTACCAGTGGAGTTGCCAGATGCTGGAAATATTTGAAATGACTATAGCAGGACCAGCATCAATCCTGTAATACTACTGCATTAGGAACTGATAAAAACACAGTCCCACCAGGCATGCCAAAACTGTTAATGACTAGAGATTGCACCCGGTGGCAGGAAAATAGGTTCCTACCCTTTCCCTGCAACATGGAAACTCCTCTCTCACCTATGGGATAGTGAAGTAGGAGAGGAGAGTCTCTAGGTATGGGCTAGTTCCCTCTGATGTATCTTGTTTGTTTCAAGTAGTGCAAAATATAGATATATAGATATACTGGGGCGATGAAAAGGGAGAAGAAAAATATAGGAAAACAAATAGCCTACTCTAAAGAGGTGATACACCAAAACTAGATGACCTTCCCACATTCACACTCGAGATCAGATAAAATAACATACATACACTGAGACTTGGTAGAAAAGAACAGGTTGCTGGAATGACAGGGAGGTTCTAATGAAAAATATAGGAAACAGGGACTCACCAAGATGCTATGGAATGCATACTGTAAGTGACCTCTATTTCTGCACCCCAAATGGAACTCTTCACCTATAAGCTGCAAACTAACACTTTGTAGATAGCTAGTGCGTTGGTATTTAAACCTATGAGAGCATTTAAAAGAAAATGACTGAACATAAATTAAACACATAGGACATACACATGGTATCCATCCAAGAAAGAGGTAAAAACTATATTTTATTGATTCAGGTGGAGAATTTTCAGAGCCATGCTCTTTACAAAATTGGAGAAGATTTTTTAAAATGGCCAAGTCTGTCAATTTATATGGTAAAATCCAAGGGGATTCTCATTGGCCTTTGCTTGCAAGTGACTGCATCATGTCTTCATTGGGAAGAGGGAAAACACTATAGCTGACATCATAAAACCTACCTAGACCATGTTTGCTACCTTGTTTTGCATGTGGCCTACTCTTCTACTCACTGGGTGGGCCTTTTTTGCTGCTTGATGTTGTGAGTGATAATTTTACCACCCAATGTCGTGGATTGCACATGGCAATTTTTCCAATGTCGGCCAATTTACTGCGGTGCAATGTAGTTTTGCCGACGTCAGTTGAGTTAGCTACCAGTCTCATTTTCTCCACTTGTAGCTGTGCATGGCAATTTTTCAACCCACTGCTTGTGTTGGCGGTCTCTTTTTCCCTGCCGCTGCTGTGTGCAGCAATTTTTCTACCCATTGCTTAAAACTTTGAATTTTTTTGCCGGACTTAGACGCATTGAACCGTTGACTTGAAATTTTTCCTTTGAACCAAGGCACTTGAATCTTTCCATTGAACTGAGCATGAACCTTTCCATTGAACTAAGCATGAACCTTTTTGTTGAACTGAGCATGAACTTGAAGATGGACTGCAACCCGAAATTGACTGGCCTTTCATAGCTTTTGAAGAGGGTGACCAAAATTTTGCTAGAGGGGCAAAATTGGGTCAACAATAGGCATGAAAAAGCTTACAATTTAAATAAAAATTATCATAATTATTATTTAAATTCATAAATTATCCTATTTAGGTTATGAAAATAGTGATTATATCCACTATTTTATCTCAGACCTAGCCCATTTTATGTCTATCAATTCTAGGGCTAGGTGAGTGAAATAATGTTTTGAAGGGCTTGTAGATAGATTAGAGTCAAAAAGTGGTTATAAATAAATTTTATTTTATGTTAAAGGTCTTAATAAACCCTCAAATGGAATAAATATCTAATATTCCAATTAGATGACCTTGAGGGTAGGCCAAATCAGATACAACTCAAGCCTAATCTTAAACCCTACTACCATATTGAATCATATCCAAGTCCTTATAACAAGATTGATGGCTATGGGAGAGGTGGAAGAGTGTTTAAAATCATTATAAAGTGGTTCTAAGTAAAGAGATTAAATAAAAATGTCATAATTCTTTCAAAACCCTGCTCAAGTTATAAATTCCCAACATAACTAGCTAGAGATGTAACTTTAAGTGATTATACACTCCACCATATAGAGGCTCAATAATAAGGCCTTTATGTGTATTTAAGTACCCCTATGGAATATAAATCCCTACAATAATGATGGTAATTAATGGAATATGTTTTCATGAGTGATCCTTAAGAATTTAACCTATTGAAATTAGCTAAAAGAAATCCTAAAAGTCACCTTTTGATGATCCTCTCTCTACACACCTTCTACATGGGACCCAAATATATTGAAGGAAGGTGAAGATGTCAATGAACTAAAGGTTAAATAAAAATGGTTTTGGGTTTGATTTACTTATAATGTGAACAATTATAAAAGTGGTGGATGTCTTAAAACCTCCTTAAATCATAGAAAGTACTTAATGGTGAATTCTTACTTCAAATCACATCCAGATGAAATTGTTTAATTCTAAAATCATCTTGAATGTCCCCTTAGGTCTCTTTATCATCATGAAAACTCATTGATTGGCATGTGTATGGGTCATACTATACATAAAGGGCCTGATAAGACTAGTTTGAGCCTAAAAGTAAAGAAATTAGAAGTGTTTATGTGTATCATGGGGTTAAATAGAGATAATGGGTCCTAAGGATTTTCTATATCCCTCTAATAGTCATTTACAAGGACCTCCATGACTAGTTTTATTAGCACACAAACCTAGATTTTGAGACTAAGAACTATATGCATTCCTCAAAGGTCAAATGGCTTAATCAAGCCAATATTGCTACTCCATGAGACCTATGAGGTAATATTCAGCTAAAAAAAAAGGTAGGGTGTCTTACAATCCCAAGGTAAGGAACAAAATTTAGGGTTTTTATGTCTAAACAGACTGGTATAATACTTACCCTAGAATAGTATCACTAAAACGTGGATCATATAGCCAATTGAGGTGTAAGGGAACCTCAAAACTTCATGGGAGAAGTAATCATTATGTTTAAGGACCTTTTTTCTCACTTGGATTTCTAAGAGAATTCATATAGTTAGTTCTTTTGGTCTACAGACACTATAACACTATATAAAATTAATGTTTCTCACCTAAGGAGCATTTTCAAATTCTCACAACCATACAAAAACTATGAATGGGAGGTAATCACTTCAATAGAGGTAGAGGGTCTATTGAAATTCATTTAGTGAAATTGGCTTAGAGATTCAAGCCCTTATCTCTATGAACCATCAATAGGAGTCTTAGGCACTCTTAAACCCCTCTAAAACACTAATAAGGACTTAAGTAGAGATATTTGGTGAGAGATGCATATAAAAAAGAAGGAACCACTTGAATAACACTTTGAACGTGTTTTACACTTAAGAGAGGCTATGTCCATTGTTTACTTTCATTTCCCTTAGAATACTATGCTTGAATATGAATTTATTATTTATCCATTTTTTGTATATGGAACATCTCTTTTGTATATGAATCATATTGATATTCTCCAAATACAATATGTGTGAATATAATATGAGATAAATATTCATCTAAAATATTTAAGTTTAACATGTATAAATAACCATATATCAAATCTTCCATGTTTGTGTGATCTTAACCATTATCATTATAATCTTTAACTATGTCATCTTGATATTGTGAATTCACTAGTGGAGGAACATTGGGAATATGTTTTGGCAAATATGTATTAACATGTTGTTCACGTAGCATAACTAGTTTATATGTTATGATTTATTTATTATATTTTTAGTAATTGATTCACCCACCTCATCTATATATATATTAATTCTATTATAATGAATTTTGATGGAAGAATGATGGTATGGTCTTCCAAATATGATAGTGATTGGTTCTCATTAGCAGACTGACTCGTCTTACAATTTTTGAAAGGGTAATGATCTACTTGTTGTGTGTAATAATAATATTCATTTATGAATATGATATGTCTATGTTACTTTAATGGTAATAATTCTATAGGATGTATCCCATGTCATCCTAAAATCAAGTTGTAATTTAATTAATTAGGTATAACATGGAAGGTATAAAGTACCATCTTGGGACCTTGTTTCACATCCATTGATATGGTTCCAATTATTTGATGTGAAATTTTATCAAATACTTTTGTGTGTTTAATTAATTAATGAATAGTATCTAGGTTGATCCATAATAGTTGGAAGAAGGAATAATTATAGATATTCAATCTAGAGCCATTTTATACAACACACATTTGACCAATTTACTTTGCACTTGAAATTGAGTGAATAATGATATTTATGCTTTATTGTGTGTTGTGTAAGTTTTCTTTGTGAAAGGTTATAACTTTGTAATTATCCTTTAATATATTTACAATTGAGGCAATTCATGTAGGTTTTATATCACTAGGAGGATTTGTTTCTTGGAATGCCTTATATAAGATGTCTTTATAAACTATTGATATATTGAGCAACTCCAAGATATAAATTTTAGAATGGGTGTTTTTTAATTGATTAATGATGATGTCATACTATTTAAATTTACTAAATATATTTATAGAGGTCAAGGAGATTTATAATAAATATTTTTACTACCTTTGTTCTATCGTAATGATGTTTCACCCCCCCTTATTTAGTGTTAACAACATGGACAAAAAAATATAAAATAAGTTGTGGTAAAATAATGGAAGTGAGATGGTAACTAGTGCAATGTTGAGGTCAAGGGGATAGTGAAAAAAAGTATTAATGTATTCCCTTTTATGTATAGTTGTAATCAAAATAATGTCAAATGGGATGTTACAAAGATAAGATTTTAAGAATGCTTGGCATTGTTCATTTTTAACTTCATCCCTACTAACATGTTTAGATTCAGTCCATTTGACCCTATAAATGATATTTTGTGATTATATATCATCTCAATATTGTACACATGGAAAACTCACACCTTGATTGTTCCTTTGAGTTCTTTACCTTTCTTGCTTCCATAATTCTTGCATATATTCTATATTTGTGACCCTTAGATTATATATCTTAGTATGAGTAGTCTTATATTTATGAAATAAGTCCTCTATCTTGTTTATAATGATTAAAATGTACTTATCTTTAATTTTTGCAAGTTTTTAATCTATACCTATTTTCCTACTCCCTAGAAACTAATGTTCGAGTAGATGGTAATGTCAACATTATTATTTTTTCTTGATGAAAGTGTCAAGGGACCTAAAGTCATCCAATTTTCAAAGTAAAATTATCATAATGGTCAACCTATGTGATTTAGCATTAGTTATTAATCCAAAAGGATTGATATAAACACAACATCAACCATCATTCATTCCTAACGTACAAAACCTATGAAAGACCTAGAAAAAGACCAAAAGAGACCATGTAAACTTATTTAAAGAACTCTGTCAAGAATTAAATTGATAAAAATCTTCCTTATTTCCATAATAGCCATAGGTACAACACATCTATAGGTCTAAGTATGAAAGGAGTATCCCAAGAGCCTATTTTTCCAAGTTACAAGCTAGGTCACTATTATAATTGATTTCCATGCATTGTATGATTCACACACAATAAAACTTGAAGAGGATAAATACATTACATTGAGGCCCTGTTTATATTATTATCTATATAGGTATCATCTTTTGATAGAGGGATCATTTGGGTCCGGTTAAAACCATTTTCCCACTAACTCATTTTCACCCAATGTCGTATCAAAGATGAGAATCTAGGGTTTTTCCATTTCATAAGGAGTGAGATTTTATGACCCAAATATGAATGCACCAAAGTAAAGGTGAAGAAAAACCAAAAAAAATCCATGTGGTTTCATCATATTTCATTATATATTCCATACAATAAACTAGAATCTAACCTAGATAATAGCATTGATGAAAATATCCCAAGACAATGTTACTCTTAGCAACCCAAGTTGCACCCTCTTGAAGAATACTATTGAAACCATCCTCAAACTTGTACTAACATGGGATTGACCTATATGTTGTGGGATACTTGTAGTATATGTCAAAACTCTAGCTTTTGGGGATAGATCCATTAATTGATCACTTTAACTCTCTCTCTCTCTCTCTCTCTCTCTCTCTCTCTCTCTCTCTCTCCTCTCTCTCTCTCTCTCTCTCTCTCTCTCTCTCTCTCTCTCTCTCTCTCTCTCCTCTCTCTCTCTCTCTCTCTCTCTCTCTCTCTCTCTATACCACCTTAATTATATTGGGATGAAAAGGGATAAATATGAAACTTATAAATAAACCTACACTAATAATGGTGTTCCACCAATACATGACAATCCTCTATTGATTTATTCCTTAGACACACTTATGAATTTGATGAAAATTAACACCTAATAATACCTATTGACATAATCTTAGGCATGAATATTTAATGTGAATGGAAAGTGGAAGTTTTACAACTTGAAGATTAAAAACCTAGATTTGCTCAAGACATTATTAGCTCATCAACACTTCAAGAACACTTTTACCTATCAACACTTCACATAACCTACACTTCATAATTAGGTACCATGGACATGGCCTCTCCTAAGTGTAAAAACATGTTCAAAGTGTTATTTAAGTGGTTCCTTATTTTTTATATGCATCTCTCATCAAATATCTCTACTAATTCCTTATTAGTGTTTTAGAGGGGTTTAAAGAGTGCCTAAGACTCCTAGTGATGGTTCATAGAGATAAGGGCTTGAATATCTAAGACAATTTCACTAAATGAGTTTCAATAGACCCTCTACCTCTATTGAAGTGATTACCTCACATTCATAGTTTTTTTACGGTTGGTGAGCATTTGAAAATGCTCCTTAGGTGAGAAAACATTACTTTTATATAGTGTTAGAGTGTATGTAGACCAAAAGGACTAACTATATGAATTTTCCTAGAAATCCAAGTGAGAAAAATGTCCTTAAACATAATTATTTACTTCTCCCATGAAGTTTTGAGGTTCCCTTACTCCTCAATTGGCTCTATGATCCACGTTTTTAGTGATACTATTCTAGTGTATGTATTATACCAGTCTCTTTAGACATAGAAACCCTAAATTTTGGTCCTTACCTTTGGATTTTAAGACACCCTACCTTTTTTTTTATCTTAATATTACCTCATAGGTCTCATAGAGTAGTAATATTGGCTTGATTAAGCCATTTGACCTTTGAGGAATGCATATAGTTCTTAGTCTCAAAATCTAGGTTTTTTTTGCTAATAAAACTAGTCATGGAGGTCCTTATAAAATTACTATTAGAGGGATATATAAAATCCTTAGGACCCATTATCTCTATTTAACCCCATGATACACATAAACACTTCTAATTTCTTTAGTTTTAGGCTCAAACTAGTCTTATTAGGCCCTTTACGTATAGTAATGACCCATACACATGCCAAATCAATGAGTTTTCATGATGATAAAGAGACCTAAGGGGACCTTCAAGATGATTTTAGAATTAAACAATTTCATCTGGAATGTGATTTGAAGCAAGAATTCACCATCAAGTACTTTCTATGATTTAAGAAGGTTTTAAGACATCCACCCACTTTTTATAATTGTTCATATTATAAGTAAATCAAAACCCAAAACCCAATTTCCTTTAACCTTTAGTTCATTGACATCTTCACCTTCCCTCAATAGATTTGGGTCCCATGTAGAAGGTGTGTAGAGATAGGATCATCAAAAGGTGAATTTTAGGGATTTCTTTTAGCTAATAGTGTCTTGAGCAGATCTAGATTTTTAATCTTCAAGTTGTAAAACTTCCACTTGACATTCACATAAAATATTCATGCCTAGGACTATGTCAATAGGTATGATTAGTTGTTTATTTTCATCAAATTCATAAAGTGTGTCTAAAGGAATAAATCAATATAAGATTGTCATGTATTGGTGGACCACCATTATTAGTGTAGGTTTATTTCTAAGTTTCATATTTATCCCTTTTCATCCCAACATAATTAAGGTGGTAGAGAGAGAGCGTTAAGGTGATAAATTAGTGGATCTATACCCAAAAGCTAGAGTTTTGACCTATACTAAAAGTATCCCACAACATATAGGTCAATCCCATGTTTAGTCCATGTTTGAGGATAGTTTCAATAGTATTCTTCAAGAGGGTGCAACTTGGGTTGCTAAGAGTAACATTATCTTGGGATATTTTCATCAATGCTATTATCTAGGTTAGATTCTAGTTTATTGTATGGAATATAATAATGAAATAGGATGAAACCACATGGATGTTTTTGGGTTTTTCTTCACCTTTAATTTAGTGCATTCATATTTGGGTCATAAACTCTCACTCCTTATGAAATGGAATAACCCTAAGCTTCTCATCTTCGATATGACATTGGGTGAAAATGAGTTAGTGGGCAGATGGTTTTAACCTGACCCAAATGATCCCTCTATCAAAAGATGATACCCTATATAGATAATAATCTAAAGAGGGCCTAAATGTAATTTATTTATCCTCTACAAGTTTTATTGTGTGTGAATCATACAATGCATGGAAATCAATTATAATAGTGACCTAGCTTGTAACTTGGGAGAAATATGCTCTTGGGATACTCCTTTCATACTTAGACCTATATATGTGTTGTACCTATTAATATTATGGAAATAGGGAATATTTTATCAATTTAATGCTTGATAGAGTTCTTTAAATAAGTTTACTTGGTCTCTTTTGGTCCTTTTCTAGGTCTTTCATAGGTTTTGTAGGTTTAGGAATGAATGATGGTTGATCTTA
>JARHVA010005893.1:1042500-1062500 GCA_037957365.1 Torreya grandis
TGAGGATTTTCACCCAAAGGGCACTGAGCTCCAACTGAACATCATGGAAAATCTACCTATTCCTTTCTAGCCATATGTTCCACAAGATAAATGAGGGTCTAATAGACCAAGCAATCTACAAAAATGAGGGTTTTAAAGGAGGATGGTCTAGCTAGTCCCAAAATTTAGACAGAGATGATGCGTGCCAATAGGGATGGCCCCACACATTCCACTAGAGGTGACAAATATATTTGGCAAAGGGGCATTAGAAGAAAAGGTGAGACCCAGTCTCCACACTGTTATGGCATAAAACACATCTAGATGGCCCTTGAAACCCATGCTTATAGAGGTTCTCCCAAGTAAGACACCTGTTGTACATTAAGGCCCAATGGAACAAATTACACTTAGGCCATGAAAACTAGTTCCAAATTTTCTTCCACCATATGAAGTTAACCTCACCAAAAAGTTGCTTGGTCAGAGCAAGGTACCCAGTAGAAACATAATATTGTCCACTAGAATCACCTCCCTAAGCCAAGACATCTTGACCCTGTAAGGAACTGTAACCTCTAGAGGCCAAAATCTATGATAACTCCAGCCAATCCTCCAAGGAACCACTTAGTGGCTAATCAAAAGAATTCTTCCAATGATAGCCAATAGATGTGCCTAGATTAAAGCCTTCCTTGTAGTGGGCCACAATATTCCAGCCTACAGATTGATGGGAGTCACACAGAGGCTGTAAATGCAAGTGAGAGGATAAGAGAGGAGGTGCCCCATCCTAGGAATCACCCCAAAAAAGGGCCTCAGTACCACTGTTGCAAATCTATAAGAGGTTATGTTTCACCAGATGAGCTCCAAGCTTGACGGTATTCCACACCATAGACCCCCTTCCTCAAGAGGGAGCCTAGAAATATCAGGAGGATTGATATTAGGAAAATACTTGGAAGATAGGATACATGCCCAAAGGTGAGATTGGTTGGAGCACCAATGCCAATAGATTTTGGTAGTAAGAGATTGGCTGGACAAAATAGCAAAACACAGGCCAAGACCTCCATCCTTTTTTGGCTAACAGACATTATTCCAGTTAATAAGACTCCATTTGAAATTTTACAAGTTGCTGCTCCAAAGAAATTGGTGAGAGAGAGCATCAAATTCCTTGAGAAAATACACAGGGGTAGCCTAAATCCTACAATGGTATATCAGAAGTGCTTGAATCACAGATTGCAGAAGTATGACCCTAGCAATAGTAGAGATCCATCTATGAGTCTAGTGATTAACTTTTTGCCTAAGTTTGTCAAGCACATTTTGCTAAAAAGGTCTAGGCTGCCTTCCCACCACAATAGGAACCCCCAAGTAAGTCAAGGGGAGAGATTGAGTCTGAAACCTCAAGATAGTGGCGATCCATCGTTGGATAGGCTCAAGAGTGTTGAAGAAGAAAATAGAGGACTTGTGATCATTAATTTTTTGCCTAGACACAGCTAGATACATGTCAAGGGTGTAGTAGAAATCTTTAACTTCACAAATCTGTGCTCTCCCTGCTAGAATAGTGTCATCAACAAATTGGAGGTGGGACAAAGTGGTTAATCCATTCCCCCATTGCCAACCATACAACATATTCTGAGACACCCAAAACTTGATGAGTCACCCCAGACCCTCAGCCAGAATGATAAACAATTAAGGAGAGATCAGATCCCCTTAGCGAAGGCCTCTAGATGCACCAAAAAGCTCAGAGGGTTCCCCATTAATAAGAATTGAAAAGGAAGGCATAGTGACCTAGCTTAGCAGCTAGTGAACCCAGGCTTGACTAAAACCAAAAGCCAAAAGAAATTTTTGCATGAAGCCCCAGTTGGCTCTATCATAAGCCTTAGCTAAATCAAGCTTTACAAACATGGCTTGTTCCTTAGAAGTGTACATAGAGTGAATAGCTTTAGAAGCAATAACCACCCCATCCAAAATTTGTTTTCCAGTAACAAAACCTCCTTGTTCCTCTGAGATAACCATGGGGAGGCAAACTTTAAGCCACTCCATAATGAGCTTGGTAATGATTTTATAGACCCCATTACAAAGTGCGATTGGCCTAAAAGAATCTAGCTGATTAGCCTGATCTTTCTTCAAAATCAGGACAAGAAAAGTTGCATTCATAGCCTTGAGCATTTCTTTGCTGGAATAATATTCCTACACCACGTCCAAGAGATCTTGATTGATAATATCCAAAAAATCATGAAAGAAATTGATTGGGAAACCATCAGTCCCCAGAGCTTTACCTTTGCACATGCTGAAAACCACTCCCTCCACTTCAGACATACTAATTGGCCGCATAAGAGAGTCATCCATTCCCAAAGTCACCATAGGGGGAATGCAAGACAAAACTATATTTTTGGCCAGCTCAGTAGGAGGTGGGCCATCTGAAAAAAGAGTGGAATAAAACTAAATAGCTTCTCTGGATATAGTTTGAGAAGATGTCAGCCTTGTCTTGTCTGAACTAACAAGGAGAGAGATGAAGTTCTTGTTTCACCTCGCCTGTACAAAATTGTGGAAGAAAGTAGTGTTTTATCCCCTTCTTGGAGCCAGTCTATTCGAGCCTTTTATTTCTTATAAATTTCTTCTCAAAGTTCCCACTTAGCTAAAGCATTAGATGCTTGAGATTCAGCAATGCAAAGCTCTTCAAACAAACCAAGGTCTTGAATCTACCTGGTCACCACATCTATCTAGTCATAAGCTCTCTTCTTCATAGAGTGGAGATTATCGAAACAATTTCTATTCTAGTACTTCAGCTACCATTTAACAAACTAAAGTTTTTTAGTGAAGGAAAACATAGCAGTACCATATTCAAGCCCCCTATCTCCACCTGAGCCATAAGATCATGAAGAGATGGATCTCAAAGCCACATTAGCTAAAACCTAAAAGGAGGCTTCTTGGGACCAGCAATGTGACTGGTAGAAAGCCTAATGGGCTAGTGGTCAGAGCCTCTCCAGTCCAAAATTTTAGAAGCAAGAGAAATAGAACTAGAATGCCAAAAACATGAGACAAGGAATCTATCAAGGCACTCAGAGATGGCATCATTACCTATCCTTCTGTTATTCCAAGTGAAAAACCCATTAAGAGGTTTGACATCAGAGAGGTGTAATAGGTCCACATTATAGCGAAGGATCTCTGAAGAAGGACCCAAATGAGCCAGTCTACCCCTCTTCTCCTATGGGTTGAGAACAGCATTAAAATCTTTGGTCATAATCCAAGGCAAGAAAGGATGGCAATTTCTAACATACCGAATATGTTCCCAGAGCTTATGATACCCAGGGAGGTCAATAGGAGCATAAACTATGGTAATAAGAATTAGCTCACCAGTTTCTAGAGAGGAAGCCACCATTGAGAGGGCTGAGATGTAGGACATCCAAAGAAGAGGTGTAACTTTCCTAGGATCCCAACACATGGCCAGGCCCCTAGAGCTCCCCACATCTCCAACACACTAGCTTTGGCTAGAGAACCATATGTAAGGCATATAAGAAAATAGAGAATCCACAGAGAGCTTGGTCTTTTGGATATAGAAAATATTTGGAGAATGATCTATCACTAGATTTTGCATAACTTTTTGTTTGGGGGTGCTATTCAACCCCTTTACATTCCATGATAGAAAAATCATTGAGTAGAGTGAGGAAAATGCTCATCTAGGGTTTTTACGACCCCTGACTCTACTAATAAGTCACTTATCAGTTTCATTTTGTCATGATCCTTCTTGTGGCCAATTGTAGAAGGAGTGGAAAAAGAGACTTTCTTGAACAGTCTTTGCATTAGGCCAAGAGCCGACAAAGATCCTTTTTCTTTCCTTAAGGCTTCTACGTCTTTGGCCAAATCTACCCAGTGGACCTCTTTGTCATGTGATGCTGGTGAAACCACCAGGGCACCTTCCTTCAGGCTAGGAGAGATCTCTGGGGTTAGTTGAATCACCATATCTTGTGAGCCACTAAGAAAAGAGAGCTGCTCATCTACCTCAGGGGCCTCTTCCTAAATTACTATGGGAATGCCATCTTCAATGGCCATGCTATGAAGAGCTTTAAATCAATTGAAGCCCAAGTCTACTTATCAATCCAGATTCATGCACTTCTAGCCTCAACCCCTCGCATGGTGTCAGACTGGGAGAAAGCCATCCTTATTAGGACCTGTGTAATCTACTGGGCCTTACCCTACACTTGAGGAGTTTAAGTGAGCTTTACCTTTTGCAATGCTATCAGTTTGGGTATGTGCCATTCCATTATGACTCAGCTGGCCATTCCCCTTACCACCATTGGTTGCCTGAGGGCTAGTGGACTCCCTAGGTGCACCACTATCTCTAGAATCCTGAGGGCATTGGCGATGTAAGTGGCCATACACATGATAGATGCAACATTGAAAGGGGATGGATTCATAGTCAATTTGTTGGATCCAAGAGGAGGTGCCCAGACAAATTTCTAAAGAATCCAACAAAGGATTGTTTAAATCAATATGAACATAGATACGGGCATAAGAGATAACCTTTTTGTCCTGTGATTGGTGCGCTATAGCAGTACGTGTCCCAAGCATGGCAACTATCTATCACAAGATATCTTCCCACTAGAATTCCAAAGGGAGTCTTGGTAGATGAACCTAGATAGGAATGTAGGCTGGAAGATCTTCAGTAGAGTTGAAACCTAGATGCTAGGGTTTAAGAAAAATACCAATACAATCATAGAAATAAGGGCCTCCCTCAAAGATCTAATTTTGGTCAGATACAGAGGTGAAATTCACCATAAAAGAGTTATTATCAGCTAGCATAATATCAAAATCACCTTCTATCTACCATGACTAGTGAATCTAAGCTTCCAAAGCTGATAGAGAAATTTGAATGCCTAAGAAATTGTAAATTAGAGCATGAGAGGCCAAGTATTCTACATCTTCCTTTACTACCTCTAGGGGGATAACCAGCATTGGCCAGTCCTGACTTTGCGGAAGGCAGCCATTAACCTTGTTAAGTTTAGAGCACTCACTAACATTGAAAATCTCCTTCTCCTTCGAAATCACCCCAGGTAAAGGCCAATCCTCCCTAGGGGATTTAGGGAGGCTGACGCTCCTAGAACCGCTACTCATAACCATCAAAACCTGATATCAAGGTGATCACTCAAATCAATTGAACGCGTATTATTTTCATACACACATACATTTCACATTATATGAGTGTGATGTAGGACATAGATGTTATACATAGACACATAGATGTTAGACTTTTGTATACCCAATGGCCATGGAAATACTAGGGGAATATTATTCCACATGTTTCACTATTACAAGATATATATTTCTATAACATTATAACATTTTGAGATACATATACTTCTTACACATATCTTGTTGGTTACTCATATTGTACATAGTTCTATATGGATACGTTACTTTAATATGATGTGACATTCATAAATATGCATGATGAAGACTTGCCTTTACTTTAAAGAGAGTATTTCCATAGTCCATGCAATTATTTTAACAAAATTTCTATATTAAAACATGTTAAATTATTTTACATCAATGTTTCATCTCACACTCTAAGAACCATCATCAAGATGAGAGAATAAATTGAATAGTTTGAAAACTTAGGAATTCTATTTAAGATATTATAATGAAACTCATTAATGTATACTGGTTGGGAAGATACTACAAAGGAAAGACACAAAAAAATAATTAAAATTGAAAATAAGCAAAAAATGTTACAATAAAGATTCAAAACCAATTTAAATAAAATTTTACTAACGGATATAAATAATTTTTTTTTCCTTTTAAATAAAAATAAAAAGGATGAAGGTGGGAGGGAAATATAATTAAGATTAAATAAGATAAAAATAATAATGTAAGAAGGAGGGAGTTCTAAAAAGAATAATAAATGCCCTAAAAATAAGGATGGAGGAATGATAAAAATTAAAAATATAAAAATCATAAAGAAGGAAATGAAATAAACAAAATAAAGTGAGGAGGAAGAAAGGTCAAAAGGAATAAATGGAGAATGATTAATGACAAGATCACATGGTGAAATGAATAAGGGAGATGGTTAGGAAGGGAAATATAATGAAGAACAAATACAACACTACTGTAGAGAGAGGAAACCAAAAAAGAAAGAAGATCGAAACAAATTCAATATTTTTTATTAATTTAATGATAAGTCTCCAAGATTGGTTAACTCAAGGCCTCTATCTCTATTAAGTTATTATCATACTTTAGAATTTCAATGGCTTGGCTTAGATGATGTTTAAATAAGTTGTCCTCTATGACCAACACCTTCGTATCTTTAGTGAAAATATGATACTCTCTTTTGATATGATACTGTCATGATTATATAAGATACTATAATAGTCTTTATGTTTTTTATGCCTCAATGATGTTGTTACTCTCTAGCATGATAGGCTACTTTGTGTTTTTCTATTGTGTGTGGCCCCTTGTCCTTGTTTGATTTGACGTCTTAATGTCCCTTGTTTCACATGACATATTTATGGCCATTATTTTCAAAATATTTATGTCATTTGCATATGGACCTTGGCTTTGTTTATTGTGACATATTTGTGTTCCTTGTATGTGGCCCTTAGCCTTATTTCTTATAACATATCCATGTCCCTTGTATGTGACCCTTTGCCTTAGGTGTGACATAAATTATTTATATTTTTGATTTTTTATACTTTTTAAGCTTGTTGACATTGAGTGGTTCCATTATTAATAACATGCACCTTTATTATATAGTTTTATTGAGTTATCCTTATTATATGTGATGTATTGATACATATATCTTGACATGACACTTATATGCCATTCATTACATATGTTAAATACATTCGTTGATTGACATATAAATTACTATGATGAAATAATTGTCCACATGGTAACATGATTAATTATACTTTATTAATACATGACATGATGTAGTTATCTCTTATTTTGAGATGAGTGACTTACATGACACATCCCTCATCTAAAAATTGTGGTACTAAAGTGGGCCTTTAATAGAGACATAAGCCTACATGAATATAAAATTAGATAAGAACACAAACTTTATATATTTAAAATTGTTTAGATATCATATGGTTTAATTACATGACAAATACTAGCACATTAATATATATTATGGGTGAATATGATATACATATGAGCTCACTTTATGGAGACTTGAGTATAGATTCATACAAACTTGGGTGCATATGCATGGCCATATGTACACAATTTATATGAATATGTATTAAATATTTCCACATACAAATAAATTATAGATATAGGTTTTTCAATTCAATATATAGATCCATACATCCTATATCAGTTGGTATAGAGTCAGGGGGCATGGTACTAATTCATGCACATACACAAAAACACAGTTTATATTTAAATGAAAAATGGTTATAATTACACTTATGATTATAAAATATGAGGTCATGATGGGCACATGAACATTATTCATTCTATTTTGATCATTCATTTATTTCACATTGAGAAAATTTGAGAAAACTTGATTGAAAGTAACCAATCAAACCTATTGTCATGATGGGGGCATGAACATTGTTCATTATCTTTCAATCATTATTTTTTTGATAAGAGAAAAATTTAGTGAACTAGATTAAAAATATAATCTAGATACAATGGTTGATTTAATTTCTTTTAGTGAACCCATCATATGGTTCCCCTTTTCTTTCCTTCACTACATTCATGAGGGTTAGGGCATGTTTTATTATCAACCCAAGGGTATACATAGCTACATAAATTTTTGTCACAATAACCCCAAATTTCATGTGATTCACCAATTAAGCACACATTCTCTAATGCTTCAACATGGAAGCATCATATCTAATAATTTACAAGTGAAACATGGTTTTTACCAACACATAGGTTTACTCTTTCCATTTTTTAAATTTTAAAAAAATCAAGATTAGATTAAAATTTTCAATCTATGGAAATTGAATATTACATGTTGATTTCATGTTTTGCTATTGATTGACCTACATAAATGGAGCATCAAAAAAAAGAAAAAAGTGTGTTGCACACACTTAACTGCATATTGTCCTTTTATTATAGAAATAAAATTACTAAAATAAAATGGGGTTTTTTTAGATATTAAAATATGGTATTAGGTACTTTAAAATGACAATAATTATATATATGTACCATACATGACTTGCATAAAAAAAATAGTCCTAATACAATACTATCTCACACTTATATGCTACCTTATGATTTTGATCTTTCCATTATGTTGTTACAAACCTAAAATAACCTCACTATTTATTCTAAAATAACATATTATCGTACATAAACATGCTTATATTCCCATTTTAGTCTACTTTATACATGAATCAGTAACATTAGGTTTGGTCAGTATTGTCCATTAATATAGACCTAATCTATTTTATACCAACCCTCTCTCATAAATGGCTAATTTTAAAATAAAATATTTTCTTAGGGTCAACCCATTTTCCTAATTTATTGGTGACATGATAAATTACTCAGTCAAACTAATATTTAAGGTCTCACTCAATAGGAGAATTGGCACTAATCTAGTAAACATGTATACACTACTACACATTAAAAAAATATGATTTAAAAAAAATTCAATCCAATCACTAGGATCAGTCAAAATTGAAGGCTTGAACATACTAAATCAAAGATAAATCAAGAAAACTCAAGTATCAAATCCCAATCATTAGCTAAATTTATATAGTGATTGAGAATGATTTAAAAATAACACTAGGTGGGAAATATATGTTTAGATTGATTTCCCACATCATTTTATTATATATTTAGGCAATAATAAATCATCAACAAGGGTGATTTAGTTCAACTCAACCAATTACACTTTTTTAGTTTTTTTAGGTTTTATGGCCCTCATAAATATGCCCAAGGTTTCAAGGTGGAGGTTTATTTTTGTGTGGATCATTAATGTTTGACACCACACATATAATGTTTTAAATGTGAATATTACCATATGGTCATACAACCTCTTTTCATGCAGGTGGATAATGACTAACACAAGTCGATATTGATTGTTGAAACTAACCTAGATCTGAACCACAAGCGTACTTTAATCTATTTTTCACTACCCAAATATACTCACAGTTAAACATTCAACTCAACAATATAATTACTCTTCCATTTTTATACTTACTATATTTAGTATATGTCACTTGTAAAATCATTGAAATAAGTTTTGGTATTTTATATTTCTATGTATGTTTAAATGCCATATTTATTTATATAAATAATCTTACTAATTTCTATCCTATCAAGTTTTATAAAACAAAATTAGGGTAATGTTATCACTCTAGAGTGCACCCTACTTGAAGATGTGAAAAAAACACCCTCTCTCTAGTTGATACAATTGGATCTTCTCAGAGTGTGGGTGACTCTATAATAGAAATAAACTTTAGAGAGGGCTTGTTCCCTTAAGATTTATCTTTTAAAACTAAACTATTTTGATTTTTTGGGATGAAAAGGGAGAAGGAACCTGAAATGGAAAATCCTATCTAAGGGGGTGATGCACCTAAATGATTGGTATTATCTAAAATATATTTTGAAACTGAGTAAGGCACACATATTAATCAAAATAAATTCTTCAATAAATCCTAAACATAAGTGTTTTAAAATTAGGCATAAAAGAAGCTTGCAAAGCAAATTCTATTCCTAGCTCTTCAAATGACCTGTAGAAGATGAGATTTTCACAGTAGGTGAGGAAAGAACCTAAAAAAATAAGATATATATCTCAATTATATGATTTTAGACAATAAAAAATACACTCTATTCTGTTAAAAAAATCATATGTAAAAGATTTCCTTTGTTGATAAATGATGTCAATTACGATTTATGTTTTGCTTAAGAAATTATGAAAAATGACTTGAAAAAAGCTAATATATAAGTCTTAAACCTTAACTAAAGACAAAATGGTATGGAAAAGATAATTATTAGTCTTAATTTAGTTAAAATAAGACTAAAATACTTTTACAATATTAAATAAAGGCTTTAAAGTCTTCTACGTCTTCAAAAATTGCATGTTCTTCATTGTTGGCATAGAATCGAGAAATGGTGGGCCCATGTTTACTTTTCAACCTTCCTTGAATGAAAATAATACCATAAATTATAATATAAATCCATAATAAAAGTGGGTTTAATTTCTTGAATTTACTTATCTTGCATGAGAAGCATGGGAGATGCATGAAACTAGTCAAACTAGTCAACCAAAGAGATTTGACCCTTAAGTACTAGTTAACTCAACATGAATGAATTGGAACTTTTAGATTGAATTGAGAGTTATATATCTACTTAAAAAGCATATATGGCATGTGGTAACTCAAAACTTAATTCAATTGATATATTTTCAATGTTATTCTTTACTTGTTTGATTGACCAATTAAGCCTATTAGGCTAATTAGGCCTAATAGCCTATCTTCTTGCATTTGAACTCAATTAAAACTAAAAAAATTATGACATGATACCTAATAAAATTAATTAAATATAATTTTAAAAACTTTTATCATCACAATATATTTGATTTTTATTATAAAACACTCACCATTCAGTCAACAGGGTTGACTAGGCCTATTTTGCTCCATTTTCCTACAAACTGACTATTTTGATCAATCTAGTTGGGACAATTATTGCATAATTTATGACAAAATAAATTTTTTATGATGAATAAAATGTCTTAATATTTGATCTCCATTGATTATATTTCATTGAAGTGTCATGTACTTCATTCTAAATGATTTTCTCCACAAAAAATATGATTTATTCCCTCATTTTTATAATTCATTGCATAAAATTGAAATCTATAAAATATTATATGAGTTTAATTTAGATTTTAAAATTTTATAGGTTTATATATTATTATTTTATGGAAATAAAATCGACTTTTTGAAAAACTAGTTTTTCAAGGTTTTAGCCAGGCTTTATAGTTGAATCTTTAAAATAATGATTCATGAAGTAAATAATTCCAAATCCCAAAATTTTTAAATTTATGTATATATAAATTACCCCCCCCCCCAAAAAAAAAATTCTTAAAAATATTGGGTTCCCATTAAAAATATATAAAAAGTTACCATGTCAAGAAATCTATTTGTGGGGTTTTGATTGCATTCTAAGCTGCCTACACTCTTAATGATTGTTCAAAATAAAACCCAATAAAATGGTATAAATTTTTAGTAAATTATAATTAAATATTATTACTCAAAACATACTAATATCATTCATCCAAACTCAAGACATGGTGAAAGATATGAGCATCTGAACAGGAGGATAGAAAGGGTGTCTAAAACTGAAAAAATGAAATTTTCACCAAAATGAAAATAACTCTTCACATTAGTTAAAAAATTTAAAACATACTCATGGGGTATATACCATGTTATCAAAACACTCTTAAAGCACATTTTTCTTGAAAAGTCCAAAAACCCCTTTTTGGCCAATATGTTTGTTTACTTGCAAAAGCTTTTATGAGCATGGTTTGCTTAAAATTTAGAGTTTTTACACTCTTTAAATGTCTTATTATGATGTAAAAATATAGTAAAATGATTTTAAAACTTTTAATTAGACTTATAAACATTTGTGGCACTCCAAAATGATGTCTGCTCCAATGGTGATATCCAACAAATATGTTGATGACTGTGACAAGATAGTAAGTATATATACTCATCCAATGGATATGAAACTTTTTTATAAGTTTTCTCAAGTCATGATGACATTTTAAAAAAAATTTAAAGTCTTGAAACCACCTGTATCTCCTAGAAAGTTTAACCTTCTCTCAAAATTGACCCTTATGCATGTATTGCCTGCATATTTGAACTTGATAATGCTCTTTTGAAATGGAAATGAACCATTTACAATCCATTTTTGACATTTTATAAAAAAAAATAGTTCTTTTAGGACATAATTGATTGGTTTGATGTACTACAAAGGGATATTGGTGAGATTTAGGAAAGTTTCAAATGAAGGGGTAGTAATTTGGATATACACTAAATATTGGAAGATATTTTATGGGTAAAGACTCAAATAAGACAACTGACATAAAAAATAATAAACATGTCCACCTGTGCTCTTAGAGGAATGGATAACAAAAACATGGAAAGTGAAAAATAAAACTGAAAGCATGTACGGATATGCACTTGGAGGAATGAAACATATGCAGTCTATTATGTAAAAACTAACCTCCACCCTGTTGGTCCTCTTGGATCAAAAGGAAAGCTATTTGATGGCCCATAGAATCTTGAAATATATTTACCATCTCTTGATAGCTCTTTGCTCCAACTAGGAGTAATTGGATGCTCATGTCTTCTTGATTATTTAGCTAGGCATCAAAATTCCATTATTAGGTGCACGTATTAAAGATATGGATCTAGGATCCAATCATCCTCTTCCCATATTTTTATCTATTGTATCAAGACTACTATCTCTACCTCATTCATAGGTTGATCATTATTTAACACATTCTCATTCAATAATTATATTAATAATTTAGCTAGTATACCTGAATTGATATCTTCATTTGACTCCATTTGAAGTGGTACTTTATCAAATTCTTTAGATCCTTGATAATCATCCAAACATGGTTATAATATGACTTTAATTTCTTCCTAATGAACATCTTCAATATTACTCTTTAAAATACATTCATCAATCTCCACAGGGGGTAGAGATGAACTAGTTTGCACAAAAACTCTCCAAATCATCCTAAAAGGCTTCTTCATCATGATTAACTTCATCTTCTATAGAGAATGGCATCTCAATCAGTCCCACCAAGCATGCTAGAAAATTTTATCGCTATGGAGTGCACCCTACTTGAATATGTGCAAAACACACCATCTCTCCAACTAATACAATTGGATCTTCTCAGAGTGTGGGTGAATCTATACTAATAAGAACCTCTAGAAAGGGCTGGTTCCCTTAAGATTTATCTATTAAAACTAAACTATTTTGATTTTTTGGGATGAAAAGGGAGAAGGAAACTAAAATGGAAAAACATATCTAATGAGGTGATGCACTTGAATGATTAGTTTTTTTTGAAAGCTTTTTTGAAACTGAGTAGGACACAGTTGAATCAAATAAACTCTTCAGTAAATCCTAAACATAATTGTTTCAAAAGTAGGCCTAAAAGAAGCTTGCAAATTAAATTGTATTCCTAGCTCTTCAAATGACCTATAGGCAATGAAAGGACCTACAAAAAGGGGATATAGATCTCACTTATATGCTGGTACACAATAAAAAATACACTCTATTCTATTAAAAAGACTCACATTCAAAAGATTTCCTTTATTGATAAATGATTCTAATTACAATTTATGTTTTGCTTCAAGAATTATGAAAAATGACTTTAAAAAGCTATTATATAAGTCTAAAACCTTAAATAAAGCCAAAGTGGCATGGAAAAGAGAAATATTAGTCTTGTTTGAGTTAAAATAAGACTAAAATCCTTTTACAATATTAAATAAAGGATTTAAAATCTTTCAAGTCTTCAAAATTTGCATGTTCTTCATTTTTGGCATAGAATTGAGAAGTGGTGGGCCCATGTTGACTTGTAAACTTTCCTTGCATGAAAATCATTCCATAAATTGGAAGATAAATCCATATTAAAAGTGTGTTTAAGTTATTGAATTTCCTTATCTTGCATGAAAAGCATGGGAGATGCCATGAAACTTGAAAAAAATAATTAAATATACCTAGAAAAACTTTTCTCATCACAAGATATTTTATTTTTTTAGGAGAACACTCATCATCTAGTCAACAAGGTTGAATAGGCCTACAAAAAGGGGATATAGATCTCACTTATATGTTGGTACACAATAAAAAATACACTCTATTCTATTAACAAATCTCGTATGCAAAGGATTTCCTTTATTGATAAATGATGCCAATTAAAATTTATGTTTTGCTTCAGGAATTATGAAAAATGACTTTAAAAAAGCTAATATATAAGTCTAAAACCTTAAATAAACCCAAACAAACATGGAAAAGAGAAATATTAGTCTTGTTTGGTTTAAAATAAGACTAAAATCCTTTTACAATATTAAATAAAGTATTTAAAATATTTCAAGTCTTAAAAAATTGCATGTTCTTCATTTTTTGCATATAATTGAGAAGTGGTGGGCCCATGTTGACTTTTAAACCTTCCTTGCATGAAAATCATTCCATAAATTGGAAGATAAATCCATATTAAAAGTGCATTTAAGTTCTTGAATTTATTTATCTTACATGAAAAGCATGGGATATGCCATGAACCCTGAAAAAATTAATTAGATATACCTAGAAAAACTTTTCTCATCACAAGATATTTTATTTTGTTGGGAAAACACTCGTCATTCAGTCAACAAGGTTGACTAGGCCTATTTTTCTCCATTTTCTTGTAGACTGGCCATTTTGATCAAGATGGTTGGGAGACTTATGGGATGATTTATGACCAAATAATTTTTTTATGATGAATAAAAATTCTTAGGCTTTTATCTCCATTGATTAGATTTTATTGAAGTGTCTTGTACTTCATTTTACATGCTTTTCTCTACAAAAAACATGATTTATTCCGTCATCCATGCAATTCCATGCATAAAATTTATTTTTATGGAATCCTCTATGAGTTTACTTTAACTTTGATTTTTTTATAGGTTGATCCATAATGATTTTAAGGAAATAAAATCAACTTTTTGCAAAACTAGTTTTTAAGGTTTTAAACGGGCTTTGAGGCTGAATCTTCAAAATGATGATTCATGAAGTAAATACATAAAAATACTATTTTCTTTTAGTTTATGTGTATAATACTTACCCACTAAACATAATTTAAAATATTTGGTTACCATTCAAAATATATAAAAAGTTACCACATGGAGAAATCTGCTTGTGGGGTTTTGAATGCATTCTGAGCTACCTACACTCTTAATGATTGTTCAAAAAGAAAAAAATTAATAAAATTATCTTAAATTTTATCAAATTTTAATTTTATATTATTAATAAAAACATCCAAATATTTTTCATCCAAAATCCATATGTGGTGAAAGATATGAGCATCTTGATAGGTAGCTAGGAAGGGTGTCTAGAACTGAAAAAAAATAAAAATTTCACCAAAATGAAAATATATCTTTAAATTATTCCCAATGCCTTTAAAAATAATCATGGGGTCTTATCATTTTATCAAAACACTCTTAAATCACATTTTTCTTGAAAAGTCAAAAAACCCCTTTTTGACCAATATGCATGTTTTCTTACAAAAGCTTGTATAAGCATGGTTTTCTTAAAATTTAGAGTTTTTACACCTTTAAAAGTATTATTATGATTTAAAAACATAATCACATAATTTTATAAATTTTACTTGGACTTATAAACCTTTGTGGTACTCTAAAATGATGGTTGCTCCAATGGTGATCTCCAACAGACATGTTGATCACTGTGAAAAATAGTATCTATACTCACACAATAGATATGAAACATTTTTATAAGGTTCTTCAAGTCATGATGACCATGTATACAAAATTTTAAGTTTTGAGACCACCTGTAGCTTCCAAAAATTTTAATCTTTTCTCAAAATTAGCCCCTATGCATGGATTGTCTACATATTTGAACTTGACAATGTTGTTTTGAAATACAAATGACTTTAAAATAAATTTTTGACATTTTTACAAATCTTAGTGATTTTAGGCTACAATTGATTGAGTTAACCTAATATAAAGAGATATTGGTAAGATTTAGGAAAATTTTGAATGTTAGGGGTAGTAATTTGACCTTGAGAGGTAAAATTACTAATAGGTAAAACACCCTCAAATCCAACCCATGAGTCCAAAATCTATTTTGGACCTTCACCCATTAAATACATGAGTGTGAGATAAGCAAAATCATCTTTTACATGCTCATTTAAAGCCCAATATTTATATTTATGGGATTTTTGGATTCTTTAGTAGTTTTTTTAATCCTTTTAGTCCATAAATAGACCTTATTATTTGCATTATAAATATAATTATAAGAAATCCCATAATTTTCGTAAGTGTTGTGTAAGTGAATTTTACTTGTACAAGTAAACCCATATATTTGTGTAGGAAAAGTAAATGCATGTGTAAGGAAATGGTATGTTTTGTTTGTGATTTTTTATTTTAATTATGAAGTACATTTTTCCATTCCTCATTGGTTGAGGATTGGAATTGTTTCTTTTTTATAATTCAAATCTTTGTCTTTGCTGGGGGTTATGCATTTGGATTTTTAAAGAGATTTTGATTGAGGGAAAGAGATTTTGGGAGATTTTTTTTAAGGGAAATTATTGGAGGTTGAATTATAACTATATTCCATTATTTTTCTTTCTAACAAAAATAAAACATGATTATATTACTATATTCTTTTTATCTTTATTGTAAAATTACTTTTTTTGCCTTGTCTTAGCAACTAGTGGAATTTAGTTGTAAAGGGAAATTTTATGGTGGTTTGGATTTTTTTTACTATATTTACTTAAATTTATTAATCCTATTTGAAACATTTATTTATTTTCATTTGAGTGTTTTGATCACCATTATGCCACCTATTTATTTATGTATAAAATCTTGTATGAGGAATGAATGAGATGATAAAAAGTTTCATTTTGATTGTAAAACAATCCATTCAAGGGATTGTGAATGGATTAATATATAAAAATTATCAGTCTTCATCCCACTACATTTTTTATCGGTATGGATTACTTATCTATCATATTATTTATCCAAGGTCTCTATATCAATCAAATTTTTAGATTTGAAGGTAAAAACCAAGTAATTACATTATAATTGCTATGATTGAAAATAAAAATGTGAATACACATAAAAAATCATCCAACACATTTCATATGAATAATTATCAAATCAATATGTATAAATAGTAGAGTAAAATTTGTAACTCTTTCATGAAAAATCATAAAGGGATAAGAACATGCATGCAACTCCTAAGTCTAAAATTACAAACCAAAGAGTAACATCTACTAGCCAATTATAATGAACAAGAGTAGATCCTTATGTCTAAGTACACTTAATCAAGTTAACTCAAGTGTAGGAATAATCCATATGTCTAGGAATAATGTAAAGAACAAATTAAAAGTAAAATAAATACCCTACACTAACCCCCACCACCCTATAAGCACAACTTAGGTGGTATAAGAAATGGGTCTCGATAATAAGGTTTTATGAGGTGCCCATGGATAAATAAACTCCCATAAAGTGGAAAAAAGAGAAAAAATTTAAGAAAAAACTACCCCTACCCCCTCCAAAAAAAAGATAATAAATAAGAGAAGGGGATAAAAATTCTAACTAGAAACTACAAATGCTTATAACCACTCCATATCCTATAAAGGAGCTCTTTGGAGTGACTATGGATTAGAAGTAGATGTAGTGAAGAGTGGATCGCCTTGGGATATTTAATGTGTCCACCAAGTTCCTAATGGATCTCTAACCAAGGTTGTTTTCCTATACAAGGAAATGCGCTCCTCATGCATAGTATATGGTCCAACTTATCCATGAAATAATGGTGTATCAAAATCATAGTCAAAGAAAAAATGTGGAATACCTTGAAATTATGTATTAGACTACCTAATGTTTGATGAGTCCTAAATCAACCTACTTCCTACAATGTCTAAAGTGGAAAAAATTATTTTAATCAATAAATAACTCATCAATGTCTGTAAGGGGATAAGGAGATGGTGGAGGATTGTTTCAATCACTACTAAAGTCATCTATGCTAGAAGAAGAGTCTTAAATATTATATATGATCTTAGGCTAAAAAATTTCATAAATTCCAAGTGAGTTTGATGAATAATAATTTGAAGTATAGTCAAGGATAAAATGTGAGAAGGTATATAGTTGAGTCTAAATAACAACCACTCCCATTGCCAATATAGTATGAGTGGGAAACTCTATGACATACACTAAATATAGAGTGAACTCAAAATGCATGCCTAAACTAAGGTGAGTAATTTGATAAACTGATAGGAGGTTAGTTGAAAGTGAGGTAATACTTAGAACATTATTGAATGTTCCACCACTCACTTCAATAGACCCTCTCACAAAAATTTGTGAATAATTCTCTTCACCCAAATGAATAGTAGAGATGTTAAATTTTGCTAAGGAAGTGAAATCAATATGTGAAGAAGCCATGTAATGTGATGCACTAGAGTTAATAACCCATGTAGGATTCAAAAGTATAACTATAACTAGGTCCATCCCTTTCACTTTCTTCTCACCATTTTCTTTTTCATTTTCTTTGCCATTGTCATTTGCCATGAATATTATAGGGGTCATGAAGATGGTTTGATAGACTCAAAAACACCTATATTGTTCTGATAAAGAAGGCTTTCTATGTAGTCAATCTACTTAAATTTTTTGATTTTATAATTCCTACCCATGAATTACCTACACTTGATCCTCTCTTTCTAAGGCTTAGCACTAGAATAAGATATCTCTTTATCTAATTTGGAGGAATGAGGTTTTTTATAATTTTCTTGATCCTTTTATTATTTTGATTCTATTTATTGTTTAAATCCTTCTTTTTACCATTCCCAAAATATAGGTATTGATTTTTTGAAGACTTAACTATGGCCATATATATCAACTTATCTTGATCTTGAGTCAAGCTGGCAACAAAGGTATTTAAATAAGGAATCTTCTATGTGGCTCTAAGAGCACATTTTGGGACATGAAAAGTGGATACAAAAAAAAAATTAATATAGACCCAATTTGAAGATAATGGACATAATAAGTTGATCATATTTCTTATCAATTCCACATTATTTGAATTGTAACCTTAGATATTTAAACATAGTGAATCAATCTTGTAGTGTCTCAAAGTCACCTAGTCCCAAACTAATGAGCTCATTCTATAGTTCATGATCTTTCATCACATCCTACTTCTCAATGAGTTTTTCTAGTATGTTCCATAGGTCATTAGGTGTTTTTTAGATTCAATGTGAAAACATAATTAAGGAGAAATAGATAAACTAATACAACCATGTGCTGATCACATATATTAATTAAATTATTTATATCTACATCTACTTTAGGTTTAGTTTCCCTATTCATAATTATCCTATAGAATCCTTTCCTTCTTAGAGAAAGTTTCATGTTGCTTTTCCATTCTTGATAATTGAATAACATAAGAAATGGAAATGACTAGTAATCCATGATGCAAGAAAATAAATTATATAACTAAATGTGTAAGAATAAAAACACCCAATACAACAAACCCCAAAATAAAAAATTATGAACACCCTAATTTGGTACTTTATAAGTATTGTGTGTTTACATTGAAAATGGGACAAAAAGACAAATCACAAAAGAACTTGCAATTTTTAAGAAAATGTCACTCAATTTTGAGTTGTTAATAAAAAGTTACAACAATTTTGAGTTTCCTGCTATTAATGGCCCAAATTAATTAAAAAACATAAAAATTTAAATGAACTTGACTAAAAAATACATTTTTAATCAAAACATGGATGGGATTCAAACCAAAAACTTCTCATATAATAAACATAAGTCATAACCATTCATTTAATAACCCTTCATGTGCATTCATAATGAAAAAAAAAATTGTTTGACCTTTGTCAACACATCAAGGTATTAAAAACTGAATTAAAATTACATCTATTTAGGTTTTTTTAAGAATATGACTTAGTTTTGGGTAATTTTTGATAAGTCATGCACCACCATTGAAGAGTTTTATGCTTAAATACCATAGTAAAAAACTCTAAAGAGAGTTAGTATGAAGCTTAATAGTTATATGATACTTAGATGTAGGTGAGCACCAATGATGATTCCTACTCATCATTCAAAATAGCACAATTGGAGTTGATATATGGACATAGTTAGTCATGATCTAATGTGTATGTTGTGGTAGCTAATGTGTAGGTTATAGGATCTAAAGGAAGCCTTCGAGTCTATGAATAAAATATAGATGGGTCACCAATTAGCTATTGGGTGACTTGAAAGAAAAGAAAGGAGATTGGGCTCAAGTTAATCACTATAAGTTCAACACCAATGTATATCCACCAATAATGGATTGAGTCAAATATG
>JARHVA010005894.1:0-70000 GCA_037957365.1 Torreya grandis
ATATTTTTTTCTTTCGCACATGCATTTCAATGGTAGTCATGAGTAGCATGTTAGGCATACAAACTTTTACACAAACTAAGCTGTTGGACTTGCCTCTACCCAATAGCCTTATTAAACAAGGGGTATCTTATACATAAGTAACAATATTTATATTTTTTATAATTTCATGAATTCTATATTGTTGAGCTATACAATATATAAAATGTCATGCTAACATCTCTATCTTACATTGTGTAATGTATATGTTATTTGTTAGGATATGATCCCATTACATATACATGGTTTAAACTATATTTTAGTTCTAGGTTCCATTGTTGCTATTAATTATACATATTAGATTATATCTTGCTTGTCTATTGTGTTTCACCTTTGGCCCTTGTATGCAAAATTTATTAAACATCTCTATGAGATTCATTTTGAATGTGTGGCATTTAAACATGTTTATTTATATTTTTCACTTAGCTTATGATTTATGTAACTTTTGAATGTTCCAATTGATTAAAACATTACTCATTTACTTTGCATGTGGCCCTTATCCCCATAGGTTAAATTTATATTTTTTGACAATGAACATGTCCCTTGTATTTGGTCCTAAGCTTAATTGTTTGATATTTTTATTGTTATATGTGTACACATTTTGAACTTATTAATTTTTATAAGTGCGATGATCAATATTATTGAATCACTAACACATAAGATAGTAAATTACATGCTATGAATATGAACTTCATTGATTCATTTCTATAATCCTTGCCACATATGTTACACGCATAATTCAAAGGATGAAAATAATACTATGTTAACATAATTTTCACATATCCTACATTATTCAATGATTACATCTTACTACATATGTTTAAGTTAATTTTATTCTATAATGAGTGACTTTAACGAATAATTCCCCCACCTCAAAAGGTAAAATTTTAGTGGGATTTTCATACATGAGATAAGCTTATTCAAAAGTACAAATCAGTTTTGGTATAAAGTAGAGTTTAAAAGGTTGGAAAATAGTTCAAAATGTAATCATTGGCACATATTATGGTTTAGTCCATGAATTTTCACTCACATTACAAATAAAATTATAAATGCATATAATTTTGATGACATGACATAGATTCATACACATTTTTCAATATGATTCAAATTTTGCATCTAAATATAGTTACATATTATATATTTATCAATGGGAGAATATTACAAATTCATGCAACCTTTATTATTTTACATAATTTTAATACTATTTTATATCTATGGGTAAGGTTAGAGCATGGATGTTTCATCATTCTTTTTTAATCATGTATTCAAGAAAAAATGGGAAATTAAATATACATTCTATATGTGGGGATGATTTAGTTAAGTAAATAATGAAATACTTAGAAGTTCAGTTCCCTCTACAATTATGTCTTTAAATACATAATGGATTTCAACATGTTTTACATCATGGGTTAAAAATACCAACTGAGTTATATTAAGGTCTCTACATACCTTAATGGGTTTTATTTATTTTCTAGAAGTAGACATTCAATTTGGGAATTTATCACTCTAAAAAATACATTGGTTAGTTGAGGAACCATCCTATCCATGTGATTCATGGGAAGCAACAAATCTCCAAATATTGAATGAAGAATCATCTCCAAGAAATGTCATAAGGGAAACATTAGTTTAACACATATAGGTGTAATCCTTAAATTGTATTTTCAATCTTTTACAATTCAAGTTACATTTTAGTTTTTAGCTTCATACATGAGAAATAGCATTTTATTTGTCATTATAATATTTTCCATGGAATACCTTGCATGATTTGGCAGTTCTCCCAAAGGTAAAGTGTGATGTAAACACTTAGGTACACTTTTTCCTTTTATCTAGTATTTTATATCTAAAATAAATGAGGGGGTGGCTGAGGGGAGGGGGAGGATTGGAATGAGGACACTGAAATTAATTAACAAATACTTTTTATATCAATTTTAGACCTATTTGATTTTATTTAACTTGTGCAATCAATATAGACCTATTTTTCCACATTAAGATATCCTTAGAACTTTTATGGACTTATTTATTTCTTAAATTCCTATTAGACACCTATAGAAATGTTATAATAGCTAAAGAACACTCCTAGACATCTATTCTGATAGATTCACACCCTAAAACCACAAATTTACTTAAAGGACAAAATGTCTAGTAGGGGACAATAGTGATAGTCATTCTTTTTCCTAAGGGACATTTTTGTTCTTCAGCTTTTAATGATTTTTTTTAAAAATTGAGCCTTCCCTTGCATTTCAATTCATATTTTTAAGATTCATAAGATGTGGTTTCCCCTTTTGAATCTCTATAAAGGAAATTTTAGGTCACTTATTTCACCACTTGGAAATTTTAATATAGAGGCATACTTACACTGTTGCACATTGAGTATAACTTTCCCATTGTTCCCAATTCTAATTTTAATCACTTGAGGCAGTCCTCAACCAAGTTATAAGCGTATTTTAGTAGATAAAAATAAAAACATGATCAAGTATATAGGCCATATATATATGAATTCATATATTTAAAGGAGAAATTTTACACAAAGCACTCTATTAGGAGAACTATGTGGTATTGAATTCCCTCTTTAGAGTAATGGATACATAGCTTATGTTTAATCATTTGGGGGCCCATTACACTTCCATATTTTTTCTATTTTCATGTTTTCAATTGTTATTAGGGTTTCAACCTTAGAGAATATATTTAAAATAATTTTTAGTCTTTTGAATGTCAAATTTCTAGATACACACCTAATTCAAGGTGTTTTAGATGATCATGAACCATGTTTTATAATTTTTATTAAGAGTTAAAAGACTAATTCATGTCATAAGTGGTAGTTGATCCTAAACTAAATGGGATGGTCCTATTCTTCATTATCAGTCACAAACTTTGGGCATTTGAAAAGCTTTCTCCTATTTTATTATTTCATAATACTTAAATCAACATAGTCATGTATGTAATAGAAAAACTATGTTTTTCATTTCATTTCATAGTTTGTCTTATTTTAATGAATTACACTTTTTCAAATTCAGTATTTTCTTTCACTTTTTCTTGTCGCAAATAATTATTTTGGAATCTATTATATTGTATGAAATTTATCTTAGCTATATTTAGTTTACATATTAATCCAAAGTTTCATTAAAAAAACATAAAAAGGTGATATAAATATCAATTAATGTCAAATGTCTGACCTTATTATATTGACATTCACTTTTTACAATTATGATTCAACATTAGATTTTAGACATTAAGGGTGGATTTATTTTATTGAAATGGTGTTATAGGTTTTCTAAAATATTTTTTAAATGAGAAATGTAATATAAAAATCCAATCTAAAACAACATATGCAAAATGAAAATATCTAAGAACCATTACATATAAATGAACTTCCACATTTAAAATAATGATTTTAGCACAATGATGCTAATACAAATTGAAAGTATCTTTAACATAAATCCAAAGTAAACTTTTATAAAATTTTTTTGTGATATTTATAAAAAGTATATTTTATTTTTTAATAAGGGGAGGATTTGGTTATTATTTTACTCTTATTTAGACTTAGAAACCTAAATGGATGGAAACTAGTATGTGATTTAGATTACTAAATATGACATTAAGAATGAATCTGAATGTAAAATATTAAAATATATTGCAATGATTTGATAGGTGGAATATATTATTTATCCCATGATTAGTAGATATCATATTTTTTCTTTCGCACATGCATTTCAATGGTAGTCATGAGTAGCATGTTAGGCATACAAACTTTTACACAAACTAAGCTGTTGGACTTGCCTCTACCCAATAGCCTTATTAAACAAGGGGTATCTTATACATAAGTAACAATATTTATATTTTTTATAATTTCATGAATTCTATATTGTTGAGCTATACAATATATAAAATGTCTTGCTAACATCTCTATCTTACATTGTGTAATGTATATGTTATTTGTTAGGATATGATCCCATTACATATACATGGTTTAAACTATATTTTAGTTCTAGGTTCCATTGTTGCTATTAATTATACATATTAGATTATATCTTGCTTGTCTATTGTGTTTCACCTTTGGCCCTTGTATGCAAAATTTATTAAACATCTCTATGAGATTCATTTTGAATGTGTGGCATTTAAACATGTTTATTTATATTTTTCACTTAGCCTTATGATTTATGTAACTTTTGAATGTTCCAATTGATTAAAACATTACTCATTTACTTTGCATGTGGCCCTTATCCCCATAGGTTAAATTTATATTTTTTGACAATTGAACATGTCCCTTGTATTTGGTCCTAAGCTTAATTGTTTGATATTTTTATTGTTATATGTGTACACATTTTGAACTTATTAATTTTTATAAGTGCGATGATCAATATTATTGAATCACTAACACATAAGATAGTAAATTACATGCTATGAATATGAACTTCATTGATTCATTTCTATAATCCTTGCCACATATGTTACACGCATAATTCAAAGGATGAAAATAATACTATGTTAACATAATTTTCACATATCCTACATTATTCAATGATTACATCTTACTACATATGTTTAAGTTAAATTTTATTCTATAATGAGTGACTTTAACGAATAATTCCCCCACCTCAAAAGGGTAAAATTTTAGTGGGATTTTCATACATGAGATAAGCTTATTCAAAAGTACAAATCAGTTTTGGTATAAAGTAGAGTTTAAAAGGTTGGAAAATAGTTCAAAATGTAATCATTGGCACATATTATGGTTTAGTCCATGAATTTTCACTCACATTACAAAATAAAATTATAAATGCATATAATTTTGATGACATGACATAGATTCATACACATTTTTCAAATATGATTCAAATTTTGCATCTAAATATAGTTACATATTATATATTTATCAATGGGAGAATATTACAAATTCATGCAACCTTTATTATTTTACATAATTTTAATACTATTTTATATCTATGGGTAAGGTTAGAGCATGGATGTTTCATCATTCTTTTTTAATCATGTATTCAAGAAAAAATGGGAAATTAAATATACATTCTATATGTGGGGATTGATTTAGTTAAGTAAATAATGAAATACTTAGAAGTTCAGTTCCCTCTACAATTATGTCTTTAAATACATAATGGATTTCAACATGTTTTACATCATGGGGTTAAAAATACCAACTGAGTTATATTAAGGTCTCTACATACCTTAATGGGTTTTATTTATTTTCTAGAAGTAGACATTCAATTTGGGAATTTATCACTCTAAAAAAATACATTGGTTTAGTTGAGGAACCATCCTATCCATGTGATTCATGGGAAGCAACAAATCTCCAAATATTGAATGAAGAATCATCTCCAAGAAATGTCATAAGGGAAACATTAGTTTAACACATATAGGTGTAATCCTTAAATTGTATTTTCAATCTTTTACAATTCAAGTTACATTTTAGTTTTTAGCTTCATACATGAGAAATAGCATTTTATTTGTCATTATAATATTTTCCATGGAATACCTTGCATGATTTGGCAGTTCTCCCAAAGGTAAAGTGTGATGTAAACACTTAGGTACACTTTTTCCTTTTATCTAGTATTTTATATCTAAAATAAATGAGGGGGTGGCTGAGGGGAGGGGGAGGATTGGAATGAGGACACTGAAATTAATTAACAAATACTTTTTATATCAATTTTAGACCTATTTGATTTTATTTAACTTGTGCAATCAATATAGACCTATTTTTCCACATTAAGATATCCTTAGAACTTTTATGGACTTATTTATTTCTTAAATTCCTATTAGACACCTATAGAAATGTTATAATAGCTAAAGAACACTCCTAGACATCTATTCTGATAGATTCACACCCTAAAACCACAAATTTACTTAAAGGACAAAATGTCTAGTAGGGGACAATAGTGATAGTCATTCTTTTTCCTAAGGGACATTTTTGTTCTTCAGCTTTTAATGATTTTTTTTAAAAATTGAGCCTTCCCTTGCATTTCAATTCATATTTTTAAGATTCATAAGATGTGGTTTCCCCTTTTGAATCTCTATAAAGGAAATTTTAGGTCACTTATTTCACCACTTGGAAATTTTAATATAGAGGCATACTTACACTGTTGCACATTGAGTATAACTTTCCCATTGTTCCCAATTCTAATTTTAATCACTTGAGGCAGTCCTCAACCAAGTTATAAGCGTATTTTAGTAGATAAAAATAAAAACATGATCAAGTATATAGGCCATATATATATGAATTCATATATTTAAAGGAGAAATTTTACACAAAGCACTCTATTAGGAGAACTATGTGGTATTGAATTCCCTCTTTAGAGTAATGGATACATAGCTTATGTTTAATCATTTGGGGGCCCATTACACTTCCATATTTTTTCTATTTTCATGTTTTCAATTGTTATTAGGGTTTCAACCTTAGAGAATATATTTAAAATAATTTTTAGTCTTTTGAATGTCAAATTTCTAGATACACACCTAATTCAAGGTGTTTTAGATGATCATGAACCATGTTTTATAATTTTTATTAAGAGTTAAAAGACTAATTCATGTCATAAGTGGTAGTTGATCCTAAACTAAATGGGATGGTCCTATTCTTCATTATCAGTCACAAACTTTGGGCATTTGAAAAGCTTTCTCCTATTTTATTATTTCATAATACTTAAATCAACATAGTCATGTATGTAATAGAAAAACTATGTTTTTCATTTCATTTCATAGTTTGTCTTATTTTAATGAATTACACTTTTTCAAATTCAGTATTTTCTTTCACTTTTTCTTGTCGCAAATAATTATTTTGGAATCTATTATATTGTATGAAATTTATCTTAGCTATATTTAGTTTACATATTAATCCAAAGTTTCATTAAAAAAACATAAAAAGGTGATATAAATATCAATTAATGTCAAATGTCTGACCTTATTATATTGACATTCACTTTTTACAATTATGATTCAACATTAGATTTTAGACATTAAGGGTGGATTTATTTTATTGAAATGGTGTTATAGGTTTTCTAAAATATTTTTTAAATGAGAAATGTAATATAAAAATCCAATCTAAAACAACATATGCAAAATGAAAATATCTAAGAACCATTACATATAAATGAACTTCCACATTTAAAATAATGATTTTAGCACAATGATGCTAATACAAATTGAAAGTATCTTTAACATAAATCCAAAGTAAACTTTTATAAAATTTTTTTGTGATATTTATAAAAAGTATATTTTATTTTTTAATAAGGGGAGGATTTGGTTATTATTTTACTCTTATTTAGACTTAGAAACCTAAATGGATGGAAACTAGTATGTGATTTAGATTACTAAATATGACATTAAGAATGAATCTGAATGTAAAATATTAAAATATATTGCAATGATTTGATAGGTGGAATATATTATTTATCCCATGATTAGTAGATATCATATTTTTTCTTTCGCACATGCATTTCAATGGTAGTCATGAGTAGCATGTTAGGCATACAAACTTTTACACAAACTAAGCTGTTGGACTTGCCTCTACCCAATAGCCTTATTAAACAAGGGGTATCTTATACATAAGTAACAATATTTATATTTTTTATAATTTCATGAATTCTATATTGTTGAGCTATACAATATATAAAATGTCTTGCTAACATCTCTATCTTACATTGTGTAATGTATATGTTATTTGTTAGGATATGATCCCATTACATATACATGGTTTAAACTATATTTTAGTTCTAGGTTCCATTGTTGCTATTAATTATACATATTAGATTATATCTTGCTTGTCTATTGTGTTTCACCTTTGGCCCTTGTATGCAAAATTTATTAAACATCTCTATGAGATTCATTTTGAATGTGTGGCATTTAAACATGTTTATTTATATTTTTCACTTAGCCTTATGATTTATGTAACTTTTGAATGTTCCAATTGATTAAAACATTACTCATTTACTTTGCATGTGGCCCTTATCCCCATAGGTTAAATTTATATTTTTTGACAATTGAACATGTCCCTTGTATTTGGTCCTAAGCTTAATTGTTTGATATTTTTATTGTTATATGTGTACACATTTTGAACTTATTAATTTTTATAAGTGCGATGATCAATATTATTGAATCACTAACACATAAGATAGTAAATTACATGCTATGAATATGAACTTCATTGATTCATTTCTATAATCCTTGCCACATATGTTACACGCATAATTCAAAGGATGAAAATAATACTATGTTAACATAATTTTCACATATCCTACATTATTCAATGATTACATCTTACTACATATGTTTAAGTTAAATTTTATTCTATAATGAGTGACTTTAACGAATAATTCCCCCACCTCAAAAGGGTAAAATTTTAGTGGGATTTTCATACATGAGATAAGCTTATTCAAAAGTACAAATCAGTTTTGGTATAAAGTAGAGTTTAAAAGGTTGGAAAATAGTTCAAAATGTAATCATTGGCACATATTATGGTTTAGTCCATGAATTTTCACTCACATTACAAAATAAAATTATAAATGCATATAATTTTGATGACATGACATAGATTCATACACATTTTTCAAATATGATTCAAATTTTGCATCTAAATATAGTTACATATTATATATTTATCAATGGGAGAATATTACAAATTCATGCAACCTTTATTATTTTACATAATTTTAATACTATTTTATATCTATGGGTAAGGTTAGAGCATGGATGTTTCATCATTCTTTTTTAATCATGTATTCAAGAAAAAATGGGAAATTAAATATACATTCTATATGTGGGGATTGATTTAGTTAAGTAAATAATGAAATACTTAGAAGTTCAGTTCCCTCTACAATTATGTCTTTAAATACATAATGGATTTCAACATGTTTTACATCATGGGGTTAAAAATACCAACTGAGTTATATTAAGGTCTCTACATACCTTAATGGGTTTTATTTATTTTCTAGAAGTAGACATTCAATTTGGGAATTTATCACTCTAAAAAAATACATTGGTTTAGTTGAGGAACCATCCTATCCATGTGATTCATGGGAAGCAACAAATCTCCAAATATTGAATGAAGAATCATCTCCAAGAAATGTCATAAGGGAAACATTAGTTTAACACATATAGGTGTAATCCTTAAATTGTATTTTCAATCTTTTACAATTCAAGTTACATTTTAGTTTTTAGCTTCATACATGAGAAATAGCATTTTATTTGTCATTATAATATTTTCCATGGAATACCTTGCATGATTTGGCAGTTCTCCCAAAGGTAAAGTGTGATGTAAACACTTAGGTACACTTTTTCCTTTTATCTAGTATTTTATATCTAAAATAAATGAGGGGGTGGCTGAGGGGAGGGGGAGGATTGGAATGAGGACACTGAAATTAATTAACAAATACTTTTTATATCAATTTTAGACCTATTTGATTTTATTTAACTTGTGCAATCAATATAGACCTATTTTTCCACATTAAGATATCCTTAGAACTTTTATGGACTTATTTATTTCTTAAATTCCTATTAGACACCTATAGAAATGTTATAATAGCTAAAGAACACTCCTAGACATCTATTCTGATAGATTCACACCCTAAAACCACAAATTTACTTAAAGGACAAAATGTCTAGTAGGGGACAATAGTGATAGTCATTCTTTTTCCTAAGGGACATTTTTGTTCTTCAGCTTTTAATGATTTTTTTTAAAAATTGAGCCTTCCCTTGCATTTCAATTCATATTTTTAAGATTCATAAGATGTGGTTTCCCCTTTTGAATCTCTATAAAGGAAATTTTAGGTCACTTATTTCACCACTTGGAAATTTTAATATAGAGGCATACTTACACTGTTGCACATTGAGTATAACTTTCCCATTGTTCCCAATTCTAATTTTAATCACTTGAGGCAGTCCTCAACCAAGTTATAAGCGTATTTTAGTAGATAAAAATAAAAACATGATCAAGTATATAGGCCATATATATATGAATTCATATATTTAAAGGAGAAATTTTACACAAAGCACTCTATTAGGAGAACTATGTGGTATTGAATTCCCTCTTTAGAGTAATGGATACATAGCTTATGTTTAATCATTTGGGGGCCCATTACACTTCCATATTTTTTCTATTTTCATGTTTTCAATTGTTATTAGGGTTTCAACCTTAGAGAATATATTTAAAATAATTTTTAGTCTTTTGAATGTCAAATTTCTAGATACACACCTAATTCAAGGTGTTTTAGATGATCATGAACCATGTTTTATAATTTTTATTAAGAGTTAAAAGACTAATTCATGTCATAAGTGGTAGTTGATCCTAAACTAAATGGGATGGTCCTATTCTTCATTATCAGTCACAAACTTTGGGCATTTGAAAAGCTTTCTCCTATTTTATTATTTCATAATACTTAAATCAACATAGTCATGTATGTAATAGAAAAACTATGTTTTTCATTTCATTTCATAGTTTGTCTTATTTTAATGAATTACACTTTTTCAAATTCAGTATTTTCTTTCACTTTTTCTTGTCGCAAATAATTATTTTGGAATCTATTATATTGTATGAAATTTATCTTAGCTATATTTAGTTTACATATTAATCCAAAGTTTCATTAAAAAAACATAAAAAGGTGATATAAATATCAATTAATGTCAAATGTCTGACCTTATTATATTGACATTCACTTTTTACAATTATGATTCAACATTAGATTTTAGACATTAAGGGTGGATTTATTTTATTGAAATGGTGTTATAGGTTTTCTAAAATATTTTTTAAATGAGAAATGTAATATAAAAATCCAATCTAAAACAACATATGCAAAATGAAAATATCTAAGAACCATTACATATAAATGAACTTCCACATTTAAAATAATGATTTTAGCACAATGATGCTAATACAAATTGAAAGTATCTTTAACATAAATCCAAAGTAAACTTTTATAAATTTTTTTTGTGATATTTATAAAAAGTATATTTTATTTTTTAATAAGGGGAGGATTTGGTTATTATTTTACTCTTATTTAGACTTAGAAACCTAAATGGATGGAAACTAGTATGTGATTTAGATTACTAAATATGACATTAAGAATGAATCTGAATGTAAAATATTAAAATATATTGCAATGATTTGATAGGTGGAATATGTTAATATATTATTTATATAAAATGGATAATTAATTATCTTTTATGATTGGCTATCTAACTATGAATATGCTTTAACAATAAAAAAATAGAAGAAACATGTTTATGATTTGTCCAAATATGAAGTTATGTTTCTATCTATGTAGAGTTAGTTCCATTAGATTTAAGTTAATATCAATTTTTAATAACAACTTGAGATGTAAATATGGACATATGCCAAAAATACATTTAGTTACTATATGATCACCTTCACCTATCTATCAAAGCTTTGTATGTATGATGCTAAAACTTGATTATATAGATAACTATAGAAATAAACCTAATTTACCTTGAAAACCTAGGTGTTTTTTTAAGGGATACAAACATAAATTAATGGTGATTTGTAAAGTGACAAGGTGACCCTAATCATCATTATCAAGGAATAACCACTTCCTACATATCTGATCCTCCAAAGATGAAAATAAATTCACACTTAAGTCTCTTACTAAGTGTGATTGTACAAATTTTATAATTTTGTATATGAATGCAATTATTTATTTGGATTTTATACTTGAAAATGTTTTCTTACACTTTGATTTGGTATATTTCATTCCTATCTTCTAACTTTTCCTAGTGATTTATATTTAATCTAAAGGAATAGGGAAGCTTTTATCAATGTGTAGTAGTGTATACATGTGTATAGATAAGTGTCAAGTTCATTATCAAATAGTACTTGATTTTTACAAACATTTCTCCAATTGGATAATTTATCATATAATCAACAAACTATATTATGGGCCAACCCTAAGGAAATATTTTATTATAAAAAGTATCCATTACTAGCAGAGGGCCACTTTTATAAGGAACTAGTCAATATTTATTGGTGATACTAACCCAATTTGATGTTAGTGACCAATTAAAAAGTGGAATTAAGGTATGGGAATGATTTTTCATGATATTAGTATCTAGGTTTGAAATAAACAATGAGATTTATGTAGGTGTTTAACAATAATAAGGGTTAAAATCATATTGTAGCATGCAAGTGTGAGAGATTGATAGGTTAGGACCATATTTATGAATACAAGTAATACATGTTAAATATATGTCAATATTATTATTTATAAGTAATTAATACCATATTTAGTATAAAAAAATTCCCTCATCTTATTATATTAATGTAATTGGTAAAATAAATGTATAAAGTATACCTAAGTATGTAAAATGATATTTGTCTTTGGTATGAATCCCTAATTCTATAGGCCACTCAAAATAAAAACTTCAAATATACATATGGTAGTCAATTTCCATAAATTTAAATTTGAGATATGAACTTGAATTTTTAAAATTTAAGATAGATGAAGAACTATGACTGTGTGTTGTTGAAAAACATGTTGACATTATAGCTTGTTGGATATGTTGCATCATATTTTTAAGAATTGGAGAAAGGTTATTTATGGTGAATCACTTGGAAAATGGTATTAAATTTGTACCATGGATAAATTTAGGATGATCAAACCATTTATTTTTTTAAATATGAAATTTATTGGGATGGTAAAAAAGCAATCCCCAAACCCCATAAGTTTGGGGATAAGCATGTGGTATACTAAATCAAATAACTAGTTATATTTTATAAATAATGGGAACCACATGATGGGTTTTATAGAATTAATGTCATGGTCATTGCATGTCACCGAACCTAAATATAAATTACCCATAAAAACATGAAACAAACTACTAAAAAAGTATTTTCAATTCAAGTTTACTCACTACTTGGTCGGAAAAATGAATATTATTTACAATAAAAAAAATTATAATAATGCTTATTTGAAAATGTTTAAATGTTAATGAATCTGTATCATGCTCTTTTGAAACTCTACCAACATCCAGACATACTATTTTGTATTTGTATAAACTAGTGTCATACCTCATGAATTTGAATGTGTGTATATGTGCATGAATAAGTATCACATATATTTACCAATTGATATATAAAATTATGCATGTATATATGTTTAACCTAATAACATATATATCAAATGTATGTATTTATAGAAACCTATAATTCATGTTCTTGTAAGTTATGTACATATGCCCATGTATATGCACCAAAGTATGTATGAATGTTTATGCAATCATTTGTAAATTAAGTGCATATAATCTAAAATGCCTCATTAATATGTACTGATGTGCAAAGTTATATCATGAAACTTAATAATCTCATATTTGACCCATTATGAAATACTTAAATTTGTACTATGATTCCCAAATTTATTTTTCTATTCGTGGAGGTAGATGTATCCATGGCAAGTCCAATATAATGCCTTAAATTTGAGATTGGGGATAACTTATGTTAGATAAACATTTGATTTTTTAAAATGTATAATGTCATATATAAATATAACACCATGAATAATCATGTCAACATGTAGAGAGTATGTCATCATATTAATATGTATGCCAATTAGGGCATTCATGTGATATATGCAGTGTAGTTAATATAAGTTTCATTTATAGATAGATGTATCAGTGAATAATGCAATAAAAACCATAAATAAAAGCATATCTATTTAATATTATACATTAAAATACATGATACGGATCATGGCACCAAAAAATATCATTAAGATAAATAAAATCAACAATATCAACAAGGTAAAGAGTCAGTGTCACACATAATTTCAATGGTAACATATAAGGAACATGAATATTTATTAAGTAAAAAGTCTAATGGGAAAATATTTACAACATAAAACAAGGCCAAGGGCCATACACAAGGGAAATAAAAATGTCACAAACAAGGCCAATGAGATGAAAAAATTAGAGAAACACAAAATATCTTATCATGTAATAAAGCAACAAAGTCAATGATTCACTAAAAAAATAAATACTAATGTACACCATCCATATATATCAATGTCACATTATAGTATAATAAAATTTCCATGTAGTACTTATAAGTAGAATTAAATATAAAAAATGTGTAAGTAATATATATAGTTCAACATGGTAGAAGGTTATAGAAGATGTAACCTATGATGGTGAAACATGTGGAATAAGATTCTCCCAATATTATAATGGCCTTCAGATAGAAGAAATTCCAACATATATATGTCCATATGTAACTTGTATTTCATACATCAAAGTCATATAACATGAAATGCTTGTGTTTATGAAATTAATATATCATCTACCAAATAACATATGTAAATAGTATAATCTAGTAATCATGTAATGCTTAGGTCTTTATTTTGATTTTTTGAACTTTTTTTAAATATTTTAATTATATTATTGTTTATGTTTTTTTAAATATTTGAATGTGGTGCTCATAAATTGGTAAGTTATCCTCATCAGAATTGAATTAAATATTTCTTTAGAGTGCCCTAGATATTATGTAAATTCATTGCATTTTCTTCAATGGTCTCTAAAATTTCATATTATATGTTTGTTTTTATCCTTGAATATTCATTTTGGTGAGTACCATTGCCATTATTTTAATCATGATTGTATTTTGTTCATGTAACTAAAAAATTTATTGATTTATTTTATTCATTGTGGTGTGCATTAGGTATAACCATTCCAATCATAACATGAGTTTTAAATAAATGGTAGCTGTCACCCATATGCATGTATAAATGAAATTTAGCCCATAATAAATTGGTATGGTAATATGCCCAAGGAATGTACCAAGATGTCGATTGAATAGGTATTTACTATTGAACCCTAAGTGTAATAAGAATGTGACACTCTATACATTTACAAGTTGGTTTTCATAAATCTTAATTTATTTTTAATAATAACATTGTATATATGTTGTAATAGTCATAATATATTGTCATAGACATTAATAACCTATTTGGGTTAAATTTATGTGTCCAATTATGTTATAACTTAGTGGTGAGTATTCCTATTGATACTATTTCACTTTGGTGGTGCCTTAATTATTATATTCTTAAATATTATTGCACCCAAATGATTTGTGTCATGACATACAATTCTATTATAATCATCATATGATTTTTATTATTCAATTGAGAGACACCTCATGAATCGATGTCTAATATATGGTAATGTCATGAGATTATGGTAACGTATTATTTATAATATTTTTCTTGGATTATATTGAAGAATTTCCACTTGCAATGGTGTTGGATCTTTGGTATTTGACATCTTCACATTATTTATGATTTCTAAATTTTCCAAGCCATCTTTTTAATCAGTGTCTTTTGTGCTTGATGTGATAATATATTGTAGTTATCATTTACATTTTAAATGTAATTATTCTCTTTCATTATTATTTTTCCTTGTCTCTGAGAAGATTATGTCAAAATAAAAACTTTTGAATTATCCCCTTTAATTATATATGAATTATCTCAATATTTTACAAATCAAATAATTGTGAATAGAGTATAAGAATAATATAAATCTAAATTATTCATTTTTACTTATGTATTATATAATCAACCATATATGTCATGTTGGTATCATTTCCATCATTGTAGTAATAGTCTATGACCAAGTGGTATTTATTTTGGGAACTCACCACTAAAGGAAGACTAGGAATAGGTTTTGGTTGCTATATATTAGATTGCGGTTCATGATATATAGTTGATTTATATGTAATGATTAGTTTATTTTAATTTTTAGTACTTGATTCACCCACCTCATAAATATTCATCTGAGGTAACATAATGAGTTGTGATGGATTAATGATATAATGATATTTCAACCATAATTATGATTGGTTATGATTAGTAGATTAAATAATATTAAAATATATGAAATGGTCATCATATAATTATTTTATATAATAAAATACTTCTTGCATGAATTATTTATATCTTTATAATGTTGATGGTAATGATTCTTTATCATGTATCCATGATCACCCCAAAATCAAGTTGTAATGTAACTGATTAGGAATAACGCAAAAGGTAGTAGGTACTATCTAGGAAGCTATTTTTACATCTAATAATATGGTCTCAAGTATTTGATGTGGAGTTTTTTTCAAATCATATTATTCTTTGATCTCATTTTTGAATAATCATATTGATCCTAATTTTTTTGAATAAAGCAAAATTATAGATATTCAAACTAAAAACATTATCTAACAACACACATTTGGACATTTATTTTTTCACTTTAATGTGAGTGCATAATGCCATATTTTGCATTATTTTGTGCTGTGTAGGTAAGTATTATTTGCAAAAGTGATGACTTTGTTAATATCATTAAACATATTATTTATATATGGATAGATTATTGGTTTTGTTTCACTTGGAAGATTTTTCTCACATAATGCCTCATATAAAATGTGTTTATAGATCATTGATATTTTGAGTAACTCCAAGATATATATTTTTACATTGGTGTTATTTAGATGGTTAATGATGTCATACCATTTGTGTTTATTGGATTAATTTGTGGGAGGTATATAGGTATGATGATTAACATGTTTACACCTTTATTATATGACACATGATGGAGTTTTTTACCTCTTTTAGTGTGGACATTATGAAAAAATAATAATAATAATTCATGGGTGAATAATTTAATATTATTAATAGCTAATAGAATCTTGAGATTCATGGTCAGAAGTAAAAATAAGAGTCATGTATTCCATTTATTACATGGTGATAACAAAAGGAAAATTGGATTGGATATTACAAAAATATGAACTTAGGAAGGCTTGGTTTTTTAATTTTTAGTTTTAGCCTCATTAAATTTCTTATATTTGATACATATTATTATAGATGATAAAATTGTATATATCTAAGTATACAAATTATGAAAAAATTACCTTCATGATGTGCATTCAGAAATAAATACAATGTTCATTCAATATAGACATGGGTAATGTTTATTATTAGGAAATAATTAGAAATTAGTTTTAAAAATAAATCCCTAACATTGAAATATGAAATTATAGAAGGATGAAACCCTAAAGAAAACTTAGGGTTTGACATAGTTCAATATATATGGGATGAAAAATATATTTTACCATCATTTACATTTAAAAAATCTAACTAGATAAAACGAGTATGTGAATTTAGTTTACTTAGTATGACATTTAAACATGAATATGAATCTAAAATATTGAAACAAATTTTAATAATTTGAAAATTTTCATTTACTAAATATAGAAAAAAACAAAGATATATATTACATATATTTTATAATTATAGGTCTAGCTATGATTGTGGTATAACAATGGAAAAATATACCAAATCACATACATGATTTTTATAGATATAGATATATTTTTTATGTTTATGCAAGATTGGTTCCATCAAGTTTGGGTTAGTTTCTAGCAATGCAGGGTTGGTTGCATTAGGTTTGGATCAAAATCAATTTTAGATACTAACATGTAGTGGTTAGTAGTGACATGTGCATAAAATATAGCTAATGAATAAATTATTACCATATCCTATCTCTAAAATATATGTATGTGTGACATCAATGTTAGGGAATGGAAACCTAGAATCATAAACCTGGCTCTGATTCCAACTTGTTAGGATCTTGCTCCTCAATAAGAGCACAATATGATTACCTTGTATAAGCAACTAATCATAGAATTATACCATAATTAATAAGTAACTAGAATTCACAAATGAGACAGAATATGAGAGACAATACACAATCTTGTATTAATACTCATGCCTGAAGGAAATACAATGAAGATGCCACAATCTTCCACACCTCTCAGATGTACAGATCTCTTTCCCTCAAGAGTTCACTCTCCTACCAAAAATGGTCCCAACACACAACTCAAACAAAGAATTGGTGTTCACCTCTAACCAATTAGTAATAACACTGCCAGTACACAATTACTCAAAGTACTTCAAGTAGATCTCCCATGAACCTACAACAACCTGTAACTCAAATGACCTTACTTACCATGTAGAACTTCTTCCTGATCTTGCTGCCACCTGCAGATCAACTGTTCTTGCAATTGGAAGGATCTCTTCCTTGCCTTAATCCTTGATCCTTGATCCTTAATTACAATACATGCCAATGAGTCTATAAATAGATCCCATACTAAACAATAAATTAGAATTATAATTTACAATAATTAGACACGCAACTCAAGACCCAAAATAGCCTTTACATGCAAACACTCAGTTCAATAAACTAACTATTCATGCAATGAATAGTTCTGGAACCACATAGGTGACCGATGTCGATCCCTGTCTATCTAGAGGTGACTGACGTTGGCTGACTCTTGCTGATGTTGGTTGCCCTTCTGTTCACCCCTGATCAACGTCAATTGGTCTATCGACACCGGTATCCCTGGAACTCAGCAACCTCCTCCATGTTTGCAAACAGTGAAGCTTTTAGCTCCACAACCTAACAATCAACCCTGATTATGTGCACAACTATATAAATTAACCTCCTTCAACTTGAAACCCTATGTGTGCTTGGGAGATATAAAATCCTAAAAAATTACTAAGAAAATGGAATGCACTGAGTTTACCTGTATCAATCCTTGTTGATGATAGATTTATGGCTATGTATCTAATACTCAAAATACATAAAGTAATCCACCTATAATTTCCCCATCTATTGTGATTGTGAAATTATGCTCCTTCACTATATGATTGTATCTAATTATTAATATATCATACTTTAAAATGCTTGATTCAAATTCAAGTGGGTATAATTTAGACTTTTATTTTTATTAATAATAATGATTAATTTTAAATTTGGATGAAATAGGGTATATTTTCTCAATGTTCAATAGAGTGGAGATGTGTACCAAATAAGTGCCAATCAACCTATTAAGTCAATCATTTATTTTTATATATATTATTCTAATTGTGTAATTTATCATGCCACCAACATGTTATTAAATTGGTATGACCACAAAGAAAAAATTGATTTGAAAAATTAAATTTTGATGAAAGAGAGTCACTATCATTAAGCACATGTTAGCATTGGCATGTGAGACTACCCTAGTCATGTTGGAGTGTTCATATTAGATTAGGTTAGCCATTATCTAGTATTATAATTATTTATGTTTAGTAGTGTTTTTAAAGATATAATTATGGAGTTAGTTGTGTGCTCAAATTTTTAGTACATAATCCTAAGGAATTCCTAATTAGGTTCAACTAAACTTGGTTTAGAACATTTGGCTATGAATTTGTTACAACCAAATATGATTTTTCTAAGCCCATTAACTCTCCTATACAATAGGAACTCCTAACATTCATAATTTAAGAGAGAATAGAAAATTCAGGGGATTTTTGTAAGCATATTTTAGATAAATAGCATATTTTATACCTCTTCGTAAGGAAGAAAACTTGTACATTATAAATGCATATGTAAGACCAAATACATAGTGAATGGTTTTGTAGTACGTACAAATCATGAATTGTATTAAATGGAATCTCACAGGTTAAAAGAGTTGATTACTTTGATACCTTTTACCAAATTTCAAAGTTAGATTATGTTTATCTTGTACTTTACTTCATTATAACACATTAATAGTTGTTATACCAGATGAATGTGAAGGGTTATTTTTTGTATGGTGATATTCAAGAAGAGATCTATATGGAGTAGACACCAAGATTTGTGTATGATTGTTCACTTGTATGCAGGATTTTTTTTTCACTCTAGAGTCGCAAATAAGGTCCTCACATTTGGTATGAGAGGATGCATAGTTTTATGCTCAGTTATAGTTACAACCATTATTCATCTAAACCTAATTCCTACATATAGAAACATGGGGATGATATTATAATACTAGTTCTATATGTTGAACATCTAATTCTCATAGGCAATTCATACCTTATGATTTAGGATATTAAGTAAGACTTTTTAAATAATTTTAAATGACAAATTTAGGGATTTTGAATTATTTTTTTACCCTTTAGATTCATCAATATTATTAAGGGATATCCATTGGAAATAAAATTATGATAATAATTTATTAGTTTTCTAAACATGGATAATATCAAACCCCTACTAACTCCATTTAAATCATGTGTCATTTTATATGTTAGTTACATGACTCCTATTGTTGACTCCAATACACATCAACGGATATAAGTTGGTATTAGCCAATTTTTCGATACCATTAGAGAGGTTAATAAAAAACTTAAGTTTTCATGTTTTATAACCTTGTTCATAGCCATTATATGCCTTGTGAGGTTTTCAAATGGTCTTTTTGAGGTCTTAAAAGCATAATTGAAGGATGTTTTGACAATTTTAAGGTAATGACTTATGTTTATCTTATGCTAGTCCATTCACACCATGATATGAAAAGCTGGATTCAAAAGGTGTAAATGGCTCACTAGTTGTCCCTCAAGTCATATTACCCTTTTATCACCTTGCATGAGCATTTTATACATGTTTGGAGAGGTTAAAGTTGTTTAGTAAAGTTTAAGCTAAATGTTATGTAAGAAAAAAGTGCATGTGGTCAAATTAAACACACTTGTCAAAGCCTTGTAAGGAGATATATTATTTTATACATGTTAGGATGTCAGTAAAAGTAAGATCTTACTTATTTTTGTAGGTTCAATGTACAAAAGTGAGAATATCTACATAGGAGGTAGTTTTAGGAGTTTATACAGACTTAGAGAAATCATATTTGGTTTAAAAAATTGTAGAGTGTCTCTTCAATTTTATTAGGTCATTTCCATGAATACAAAGCTTGTACAAGTCTTAAGAATAAAAATATTACAATAGAATCTCCATCGAATTCTTGTCAAAATAGTAATGGTCAACTTCATATCCTCATTCCATATAAAAGAGAGAGAGTAGTGTACTAAGATTATGGGAAATGTAAGGGGGTATAATGGCATTTATATTAGTCCCATTAGTTTTCAAATTGGTTCTCTCTCCTTTATTAATAATTTTTAATACCATGAGGTGGTCATAAACCCTAACAAAACCCCAAGTCTCAGTTTTAAGCATGGTGGATGCATGAATGATCTAGTCAAGGTAAAGTGAGTACTTGAAAAGACTCCTAAAGACCCAATAAACCTTATCAGACTTCTATATTCCATATTTTTATCATGTGTGACATTGGAGAGTGAGAAAAACTTCTTCATAAGGTGAAGTTACAGGTTTGCCCTTAATATTTAGATTTTTCTATAGGGTTCAAAGAATACAAGTGATTTCCAAATATTTTTCACAACACTTGATGTCCCCTACATCATCTCACATGGTCACCAATGAACATATTGATACTATATATGTCTCAAACCATTCATAATCTCATTATCTTCTATTATTATAGGCTTTAAATAATAGGGTTATGACCTCATGAGAAGTCTCAATATAAGGTATTTAAAAACATGTTTTTAACACAATAAATAACTATTATAAATATTTAATATCCATCCAAAATTACTGAAAAATTTCATACTAACCACTCTAAGTAGCATTCATGTTTTTAACCTAAGGACTATGTATAAGCCTGCTTACACAAAGGTGAATTAAAAAGGTATAAATATGCATTACTGGGGATGTACAAGGTTCATAACCTAATGAAATATGTTTTAAAGTAGTAGATAAGTATTCCATGGTTTTATATGATCAAGATAGGTATAATATAAAGTCTTTAAGAAATGAAAATGCATACTTATAGGTCTACAGACCTATAGGTCTCCTTTTCATGTGAAATACAGTCAATATATTCATTAGAGATGAGATTCAAGGGATAGATGAAATATGGAAGTATAGGTACATTATTTTAATTCATTTATAAATGTTTATTTTCATTCTCCAAAGTCATGATACATTTGGGCCTTGAATTTCTATACCCCATTCACTTCATTCTCTCAATGACATGTGTGCTTGGAAGTGATAGTGGTTTTAAAAAAGAGGATAGTGAAAGATAAATGTTTATTTATGAGACCTAAATATATAAAAAATTTAGGGAGAGTATCTAAAATAATTTTCCATCTCTCCACTTGCTTTGACCAACAATTAATGAAATACTCAAAGGACTCACTCCAACTGCCACCTACATGTTAGTCTAGGCTTTTGTGAAGAAGATACCAATTGTTGTGTTGTTTAATGGATGTACATGAGGTTTTAAAGGGTAGATATATGTTGATTAATTTAAGTGACTTTAATAGGACCATTAATAAGGTAATTCAATTCAAAAGAGTTCAATCTAGTGAACCTTGCATCAAGACACCCCAATGACTATATAAAGGTAGATTACATTTAGAAATGGGAAAATACACATGTTATAATGGATGTAAGGTCTTGAATAGTTTTAAAAGAGTAAAAAGAATTAAAAAAATTCCCAACACTTACCAAGGATCATCAAAGTGACAAAAACATCTTGAAGATATGGTAACCTCAAATTGTTACCCATAGACCTGTATTAGAAGATGGAAGATTAGTGTGAGAGTTGGTGTGATTATAAATAGTATATTAGGGCCAAGAAAGAATGTAAAATTATATATAGATTAAAAAAAATGCTTCATATACTTTCTTAATGTGTTAGAGGGAAATTAAAATGTCAAAGTGTCTGATCAGACCTAATAGGCCTAAAATGATCATACACAAGCCTATACATGAAAATTATAGAAACTTGCATGTTTTTGGAGCATATAATAATTTAGGGGTATTAATAAGGTAATAAAAGTACTTAAATGTGATTATTTAGGGTTTATAACCACTAATAATGAAAATAATGTAAATAAAATTCTAATAGGGTCGCTTGCATTATTTTACTAGTGAACCCTAGGCATGCATTCATGGAGTTTATATTAGGTATAGAGAATATTAATGGTAGTAATAAAATTGGAATAGGAAAACATAGATGATATAGAACTATTTTATGTATTCAAAGTCAAAATCAATCACTTTTAACCTTTTCACTCATTTTCTTCTCTCTCGACCTCATAATTGTAGGCTCACTAGCTCGAGAGGCATCTTCTTTTGATTAGAATTATATAGATGAGTTGCATGGAAAAAAAATATAAATGGAAATTTTATATAGAATTGTATATTTTTACTCTATGACATTATCTCTCTCATCGGGTCATTTCTAGATGATAAACATGTTTCAAGCTAGCAAAAAGACTAGAAATGACCCAATGAGAGAGATAATGTCTCTAAACACTCAAAATGGATTGGATCATTCTTTAAATGACCTAAAAAATCTTCATAAATCTCCTGATTAGATTATTAATCCATTATATTTCACATACATGGATCTTGATCAGGAGTTGTTTAAAGTGAATTAAATGTTTACTTGGAGTTTCACATGTGTGAACATTGATTGGAAGAAAATCTAAATTTGTACGCCTAGAGAAATTATTGAGGGCTAATCGGATAGATAGGTAGAGTAAATTTAATTGTATTTAATTTCTGGTCATGAAATTTTTAATAAAGTAATAAGATCATATTGTGTACTCAAATCTACTTTTAGTTTTCCAAGAAGATCTATATATTGTTCTACACAAGGAGCTTTGTGTATTTTGAGGGATACAAGGGTTTGAAGGCAAGTATGTGATTATGTGTGATATGAATTATTATAAGGTTTTTGAGGAATACAAAGGGGTTGGTAAAAGTTTTATAATAGTAAGAGAGGAATTTTATGGAGGGAGATTGCATTCATGAAGATAAAATCAAGATCTGAGACATCTGAGGAAGAAAGGCGTAATGAGACTAATGGATTTCAAGAGACCTATATAGGTATGCTAATCATTATAATTTTAGTAAAATAATACTCCTAAAAATATGTAAAGTTTCAAAGAGGAGATAAAATGGTAGCTCAAGGTGATTTGATGACTAATGAATGCCACTTATCACTTTCAATCCAAGAGGAGGCAGTTTGAACAAGAACATAAATGTGCCAAGTAAATAGAGAAAACCCTATGCCATTTGGTAAGGAAAAATCATGAAGAAAGTAACACATGTCCTTGAAGATATTATGAAATTATTCTTCTGCCTCCTCCTTTATTTTATATCTTTATTGACACTTGCCAATGATGCTCTCATATGCCAATTTTAATTTTCCTCTCATTCTCTATATATGTAGCCTTGTTTGGATTTGTAAAGATCCTCCACCTAAGTATGACAAATACCTACTCATTTTTATGCCTTTTATCAATGAAATAATATTATTTCTACCTCATCCTATGGCTATACTTATTTTGTGTGCATGGATGGTTGATCTTGTTAAGTGATTTTCTTAGTCTTGCTTGGCATGTTATCTTATTCTAACACCTATATGCAATTAGAAAGATTATTTTTTAAGTCACGTAAAGTGTTCAAGTGAAGTGTGAGGTTTGAGTGAGATTTTCTATTCATTAGCATCATACTAGACCTATTTTTAGTCCTCCTAGCCTAAGCACATATCACAACCTCCACATTAAAATATTGATGTGAGAGATTCATATTAGGAGTAGTGTATGTTAAGGTTAGTCTCATGGAATACATGTGCACATGTAACAGGTTGGTAGTGATAAACTAATTTGGTGTATCATCACCTTAGTTAGTTTTCATTCATGTTATTCTTTACTCATTTCCTTTAGAAGTTAATAGTAGAGAATAATTGATACATCAAGGGGCCCTTGCCATATAACCTAAAGGTTTCATAAACCTAAATGTCACCCACATCTTAGGATCAATCCCATTGTATATCTCAAGTTGAGAGCACTTGAATCACCCTCTCAATGGTGAAAATTTGATATATAGTAGATAATACTTTATTATTGAATTGAAATCATCTTGATATCATGTTTTATGTTAACCGTGTCATGTTATCCAAGTGTATTCTACACTTCATTTAGATCATTACACACTTTGGGATTCAGTACACACCCCAATGATCTTCATAGATTGTGGGATATACAAACCTGATTGGGTAGGTGATATTATTACTTGAAAGTCTATTTGTGTATTATTATACAACCATGGTACTGGTTCAATTGCACGAGATTAAAAAAAGTAGATAGTGATTTAATTTTAATCCATTCAGGATGAATATTAAAGTGTTATCAAAAACTGTTATGAGGCAGTTAGGATTTGACTGTCGTTAGATGATTTTATCTTACCATAGCATATTAAGCTGATATTACTATTTTCAAGTCTATTTTTGGATTATTATATAACATTGGTTCTATTTTAATTTCATGGGCTTGTAAAAAGTAGACAGTGATTTCATTTGACTCCATTGAGATTGAAAATTGAAATGTTGTCAAAACCAGATAGGAGGCACTTTGTATTTGACTGTTATTAGGTGAGTTTATCTTCCCATGAAATAATCACACTATTATGAGGTGTGACTAAAAAATTGTGATTAAAATTTAATGTAACCCTATTGAGAATTAGTGAACAAAAAGAATGAGATCCATATGTACTTCATTTGGCAACTTATTCAAGATGGAGATTTTTCATTAAAGTTCATGCCTATTACTAAGTAGGTTACATAAATATTAAGTAAACCCTTGTCATAACCTTTCTACTTTTAATTTAAAGCATTTATTAGGGTAAATGATGTTTTACTTTGAGGGGTTTTGATATGAATTCCTTCCTTCCTTCATTTTATTTTGGGTGTGCATGGATACCTCATGAGGCATAGTAGTTAGGACCCATTATTGGTGTGATTTATCTCCCTAACTTTTGCTTCTTTAAGGGTGTGGGATTTTCCACATTGGAATAGCTTAGCAATATATAGTATTATGGTTATTTATTTCCACTAGAGTTTTTTAATCTCTAATTAATGTGTTAAGTTTGTGCACATAGGTTTATTGCATAATATTGAGGCATTCCTAATTAGGTTAAAATCCACATGGGTTGGAACATTTAACTATGAATTTGTTGTAAAAAAATATTAGTTGTAAAATACTATTAAAACTAATATATTATATGCACTCATATAGTGAATAACGGATGAGGGGAAAGATAATTTAGGATATTGTAATAAGTATATTTTAGAGCAATAGTTTATATAAATTTTCTTTATAGATGAGTGTTTAGTTTCCATAACAATTTCCTATTTTTTATTTTTTTCTATCAGATAGATCCTTAGGATATATATAGCCTCATTTATCATAACCATGATAATATTAAAAATAGTGCCTTGTGTACATGAGGACTAGAATAAATGTTTTCGCATGTCTATGTAGGTTTTAAATAGACAACAATGTTCATATAAGTGTGCAATAATAAAATGAAAGGATCAAAGTCATAATGTAGAATATAGGTGTAAGATAATGGTGGGTTGGGACCATATATTTGTATGTAAGTCACGCATAGTAAATATATATTAAATGTTTAATTGTTAAATAATTAATATCATATTTTATTATTAATAGTTTGAGGGTTAAAACATACCGAACCAAAAAAAAACACATTTTAAGGATAAAAATGTATTGATAGTTTAATCAAGGTTTTAAGAAAGGAATTTTACTTCTAAAAATGGTATTTTCAAACTCCTTACAAGGTTTTATCCTTGGAAAATAGTATTACCTTCATGTATTAGTTAAATTTTAGTTACTTGATAATAAATATACAAAATGTATTCTCTAAAAAATTAACTCAAAATAAATGGTCAATAATTTTATTTTATAAATATTCAAACTAAATATTGTATTCTTTCCACCTAATTTTGATGTCTTGTTCATGATGTCTAATTACCTTTTACCGCATCAATGAAAATTATATCATTAGAGATTGAGAAATAACTCCATTTGTTGGTATAATCCATGAGGGGATTTTTTTAAATATTTTTTAAGACATGAATATTTCTCAGTTTACATGAGTTTTTAGTAAAGACACCTATACTATTGGTATTGACATTATTTTATGCAAGTGAAAATAGTTTTTTTCATGGGTTAATCATTCTCCATACCACACAAGCCACCCATCACTTTCAAGTCATATGATATCTAATTTAGAGGAACATTTTGTTCTTAAGAACACTAACAAATTTTATTTTTTTCCTTTTAATGATTACTAGTTTTAGTAGTTTATGATAATTAAGTACATACTATTGATATTTACTTCATAATTTGTATTATATTATTAGAATCATCCTAACTATATGCATGAATATTTTTCAGTCATTAGAGTCTATTAGACTACATTCGTGGATTAAATTTTATCAACACAAGTTATATCAAAGGTATGATATCTATTTAGTAGGGAGTTAGTTAATTTAATTGGGTTTTTCAATATTTTTAAATTAAAAAAAATATGTAATCAATTTTAATCTACATTATTTATTTATTATTTCAAACTCTCATTAAAAATGACTAAGGAAAACCATACCGATTTAAAAAATATGCTTGTACAAAAAGCTAATTGTTGTACAAAAATATCCTTATTAGACAAATTAGGTATGAGAATAAATATGAAACACACATTTACATGTGCATGGATAAATAAACCATTAATTCTTTTCCCTTATGAATTTTTTCAACAACACTCTATCTACTCTAAATCTTTTTGTAGGGTGGAGTTTTTAGTTCTTTATTTTGGTTTTTTTTTTGGTAAGATGATTTTTTATTAAGAAATGTTATCATTATGGTTACTATATATATATAATCAATAATTTTAACATGTATATCATTTGGAAACCTATACTATCTATTAGAATATTAAGAATTTAATTTTTATTATCATGATCTGTCCTAATAACATTTTCCCATATCTATCTAGATTATCTTTGAATTTTTTTATTATATTGGTAAGGAAATATTTCAATTGACTCAAAATAATTTGCGTTATTTTTACACTCAAAAAAATAACATATGTGGTTATGATCACCTTAATAAATAAAATTTAAGTTGATTCAATCATCGTTAAAAATTATATCTTGATTTGAACACGTAATTTAATTAATGAGATTTTATTTTATTTATCTATTTATTTATTTTTTATTTTTTTGTATTATCCAATGTAATATGTAATCAATTTATACATACATGAGAATTGTTCCAAATATTTTCTCATGTAATTATGTGTTTTTTAAGGATTCTCAAAGATATTATAGAAAATAACAGGGGTGCATTACTAAAATTATCCTTGATTTATTTTTATGAAATGATGAGAAAATATATGAAACATGAAAATAATACTACTGATTTATAAAATAACCTTAAAATATTATTGATATACAATGTAAAGTTAAATAATACTAACTGTGACTTTAAGGATATATTTAGAAAATTACTATATTTTATTATTTCTCAGATGGGTATACAATTTTATCCCTATGTTGTACAAGCCATTTTTAAAATTCCTCCTCCTAAAGGTCTTCAAAACTTATAAGTTTACAAGGAATAATACAAACCATCAGATGGTATATCACCTAGTTAATCAACCCCTACCATTTTAAAGATTATTATGCAAGGACACTAAATTTTATGGGTATGAAAAATTTAAAATGAATGGATAAGATTAAATAATTTATATAGAATCCTCCCATTAGGATGCCACTTATCCATGATAAGCCCATATTAATATGAATTTATGCCACCAAACATGCCTATGGTAAACTTTTTATGTAATATGATGACGATGATAAATAATAATTTATCTAGTAATTCAATTATACATTGGTCAATAATGAAAATAATTATAAATCAATGGAAATAATATAATTAGATATTATGTTTGTGACATATAATATTATGAATTACATTATTGATAATTAGACTTAGGTCAAATATTGATCATTTAAAATATTTATAGAAATTATAGATTCACTTAATAGCTAAGTGGGCCATGCTACTTATAGAGTTCGATCTTAAATTTATATCACATAGGTTAAAGGATAGGCCATTATTGACCAATTCATTGAATTTCCCATAATAGACCCCACCCATATAGATGTAACATTTCAAAATGAGTGTTTTAAGTGTAACAATGTGAATACTACTTATACCATGTGTTTTATAGGTCTAAATGTACTTTAGTTATTCAAGATGGAATTTTATTAGTTATTACCCAAGGGAATGCTTTTCTATTAGTATATAGATTGATATTGTCATGTACTAAGAATATAGTATAATAAAAGGCTTTGATTTTAAGACTTAAAATTTTATGTGCTTTGAAGATTTAATCTATCAATTTTTATACTCATTCTTTAATTTTATTCAATTAAGTGACAAATTTATATTAAATTAAAGAGGATATATTGATACCATATAAAAATTTGGTTCTTAGTTTAATTACCAACTTTGATGTTTTTGTGATTAATATCATCCCTAGAAAAAATGATTACCACCTAAATGTTATGGCTTATGTTACAACCCTTGTTCCCATTGATATAAATAATGATAATTATAAATTTAATATCAACACATTACAATATCCAATTAATTAGTTCCCAGATCTATACATGTTGGAAGTATTCTAAATGGAAAATGGTAGAAATAACATAGAATCTCTCTCTCTCTCTCTCTCTCTCTCTCTCTCTCTCTCTCTCTCTCTCTCTCTCTCTCTCTCTCTCTCTCTCTCTCTCTCTCTCTCTCTCTCTCTCTCTCTCTCTCTCTCTCTCTCTCTCTCTCTCTCTCTCTCTCTCACACACACACACACACACACACACACACACACACACACACACACACACACACACATTCATAAGAGGTCATTCCAAATCACTTTTTAACAAGTAATAAAATGAAAATACAAAGAAATTAGATTATATATGTTATAATTGGATATGTAATTTTACAAAGGTCCTTTGTTTGGGAATTTATTTGGTGCCTTTGGAACAAATATGTCAATAAAAACATTAAAGGATTTTTATGATACTAAGTGTGCAAGAAAATTATTTAAAATCCCTGTCATCCAAGTTATCATGACTAGATTAATATTTTGTGAAGAGTGAAAAGTTAATGTTAATGATTTTCAAAGGTATGTGAGAAATCTCAAATATAATAATTTAATGTATGCACCATCTTAAGAATTATGACCTATTTTATCTCCTTTACAATTTTCCATTTAAGTATTTAGTATAGTTGGAATACTTAACCCTCCATCAATATGAAATTATTATTTTATTATAATAGATAATAAACATTTTACAAACTTTGTTGAATTTATACATTTAGAATATATGATAGGTGAATAAATTTATATATTTCTAATAAATCATGTCATATCACAGTTTGAAATTTAGTCATATATTGTTATAGGTAATGGTTCATCATTGAAAAATAAGATTTTTAAATCTGAATATAATATTTTTTTATAAATTGTCAACTCATTACTATCCTCAAGGGAATAGCCAAAAAAATGCTACAAATAACCCAAATGTTAAATATTTTGAGAAAAAATGGCAGGTAAACATGGGGAAGATTGGAAATCCATATCTTATATGGTTTATAATCATATATAATGAATCTAAGGAAAAATACAAGGGACAACTATTATTATAATGTCTATGGTGCAAAATAAACCTTCTTATACCTTAATATTCCTTCTCTTCATGTGGTGCTAAAATGTATTATTGATGACAATGGAGATAGAGATTGTTTTACATCAATTAGAATTTCTAGATGAATAAAATATTTATGATATGTAAAACTTGAGTGTTTATAAAAAATATCATTAAGAATGCATATATTATAAGATTTATAGTGTTATAAGGTGTTTATATATATATATATATATATATATATATATATAGAGAGAGAGAGAGAGAGAGAGAGAGAGAGAGTATTAATTGAAGCTCAAACCTAATTGGATATGTATATTTTATGTCATATGAAAATATGGATTAGGGACATATCACCTTACAACATTAGTTGAAAATTATTTGAAAAATATATTTAATATTGTGCACTTGAATATATTTTACACTTGAGTCTTTTTATTTCCTTTTTGACAGTATTTATTACTTCTAAATATTTATATTTCATTACAAATTCTTAATTTTTCATGCTTGTTTTAATAATTATTTAATTTTACCTATGCATTCATTATTTTTTATATTTTACTTAGTCAACTTGTCTAGTCATGTCAACACATGTTTTAAGTCTTGTCTATGTCATGTTTCATATATTGTATCTTGTCCACATACAAACACATTATTATTTATGGTTTATGAATTATATCTTTGCCACATAGGATGTAACCTATTGACATGCTTATATTGATCACTTATACATGGGTAGAATAAATTTTTAGAGGTACAATCATTGAGATGGGGGTGAATCAATGAGTCCAGATAATCCAACTTCAGTTTTAATCCTTTATTACTCTTAATAAATTAGCGCAATCATTCATGAATCATACACATTATTCATAGCATTGAGCAATAGAGATAATATAATATCAAGCACATAAAATAAGACATATGTGGGAAACCCTCTTAGGGAATAAAACCCACTCTCAAGCCTATGAACACTTGGACTACTTATCCTGTAAGGTATTACAAACTAGAAAATGATCATGTCCTCCTACCCAAAATATAGTGGAATGAGTATTTTAAAATGAAAACCCATCCCTAAGATGATAAAATACTTTATAATACCTACCTTTAGTGAAACACCAATTTCACAAGGAGAAACTACCCCTAAGGAAGACCAAGTACTTTAGACCCTACTTTGAACACCTCCACCTTTGAGATGATGTATTCAACACTTGATGATGTAACTTTGATTATCACTCTTCACCTTTAATCAACACTCCCTATTGGCCAAATCACATTACATACTTGAACTGACAAACAAAGATCAATTAGGATATATTACACATCTTAACTAACCCCACTTCTTAAAATTTGCACACTTAATACATCCAAATCCACATTTTGGATCACTCTTAACTTATTATCAAAAATTATGTCACCACATCAATAACATTGCCAAATGGTCATACACACAATCCACACTCTGAACATTCTCTAAGATCAACCACCAAGCTCACACAAACACAATCTATCCTTCTCTCATCCTCAACCTATAGGATAACTATTTGTACATCATAAATATGACCTATATTTCATACACATAATCGTTAATATTCAATACTCATCAAGCCAAATATTAGTCACACTTTTCCTCTTTTCTTCTTCACTTCAACACACATACCACACATACAAGCTTAAAAACTATCTCCTTTGGTTTCAATATATATATATATATATATATATATAGCCTCCATGATAAATAACTTTTTGGTCAGCCATTAGACTTTCCTTAACACTTATGGCTCCTCTTAAATCAATACATGGTTCAAAAAAATCTTCATTGGTTGGCTATAACATCCATGGGTCACCCTTAAGCAGCTACACCTTTTAATAAGGCCCTTTTAGCTCTTACAGGTCTCATGGAGACCTATTCATCTATTTAGCACTTTAATAAGAAAAATAAACTCTTAGGACCACTTAAAAAATAATAGGTATACTCCAAATGATCCCTTAGTCACACACACATGGGCCTAAGCCACATGGAACACCAAATCCACACTTGAACCTACCAATTAGGTCACCTTGCTCTTCAGGTCTTCATACTCAAAAAACACAATCATAAAATTATGAATCAAACATTTGATTTAAATACATATCCAAATGAACAATTCATATGTATAAAAATTACAAGATATCTACAATACATCCATTTTCCTTAGACACTACAACACAAGCCAAAACACCTCAAATTGTCTTACTTAAGATGACTACTCAAACTGGTCATATACTATAAAAAAATGGTCAAGCTTATTTTGAATTTATACATCTGATAAAGAGCCAAATATGACAATAAAATAATTTTCATAAGTATTTGATACTTATTAAACTTATCCATGATCATTTTATTCTTAAACTCTACGAAAACACCTTCAACTTACATTTGTAAGATGGTTACCCAATTTACTAGTAACCTTTAGAAACATAATCAAATTATTAGCAATTGTTCATAATAAATATGGATTGTTTAATCTTTAATAATGCACACATATCATCCTTATGGATTCTACAACACTTCCCAATAGCTAATTTATCAATATATATATTGAAACAACATCAAAATGAGCTCAATTACCCATTGGGTTACTTGCAGAACAAGAATGAACACAGTAAAATTTGAACCTTAATATAATTAATAGTACACACTTCAAGGTATTAAAATTAGGTTCATTATATGTGTTATGGATTCATCTTCATCTTTTATTTTTACAACATGAGCAAATTCATCTTTTATCAAAAGACATGGAAAAATTACTAAGCATTGGTTTTTACCTTTTTTAAAATTCAAATATTTAAATGTTAAACATCATATTTAAAATTAAAATACTAATATTGTATCTCATGTCCTCACTGATCAGATAAAAAACACACCATTGATCTTTTATTAGCTTTAATGCATAGGCACCAATGCTCAAACATTAAACCTAAGTTACTTTGACCTCATCTCGTGCAATTTAGAAACTTTGACTTAACACACTCCATCGATCTCTTTGAGATTGTCCTTACTTTTAGTAATGCTATAAAAATGTCACTTTTACCCCTTTAATTTAATACGCATAATTTATCTCTATCTATATGATCTCCCTCTCACCATTTAACCTTGGAAGAATCTTTATCTTTATCTCTACTCAATGTTAAACATCATGCACCTGTCTTCATCTCATTGCTTCTTTACTTCTTGAAGCAAACACACTTCACCGATCTTGTTCAAAATTTAACATGTACAAAGATGAATAAGAATGGTAACCTTACTTATCTACCTGAGTAGTCATTTTTTTACGTTAATAACTTCTTCTACTCTTAATCACATAATCTTAAACTTGGACCATATGATCTCCTCACATAGGAGAATCCAACCATGTGTCAAATTACTCACAGAACCCTCACACATGTGAGATATATTTTGATTAAAATTCCTTCTCAAAATATTCTATCACATATCCAACAATGTCAAAATTTATATGGTAGGCAAAATTTTCTCCTACATAACTTTTTATGCACTTCAGTGCATGATATGAAATTTAGTACAAATAAACTAGGCTCAAAACTAAATCAACCCATATGATCAATTTATCTTGACACATTCACACATGTAAGATATAACACCATCAAAATGTCTACTAGGTTTTTCTTGTCACATGCAAATTTGGCTAAGGGAAAAACATAGTCAAACTACCTAAGATCCTAACTTTGTATATGCATATATTTTCCTACACTTCGGTGGTTGACCTAAATGTTAGTGTAAATAAACTAGGTATAAAACTAAACAAAGCCATATGATCACCTTTTTTAGAACATGCACATGTTCAACATATAAATTCATCAATATGCTTACTCGACTCTTTCTCACCACATGCAAAGTTAGCTATGTACGGTAAAACAATGAATTTTTATTGAGAACCTAGCTTTGAAACCTTATATATTTGACTAAAATTCAATGCATGACCTAAATTATAACACACAATAACTAGGGAATAATGTGATCATAACCATATGACCAACTCTCCCAGACTCATCCATATGTGGTAATGGTGATATCAATAAATTGCCTACTCATATTTTCTACCACTAGACCCAAATTTTCTAGATGAAACAAAAAAATACCAAATGATATTCACTCACCTCCATACTCATTATAATAACTATTGATAGCCCATAGATACTCTACAACATGTTCATACTAACAATATCATCAATCAAATGCCTCACTTAGGCAAACATTAAAGAACCATGTATGAAAACTAAGGCTTCATTGAAACACACTTTGTCATTTTCATTATTGCACACATGACACCTCATGAACATCCTTGGTCACCTTGGAGACATCATTGAAAAAACTCCAATAATCTCCTACTTTATCATTGATTTCAAATACTAATACAAAACTTATGATCATAATCTATCTTTTTTTAAAGGTTTTTTTCCCCCTTTGACACAATAACAATGTGGGATAAACTTATGATCTTATGGAATTTAAAATACATCAAGGAAAAATAATAGGAAGAGACCATATTTGAAATATGACACAGAATCCCCTTAACAATTATCAAACCTCTTTTCACCTTGAAATTCTGAAACATGTTCCATGACTGCACTCTTATGATCATATATAGCTTATATGAAGACAAAACATTTATGAACAATGGAAACTACATAAAATTACCTTGAAAACATTAAGAGGGACTCCCCTAAGTCACCTAATCTTAGGAACTTTTCTATTTGAAATTTTTTTCTACCAGTTCCAACAATGATGAATCAATAAAATTGCCTCCATTCCTTCTCGCTCATATTCAACTACACAATCCTTTGATATTAGAACCTGACCAATTACTAATCTCCCCCTCACATCATGAATAGCTCGTCAATCCATTCAAGATAACTGAGTTATCTCCCCCTAACTCCATGGCATACAAAAAATATCATCAACATAACTTATAGACCTTCTTCATGATATCAAAGATATGACAACACATTCTTCTCGTCCTCCATATCAACCTTGTCTTATAGTCTTTCAACATTTGAACAAAAAAATTGAGAAATAAAAATTGACAAGTTCTTACCTACAGAACCAATAACCTTGAACATACCTTGAGCACATTTGAACAATATAAACATACCTTATATGAAATATAATATCTTGACACCTCATCATCGTTGATTAAACACCTAGAAACATTTATTCCTTGCTTCAAACCTTGCACACATAGGTTTGTTAAAAAATAAAGTCCTTCATAGTAAGCCAACACATATTCTCATGACCTTATTTATATTTCAATAATGATCAATATCTAACCACCATCCATCATGCTTCCTCTATCTATAAAATATCTCCTTAAATATTAGAGAGAGACACCCTTTTTTACATAGTGAGACTAAAATTACCAAAACTCTTGAGACTCCCATATCTCCATATATTTCTCTAACTTATAATACTATTTGATTCTGATAGGATGTATGAATTCATTCTTTCTTCATATTTATCAACAAAAGAAAACAACATAAACTCTTTTCTTTCCTTCATGTGTATCATGGTAAAAAAACCATCCTTGGTCTTAGTATGATCTCTCTTGATAGGTTTATGTTTCCATACCCAAGTATAACCTCTTCCTTGCATAATAGGATATCCATAAAACTTATTTTAGTTTGGGAACTCATTCAACATGTTATTGTAATACCAATAAATGTGACCAACTCTATGACATCTTAAACAAACAAGATCATTCATACCTTTTGCTTGATGATGATTGTGATCTTCCTTTTCTATCCAGATAGAGGACAAATTATCTTGGTGTTATTGTATATTCTTCATATATGATTCCTTATTTTTATTATTTAGTAGTCCACCTTGATCAAGATAAACCTTCATAGTCTTTGGTATCAACACCATTTAGTGACCTTTATGATCAAAATGCTTTTCCAAACTATTTTTGAAGAATCTGGAAATATGTCCTAATTTATTACAACTGTAGAAAACAATATCATTCAACATACCTCTTGACTGATATGATATAAGTTTTTTCCAAGAACAATTGCCCCTTATTCCAAGGCACTATGTGAATTCATTCTTAGAGATCATATTTCTACAATCTCTTGCCCTATGACCATATTGATATAAAAATGACACTAGCCATCAAAATAATTGGCAAAACTTATTACATTGGGCTATCTAATTGGTTTTCTTTCATTTTTCTTAACCTAGTCTAACTTATTTTTATCTTCTTCAATCTTGTTTATATTGACAAAAAATTTCTCATGCTCATCCTTTAATTAATCTATCTTGGTTTCCAATTGAATGCACTCATCCTCTTTAGCTATTATACTTGAAATAACATCCATCAACTGACCACTAAGAATTTGGATAGTCTCTTTATCACTCTTATCCTCTTTATCCACATCATTTTTTATTCTACATACTTTCTCTAACCAACATCCCTCAAGAAAACTAACTTATAATTTAAGACCTTTTATCACATACGTCATTTTATGATACCTAATTATGAGCTCAACTCCTAGATCCAATTCATCTTCCTCACTGTCATAAAAAAATTATTGAACACCACTATCATGGAAATATTATTCATTATTTTTGATGTCCTTTTCTTTTGAACTTAAACTTGCCTTATAATCTTCTAACTAAACCTTGAGGGCATTGATAACCTTATTATCCTCTTTAGTATCTTTCTTCGAATTACATATCTATTCCTAAAGTGCCTTGATTACAGTGTTCTTCTATTGATTATCTTTCTTAAACTATTTAGCCATATTTGTACCTACTAAAAATATCCTTCAAGTTGTTAAGATTTATCCATAGGATCGACTCTGATACCAATTATTAGAGGTCCAATCACTAAGAGGGAGAGGTGATGAATCAGTGAGCATGGATAATCCAACTTCAATTTTAATCCTTTCTTACTCTTAATCAATTACCAGAAGCATTTTAAAATTATACACATTATTCCTAGAAATGAACAAGAGAGATGATATAAGATCAAACATATAACACAAGACATACATGGGAAACCCTCTTGGGGAATAAAACCCACTCTCAAGACTTCAAACACTTGGACTACTTATCTATAAACTAAAAGAAACTAGAGAGTAATCATGTCTTCCTAACTAATATTTAACAAAACACCTATTACACAAAGATCACCTTCACCTAAGATGATAAACTCCATTAGACCACATACCTTTAGAGTGAAACACCTATTTCATAGGATCAACTACCCCTAAGGAAGACCAAGTCCTTTAGACCCTCATTTGAACACCTACACCTTTGAACTAATGTCTTCAACACCTGATGGTGGAACTTTGATTATCACTCTTCACCTTCAATCAACATTCCCTATTATCCAAATCACATTACATAATTAAACCAATAAATAAAGATCAATTAAGACACATAACATATCCAAGGTAACCCACTTCTTCAACTCTACACACCTAGTGCATCCATAGCCACCTTTTGGATCACTCTTAACTTATCAATAAAAAAATTGTCACCACATCAAAAAAATTACCAAATAGTCATACACATAGTCCACACTCAAAACTATCTCTCAGATTAGACACCAAGCTTACACAAAGATAGTCTATCCTTCACTCATCCTCAACCTATAAGAGCACTATTTGGACATCATAAATATGACCTATAGGTAATACACATAGTCTTAAATCTACTCTACTCATCAACCTAACCATTTTTCACACTCAGCCTCTTCTCTTCCTTGCTTCAATACACACACCAAACATACAAGGCTAGAAATGATCTCCTTTGGTTTCACTATATATAGGGCTTTCATGATTAAAAATAATTTAATAATAATCCATTATAATTTACTTAACCCTTAAGGATTTCATTACATCAAGACATGGATCAAAATAATCTTCATCGATTGGACATAACATCTATGGGTCACCCTTAAACAACTACACCTTTTAATAAGGCCCTTGTAGCTCTTATAGTTCTCATGGAGACCTATTGAAGCACTTAGCAATTCAATGAGAAAGATATAAACTCAATACCACTTGTAAAATCATAGGTCCACTCCACATGACCCCTTAGACCCACATAGTTCCAAGCCATCTAGAACTCCAAATCAACATTTGAACCTACCAATTAGGTCACCTCACTCTTTAGGTCTTCATACTCAAACAACACAATCACAAACTTCTAAAATAAAAATTTAATGTTAGTCACATATCCACATGATCAAGTCATTTTAATATAACCTCTATGATCTCTAAAACACCTCCATGTTTCTTAGACACTCGAATATAAGCCAAAACACCTCAAACTATCTTACTTAATATGACTACTCAAACTGGTCATATACTATCAAAATAATGTCAAGCTTATTTTAAATTTACACATCTAATCAAGAGACAAATATGAAAATCAAATAATTATAATAAGTCTTTGAGACTTATAAAACATATCCATAATAATTTATTTTTCAACTGTACTCAGAACACCTTCAACTTGCCTTTGCAAGATGGTTATTCATTCTGATAGTAACATTCAGTAACATAGACAACTTCTTATAAATTTTTCATATTGAATATTTATTGGTAAATAATTTATAATACAAAAAAATCACACTCATGTAGTTTACAACACTCCCGAATATCCAATGTATCAAGAGATATCAAAACAACATCAAAACGAACTCAATTACCCATCTTGGGTTACTTGTAGAATAAGCATGAACACATAGTCAAATTTGAAGATTAATATATTTTACTATACAAACATAAAGGTATTAAAATCAGGTTCATTAGATGTGGAATTTATTCCTCCTCATCTTTTCTTTTTATATCATGAGCAAATTCATCTTCTATCGAAAGATATGGATAAATTACTAAGAACTAGTATTTTCCTTTGTTAAAATTCAAATATTTAAATGTCAAAGGTCATAGTTAAACTTTGAACACTAAGATCAAATATCATATCCTAAATTCTCATATCAAATACCCACCATCAATATTTTCCTAACTTTAATGCACAAGCACCAATGCTCAAATGTTAAACCGCAGTCACTATGACCTCATCTCGTGTAATTTGGAAACTTTCACTCAATGCACTTTGTCAACGTCTTTAAGATTATCCTCACTTTTATAAAAAATAGAAAACTATAAATTTTATCTCTTTAATTTAATACTCACCATTCATCTCTATCTATATGATCTCCAACTCACCATTGATGCTTGGAAGAAGCTTGGTATTTATCTCTACTTAATATTAAAGATTGTGCACCTATCCTCATCTAATTGGTTCCTAACTTCTTGGAGTAAATGTGATCCATCAATCTTGATAAAAATTTAGCATGTTAAAATTTTACTATGGGAACCTTACTTGTCTTCTTGAGTAGCTATTTTTTAACCTTGATAACTTTTTCGGTGCTTACTTGCATGATCTCAAAATTGGACCATATGATATCCTCACATAGAAGAATATTAACATTTGAAAAATATAAAACCATAAAAATTTCTACTGATATTTTCTTATCACATGTAAATTTGGGTAAATATGGAATACCACAGTTAAACTACTTGGGAACCTAACTTTGCATATGCATATCTTTTCCTATGCTTTGGTGCTTGTCCTAAAAGTTACCACAAATAAACTAGGTATAAAACTAAATAAGCCCATATGATCACCTTATCCTATAACATTCACATGTGTGAGATATTAATTCATCAATATTCTTACTCAGAGCTTTCTATCCATATGCAAATTTGGCTAAGTATGGGGAACAAATGATATCTGACTGAGAAGCCATCTTGGCACCCTCATATATTTATCCACACTTTGATGAATGACTTGAATTATATAAATTAATAACTAGGGAATAATGTGATCACAAAAATATTATAAACTCCCCTAGAATCATCTACACATTGCAATGGTGACATTATCAAACTACCTACTCAGAGTTTCTGCCACTAGACCCAGATTGTCTAGATGAAACAAAGAACTACCAGATGAGATCCACTCACTTCCATACATATTATATTCAATATTAACAAACCATAGAGACTCTGAAACATGTCCATACCAATAATATCATCCATCAAATTCCTTACTTAGTAAAACATTGAAGAATGGTGTAAGAACACTAAAGCTTCATTGAAGTTCACTTTATCATTATCATTATATCACATATGAAACCTCATCAACATCCTTTTTCACCTTGGAGACATCATTTAAAAAACTCCAACATAAATTATTTTTCTTCATTACTTATATATTGCTCATTTTCGGCATGATACAACTATGTGTTAATAGATTAGATATTTCTTTTATTGGGGAAGGTTATTAACATGTGTCATTCTATACATAATATTAAAATTTAGGCTAACTATATATTTTTTTTCACCACTCTATCTTTTACATATTAAGGAATACTAATATATCTAGGTATATCTCTTATAACCTTCTTATTAACCCTTATCCACATAGGGTAAACTATTTATACATTTTCATATATTTCTTATGATTTGGAATATAATCCTTAATCTATATAAATTGATGTTATTTAATGATGGAATATTTATAGGATTATACTATATGGGTATGTGCAAAAAGTTGGGGAATAATTTCATCAAAATTTTAGGTAATATGATAGCATTAATAAATAATGTGATCATGTTATTTAATTAACATGAAGCCATAACGAGATTACTTTATTTAGAAAATAATAATGTGTATGCATTAGTGTAAATTCAATACTTTGTACACACTATATAACATGTACTCTTTATATAATGCATATGCATTATAAAATACATACACATTAATTTATTATAAGACCAAAACCATCTCCATGAGCATGTGAGAGTTACACGTGAAGCTAACTTTGGCCATAATCTTATATTTACTACTCTAAATGTTAATTATAAGAAATATAAATGTAAAATTATAGTTTAAATTTATTTTAGGAAATATAAGAAATTAGGGTCACTTAACATTTGATAAAGTTTGTCTCACAGTTACACACCTTATGATGTGGAAAATAGTTTTTCAAAATCCAATCAGGGCAATACTTAGGCATTTTTAGGGTCTAAGTATTAAACCTAGGGATTTGAAGACATAACTTTTGTAATTGATATCCATTTTTGGTAAACATATAGTCATTTTTTATTTTTTTTGTGCCTTCTATATTACTTCTTAGAATTTATAGGAGTATTAGGTCTATCAAAATTGAAGTTTATGAACCACTCACTTTAAAATTGATGCAAAGTGGTGTTATTGGGGTATTATAGGTCACATTCATGACCTTCATACATCAAACAACCACTTTTTGTTAATTTCACTTATTTATCATCATTCCCTCATCCTTGATTGCTTTATACTCATTCTTCATCATCCATAATCACTCTTGCATAATTATTCATTATCCCTAATCACTCTTGAATTTAACCTCACTATCCTTAGTCATATTTAATCACTCCCTCATGGTCTTTGATTACTCCCTCATTAACCCTCACTATGCCTCATCATTCCTAATAACTCACTTCTTATCCTTCTTCATCCCTCATGACTCCCTAATTAAACCTCACCATCCCTCATCATGTTTAATCACTCCCTCATCACCCCTAGTCACTCCCTCATTAGCTCTCACCATATCTCATCATCCTTAATCATTACCTCATTTGCATTTACCATCCCTAATCACTCCCTTATTGACCCTCACAATACCTCTACATTTATAATCATTCCCTCATTTCCCCTCACCATCCCTCATGATGTAGATCCCCATTGCATACTCTATTTGTCCAATATCTTTACAAATATTAACCTAGCTTTCAATTTATATTTTCTTTCTTGATCTCTATATTTTAACCATACATACATTTCAAATTCACATCTACATTTTATTCATTTCATTTTTTCTCCACCATTCTTCGGATGGTCTCACTAAACTCTTCATTTTATTTGCCTTACTCAATGCATTCAATCTCTCTTGATTTGAGACTATGCCCCTTACTAGTATTTATGCTTTATAAAAATTTAGATCAAATCTTGTCTTTAGTTATTTAGGATTTAATATGGATCTAATAAAATTCCTTCTACTCCTTTGAGTTCTCTCCAACTTCTTCTTAACCCTACTTAACTTCTCAACATAATCCTCATATCATACACTATGTATTACTCTATCATAGACTCTTCTTGTATGGATTCAAATCATCAAATCAACCTCATTTATGGATAACTTGTAACATATCCCATATATTCACAAATTTATAGGCTTTATAACTCAACTATATTTATTTGATAACATATTTTGGCTCTTTTTACTCTCGAATTAGGTCTTTAGGTATCTTTCTACCATGTCTACCACACAATCCTCCCCCATCTGTACTTATCCATATTTACACAACTTTAAAAAAATATATTATATTTATTCATGTTTAAATAAAAATTTTCACCAAATTTCATGAATTATTGATAGTTACAATTCTTGAAAACTCACTTTGAAAGTAAAAACCCTAATCTAGGGTTTAGACTAGTTTTACAGACTTGATAAGGGTCAAAATGAGATTTCAATCTTCTAAATGAATTTATAATGAATTTGAATATTATATTAGGTATTATTTAACCCTATAAACATTTTATAAGTGATATATTTCCCTTTTTAAGCTATAATAGATTGACTTAACCAAATTTGAATAGACTATGTACTCAATCATAGGTCTGTAGTAATCTAAGAAGAGATTATTTGTTATAATTCATTAAAAAAAGGGTTATGAATCAAAATTAAGGTTGAAAACCATATAAAAAATGTTTTAACACTTAAAAACATTAATTCCTTCCATCTAAAATAGTCAATTTTCCAATTTCTATGAGATACCACTTTGATTGTGTTAAGTTTCTAGATGACTGTAGGACTGTGTTAGTTTTATTTTTGCTCATCCAAATATATGAAAGATAATTAAAATGATATAATAATTCATGATCATATGAGAATAAACTCATAAATATATACATTTTATTATTCACTTGATTACATGCATATACCTTCTCATAAAGATGTATACTCAAAACTTTTGCTCATAGGGGATAGGGTTATGTTGTTTAACATAGAATGTCCTTAGAAGAATAAAAAGATACAATGTTTAAAGAATATTAATGAATTTTTATTTAAAGTTAATAATTAATTATACATTCTAAAATCCCACTAAATTAAATCCCCTCTTCCACAAGACTCTGACCTTCACTTAGATTTAAAGGCACAGTTTGTAAAGGCATAGGGTATACAATTTGTGATTTGAACATTCAAAATATTTGAACCTCAAATGACAAATTATATATTTAAAGTTAAATAAAAGGTATTTTTATCTTAATACTCACACTAATATCATAAATAACATTTTACTAATGATGTTTCATGATCATGCACCCTATCAAGTATCTTTGCACATATTCAAGAAGATGCATGGTTTATTTGCTTTCTTGTCTGCAAATAATCAAAACATATGTTTATTCACTTGTTTGAGGTTATTTATAGTCATAAAATCAAACCCCCTCCAACTCTCTTTAATATGAATTTGAATACAAAATAAGACATAAACAAGACTCGTATTACCAAATAACCATCAACTAAATTCTAACTTCTATTGTATGTTAAGAGTGTCCTAAACTAACTAAAATACTAACATATTTTTTGAATATGAGTTTAGTTATATGTGTTGTAACATCCTAAAATATTATCTAAATTATAACCATACCAAATTCAACATTGGAATTCTTGAAACAAGATTGAAGTCTGTATGAAAGTTAAAAAATTCAAATGAAAGATTTGGCAGGAAAGTCTAATACAACTCTAATTCAAAATTGACACAAAACTAGAAACTTATAAAGACTCCTAAAAACTTATTATGACCTTGACCACTTTATAAAAACTCATAACATGTAAAATAGATCACTATTTATATTGTGTAATGATTTTCTTGCATAACCTCATCATCCCTAATTACTACTTCATTATACCTCATTATCTCTAATCACTCATTCCTTGTACCACATCTCCCTTAACCACTCCCTCATGAATCCTCATCATTACTCAACATCTATAACTCCTCATTGATCCTCACCATCCCTCATCATACCCATTAACTCCCTCACCATCTCTACTCAATTCTTCCTCATCCCTCCTCATCCTTAATCACTCCATCCAATACCTTGATGGTGTTATTTTTTTTTGGTTTGAAAATTTTATGAGATAAAATTGGAGAGTTGAGTGCCAGCATAAAATATAAGAAATAATGATCAAAATGATGTGGACCAAAATTTGAAACATAAATGTTTAACACCTATGAAAACATATGGGCCTATTAAAAAAGATGTAAATCACAATTGAAAATTTACCATAAAAAGAGAAGTAAGTAAAATCACTATAACACCAAAAATGGGTAGTAAATGTATAAGGATAACCAAGCTATGTGATTTCTTGAAACTAATCAATTGCTTTCCATATGAGGATAACTTATGATATGAATAATTATATTTAAGGCCTTCTATTTATATGTATATTGATTGAGTCATTATACCATAGAGTGGAAAATAATTTTCAAATTACTAGAACAAGTATTCCAATATTAAAAAGTTGTGCTTAATTCATAACTTCGATATTAAATCCAATGAAGAGTTTCACACTATGATCTCTCTAATTTCACAACTTGAGAAGTGGGTACAAGTTATGTAGCACAAATTAATTAGATAATATGTTATGAACCCAATGATATGGTCTATACTAAAAATATCACTACTTTGCCCAACAATAAATTATATGAATTAAAAATAGTGTCTCATAACAAATGTAGACCAATGGTGAGACAATACATTTCATCCTTTCTAATGGAATTCAAATAATATTTAATTTATCCTAAATCATATTTTAAAAATTTTAACTGGAAATTTATAAATAATCCTTAATGATATGCTAGTGTATGGTCTAGTGCAGACCTTGAGAAATGAATCACCTAGTAGTGTCACTTGGTATACAAAATCAAAAATTTTAAAGATGAAATCCTTTGTGACATCTCACCATTATATGTGTGTGATGATTACATGTGTCAACCATGTATTTTCCATTGACATTTAGTATATGAAATAAATCTTGAATTTTTTTGATAGATTCTCATGATTTGAAATACCATGTATCATAGTTCATAAGTTTTTAGTCATTAGTGTCAAGAAGTACAAGACTATTATTAGTTATAGTAAGAAGTATACTCTTAATGGTAATAAGGAAAATTTTAATGACATCCTTATGTCACCATATCATAGTGTGGTTTATTCAACAATAACAAAGATAAATAATTAAACCATAAACTAGATGAATACAAGGATATCTTTTAATTACCTAGATAATTTCTTGCATACTATACACTAAATAATACTATTGATTGGATACCTCAACTAACTTTAACTCAAAACTCTTTATACAACATATAATTTCTAGAGAATTAATAGATCAAGTGGTATATCCATGAAGTCATGGATAATGGACACATCATGCCCAAATAATTGCCTTGAATAAACCCAATTGTGTTTGTGTCAAAGTTATGAATTAATTAAAAAAATATTAACAAGATTAATTTTGAAGAACTATTATCTTCATATAAATATTGAGGCATTTTTCTACCATATCGATGGAGTATAAATATTTTCTAAAATTGATCTTAAGTTTGGGTATCATCATACTAATGTTAGACCTATAGACATTTGTAATATAGTCTTAAAAAACAAAGGAAGGATTGATTGACTAGTTATTTATGCCTTTTAGGGTAAATCATATAATAAATTCATTCATTTCAAGATGTTGAATGATATCTTGAAGCCCTTTACCTATGTAATATTTTTAATCTACCTTGATGACATCTTAATCTTTATAAAACATTAGATGAACATCTCCATCATGTTGAACTAGTGTTTCAAATTTTGTAGAAACATATTTTTTGTGATAACATGACTAAATGTTTATTTTGCATGCAATAGATAAAATATTTGGGACACATTACACACACAAGGAGTTCATGTGTGAACCTAACCAAGATTCAAGTTATACAAGAATTGGAAACACTAAATAACTTTTCATCTAATTCAAATATTTTTAGAATTAGAAAATTATACAAGAGATTTGTGTTTAATTTTTATCTTTTGAATCAAACTACCAAAGGTGGAAATGAATAAAGTTTCATTTAGTCAACTACAGAACAAAGATAATTAGATCAACTAGAATTTATACTCTATTTTATGTGAATACTAATGTTACTTGACTATAAATATAGAATATCATCCAATTCATTCAATAATAAAATTGACTATCACAAATGGGTATTGACAACACAAGTCCTAAAAAAGAGTCAATTTATATTATAATAGATTAAACAACATATGATTAGAATCAAAGATATCTTTATACTATGCACTTACGCAAATTGATGAGGGAATTATTATTAATGGTAAGGGATGGTGAGGGTCAATGATGAAGTGATGAAGGAAGATGAGGTATGAAGAAATATTGATTAGGTATTATGAGGGGTCAGAAGTGAGCGATTAGGGAGGTGATAATCAATGAAAGAGTGATTAGGGATGATAATACTAATTGATTAGAGATGATGAGAGATAATGAAGGAAAATGAAGGAGTGATTAAGGATGAGGAGGGATGAAAAGGGAGTGAATAGGGATGAGGAAGTGATTGGGTATGATGAGGGATGAGGAAAGAGTGATTAGGGATGTTGATGGATGGGGAGGGAGTGATTATGGATGATGAGTGATAGTGAGGGTCAATGTAGGAGTGATTATGGGTGATAAGGGAGTGATTAGAGATGACTAGGGATAGTGAGGGTAAATGAGGGAGTGATTAGGGGTAATGAGGATTGATAAGAGAGAGATAAAGGGTCATGAGGGATGAGTAAGAAGTGATCAAGAATGAGGAAGGGAGAATGATCAAGTAGAATTCACATGTAAAGTGGTTGTTTGATGTGTGCAAGTCATCAATGTGACTTATGCTACCCCAATAACACCACTTTGTATCAATTTCAAAGTGAGTGGTTTTAAAACCTTAATTTTAATAAATCTAAGACTCTTAGAAATGCTAGGAATCAATCCAAAAGGCACAAATACCTAAAAAATGACTATATGTTTACCAAAAATGGATATCAAGTACAAAAGTTATGTCTTAAAATCCATAGATTTAATACTTAGACCCTAAAAATGCCTAGGTACTGACCCGATTAGATTTTTAAAAACTATTTTCCACATCGTAAGGCATGCAATTATGAGACCAAATTTATTATATGTTGAATGACCCTAATTTCTTATATTTATGCATTGTATAATACATTATATAACATGTACACATTATATAATGCATATGCATTCTATAATGCGTATATGTTATTTGAATTTGAACTGAAAACTAAGCCTTTAGGCTTAGATTTTTTAGCCAAACGCTTATGACTTTGCATCTATATCTGAGATCAATATTTTTGAGAAAAACCAATAGTTTTCAACTTCAATCACCAAATAAACTATGGATTTCAACATCAAAATTTAATAAATTATTACCGTCACGATGAGAACAATTTCCTCTTTCCAAATATATTATTTTAATAATTTTTGGGCTATTTTAAGGGTTCAAACTATTTTTATTTCTAACTACACCTTTTTTAGGCCACTACATGTTGCACATATACATGCCTATCCATGTTTATTAAATTTACTTTTAGTTAATCCAATTGAAAAAATAATTTATATGGTAACAAACTAGGCCTAATTATACACACATTTAAAAGAAATCAAATTTTGTTTTTTTTGTGGTAGTTAGGGTGGGCTGCATGGCCGACTATCCAATTTTTTGTTAGTTTTCAAGATCTACTTAATTTAAAAATTAATACAAAATTATTCATTTAGAAAATGAAAATAAAATTCATAAGACACTAGAAGATCTTATCTAAATAATCACCAAATGGTTTCAAACAATATTTAATGATGGTGAAAAAATGGTGGCCCACATGACTATCTATCTACTATGTTTTCTTAAACAAAATAAGAGGTCATCTTCAAATTTTATATGTTTTATGTACTTATACTTAACCATTTTTAGAAAACAATAGTTTTTTGGAAACTAGACTAAAAATTATGGAATTCATATTTCAATACCATCTTCAAGTTTTGAGTGTAGCCATCTCAAATTATTTACAGAGTTCAAATTTTTAAAATTTCAAAAAAATCATATCCATTAGTAGGCCCTTTTTTGTCCCCCAATTTGGTGCACTTACCCATATATACACTTTAATTATAACATTTTATGATGACACATGAACATTCTTTCTGAATTATTTATAATGTTACACATGGTAATGTAAATAAATATTTGTTATGAAACACTCGACAATGTATTTTTTTTATTAAACCTTCTTACACTCAATTTACATTTGCATACACAACTCATTTTCACATTATTACTTAGCCATTCACTCATATGTGGGATCAATCTTCTCAAATTTATGTTATTGCTACATTAAATCTAATAATTTTATGCATAAATAATATAATATATTGAAAATAATATCTTCTAATCTCAAATAAATGATCATGATTTTAAGATAGCTTATCCTTTCACTATAATGTTTTGCCATTGTGAATATGTCCATTAAAATCCTCTATATGGGTTAGCCTGTATGTTTTACATGTCATTTCAAATAAAAATACCCAAATATATAGCTATACATATATATCAAGCTTTAGCTTATTCATATCTAAAAATTATTTTTATATCATTATAAAACACACTATACTATGGGAGGAACTTCCCTAAAGCTATCATATATGAAATGCATTAAATAATAAATCCCTTAGATAAGTTTGAATACCACTAGTAGTTAAAATCATATGGTGTAAAGTATTGAAATCCATATATACGATTGCACTATATGGTAATGATACGTAGGATTGCATATAGTTAGGTATGGGAAGTACACTCAGTTTGAATTCCCTCTTAAGATTATTATATATGTAGTCATTACTCAAGTAAATGGGGTAGATGAGGTTAGCTCATCCCTTTATTTTCACCCATTATCCTAGTTTTATGTTCATCATAGTGCACAAATAAGGTTTTAATAAATAAAAAATAAAACAAGGACATCTATGTAGGATCAAAAACATATTCATGTAAATTAATTCTTATCATATAAAGGTGTAGTGATAAAATTTTTCACATATCAAATCAAACACACAAGAAGAATTAAAATTGTTAAATATAATGTCATAGTATGTAGGCATCCATGAAACTTACACTTTTCATAGCTCATGAAAGATACTTTATTTCTACATGTAAACATTCACAAGCTCATTCAAAACCACTTTTGATGACTATAGCTTAGCTTAGACCTAAAAACCCTAAAATGATATAATTACTAAATCCATATAGTATTTTCCAATAGATAAAAAGTTACTACATTCGAATAGTTACACTTAGATTTGTTTAATTATTGTAAATATCTTTTAACATTTTTTTATAACTAATGATTAATATAAAATGGCATAATTTAGTCAAATAAGGAGTAAGCTACTATAAAATATAGGCCAATTAATGAATTTAGATTTTAGTAATATTTGAATAAGAAATACTAAATCTAAGCATATGTCAAAGATAGAATGTATAACATTCAATATTATGATAATATCAATACAAAGGAGAAATTGTACATAAATCATACAATGATGTATACATAAATATGAGTAATTAATGTGTATGCTATATGATAGTTTTTATTTAGTCATCTGATTCTTAAGTTTAGCTTTTTATCAACATCGACAATTACATCACTTTGTGAAAAATTTCATTGACGCTATTATTTATGCTTCAACATGTGTCCTATATGAAATATTAATTATTGGCTAAAACTTCCACCTAGGTATTATTGTGTTTTTTTTTCAAATTTCATATTATGTGTTCACATCACATGGATAGGATTTTGATATCATAATATAATTCAAACCCCATATCCTCTACTTAGGTCGTATCACCTTGCTAAAAATGGGATAGTAGGATCACAAAGATGAAATAACCTAAAGGACCCTTATGATAATGAACACTAACTACATAGTTAATAATTTGAAGAGGGCATCATACATATGTAGTTTACCCTTATGTGTTTTATTGTGTGTTAATAATGGTGTAAAATGCTTTATGAAATTGCGTGTAATGATCTAGCTTGTAACATGACAAATAAAGTTCATGGGGCTTTTTTAATGATTCAAACTTTTAATATAACTGATCCTATAACTGATATAAGTATAGGGAATAATAGGATAGTATATCTTAGTTGTACAATTTTTTTAATGAGCCTAAATAAGAGATTCTTTGGTCTTTTCTATATGAATAATGAATTGGATTTAACATGTATTTATACCACTTATTTGAAATATGTCTCATACAAAGGTTCATGAAACATAATAATTGAACCCTTAAATTTTTAAATATTTTAAAATTTGAGTGTTTAGAAGGCATGGACACATGTGTTGCATAATGCGTAATAACATCAACACTACTCTCTAGGCCTTAACAAAAATGTATAGGACCATAAATTTTTCCTATAGCTTTATAATTGATAGTGAAGGATATATATAAACTTGAAGTGTATTATATCATAAATATGATATAAATAATAAGAATAACATGGTTATACCAAAAACTTAAGCATTTTATCTTGTTGAGGTGGTGAAACCACGCCTATGAACTTCCAATAAGGTTAAGAATTGAATGGTAGACCCTTGAGTGACATTTGTCCACTATAAAAGACTAGTTTAACATATCTATCCATCTTTAAACATTTAAATTTTCATCCTTCCCCGAGTAATATACTATTTCATAAGGATCAATTACTAGTTTAAAGGAAATAAATATGTTTTGTGGTGTGTACAACACACCTTGCTTTTCTTGAGCCCTATAATATTTTGATGTATGTGAATGAACTAAAACCAAGATCATGTTATAGGTGTAATTAGTGAATATAACATGAAAATGAACAATTAAAATTTTCTTGAAAGAAAAGAGAGTAACGAAGGAGTACACCTATATGCTGATATAACCATCTTTCCCCTTAATATTGTTTTTGGTAATGATACTTCATAGATGAATCATTAGAGAGAGATTCATAATTTAACCTTGGATATTTGAATAGGGTAAATGGAGGGTGATTGTTTCCCAAATATATTATAAATGTGATTTGTGTAAAGTCAATCAAGAGATCAAATTCTAATTCACACAACTCTAGTGTATCATAATCTAGCCAATCTTACCCAAGTCAAATAATATAACCATATTAACATAAAATAATACAAAATAGTTATAATTACATCAAGATAAAAAATATATATCACATTATTCAAAGAAGAAAACTAATGCAGTAGATAGAATCTCAAATTGTGCATCTTGGTAGAGTCAGTGCATGAATATTACTATAATGTGAATAATGTATCTATAATTTGGTGCATTTACATGGCATGTACACCCAAAAAATTTCTTGAGATGAATTATATATTAAAATTTAACTTATTATATATATAATAATGATAAAATGTATCCAAATTTTGAAAATCATCGTCTTAAATATGTGCCAAATGTATATAATTTTTCCCATGTGAATATCTAAATCATGTAAACTAAACCAAAATTTTCTAGTTATGATGACTATATGTATGTGTAATTCTTTATGAATGAAATTTCCCACTAATATGCCCCCATTTTGAGGTTAGATGAATAAAATATTGATAGTCACTGTATCTCAAAAGGATAAGATAACTATGTTATATCTGTGTGAATCATGTAATAAATTAGTAGATAGTAGGGTCATGTTGAAGTAGATATATCAATTAAACTTAGAAATACTCATAAATTAAAATCACTAAGATACAAGATGTGTACCATGGAAACCTATAGAAGATAAAAAAAATTAAAAAAACAATTAAACACACACAGGAGTACTCAACTATCGCACAAAGTTAGGTATAAGTATAGTAAAAATAAGGGGAATGATAAAATTATAAACATATTAGTGGAGAACATATGAAAAACTACACACACCAAATAAAAAATAAAGATTTAGGACACTATGGATAAAAATCAAAGAACGTGTTCAAATTTTACACAAGCAAGATAAAGAAGTAAATAAGAAGTAAAATCAAGTAAGCTAGATGACAAGATGAAGTAAATGAAATAAAATCAAGTAGCACAAGCATGTCATGATAATCCATACATACATATATTATAAAAATTTGATGTTTAATAAAATATCAAGTAAATTATGTAAGATAGTAACATCATTATAGATATGTGTAAATGTTAGTATGAAAGATCAATATTTTAATGGAAATGATCTTAAAAATAGAACCTATTTTAATCATGATCATATAGAATAAATAGTCTGCCAACTTAGTGTGTACTATGGGAAAAGGAAAGTTCCAATTTATACATTCTCATGGACCATATATCTCATGTATGCCTCTATCACACTCAACTACCCATGAAACATATGTTTATCGATAAATAACATGATGTAAACTAACATAAAGTAAGAAACATATGCAAAAGCAACTAAACATGTGAAATGATAAATATATTTATTTTTTGCTTTATTTCAATATTTTTTTATATTTTATTGAATATTTAATTTAAGTTTTTTTAAATAATTATTTGAAAAAAGAGTGCTACCCGATGATCTCATCTAAGGAATGCTCATATGCTACTTTATACTCTTCATATGATATATCAAATTGGTCATGCTACCTAGGAACATGTATATGTGATAAAATATGGAATTAGAGAATATTTCATATTTTGTGTATGCCTCATAGGAATCTATGGTATTGAGGTAGTAGTATAAGGTGATATGGCTAGTGGAGCCCCTTGTTTAATTATTTATGATTTATATGGTGTAATATTGGATAGTTTTACCTATTCTAAAACGTGGTGATATATTTTTAGTAGCTAGCTAAGCCATATAAGTGTAAACAATTATATTTAAGAGTATGCTCTAGATGTCTAATACAATGACATTTCAACAATTGGTTATTTGCATGATTTATTTCCTTTTGATTTACCTTTTTCACTCGTTGAACCTTAATAAGTTGTATAATAAGCTATCATGGTATATAATTTTCCTATTAGAAGGATATTCATATTGAATCCCTAAAAATCTGATCACCCTATTTGATTAATATATTAAAGACACTCATTAACTATATAATCTATTCATAGAGATTATGTGATGTAGAGGTACATGATAAAATCTTCAAAATCATTTAATTCTTGGCTTTGAACTTGCTTAATCAAATTATTGATGCTTAGATTGGTTCTCTAGGTTCAACATGTATGCCTGTATCATTTGGGAAGGTGTAAAATGTTAAAACAAACATGTGTAAGGTATTGGTTCACTAGCTTCAACATGTATCACACTAAAGTACCCATGAAACATGTATGCCTATATCACTATTTATAAAACATCTTGGATTCATTTACTGATTTTATTAGACCTTTTATTAACCCCTCATTTATAATCTCTACTCAATATTTTCACTATTTAATATCCTTACATTCGCTGACTCACTCTCCTCACACTAGTCACTCTTCTTCATGGCTCAACACAAAAATATTGTTTAGGGTCTCATGAACACAACCTATCTTCATGAATGACTTTCCATTATCACAATACACTTGTCTTAATCTAGTTTATCCCCTCAATTACTTTTCATCATCCCCTTGTACTCTTCAAGTTCCATAATGATCATATCTCCTTGTAGCCTATTTTTCATAAATTACATTGGTATGAACATCTCACAAGTCAAATTAAATATATAATCCCATATTAGAGAACCCTATATCTTTTTACATTATCCTATAAAATTTCAAGGTCAAAATATCTATCTAAATACAACTTACTTTGTAAACACCTACCCAATTAGGCATATTAACCCTCATTACACACCCATTGTGCTAGTTTTATACTATACAGACTTGGGAACTACTCAAAAAATCTTGAATCCTTATTTATACATCAAAACATTAATTTTTACCAATTTTTGGCAAATTCCCACTATTATAATATAATTTAGAGGGTTTTTAGTAAAGACACCTTAGTTTCTTGACTATAGAGGCCAAGAGGGCCTAATTTTCAAAATATTTAGTTTTAGGTACTTTAAAACTGAAAAAATACCTTACATATGTCTATTTTAACATTTTACCTGTTCCAAAATGGATGAGAATCATGAATCAATCCTATTATATCTTAAACAAAGAAAAACTCCAAATTTTGTGACTTATTTAATGGACTATGTGAGGTTTCAGGGGTGTATTTGTATGTCATAGGTTTCAAGAGATCACATGTTTTATTATTGATACATATCATGCTTTATACTCATTATAATACTCTATCAAACTAATATTTACATAATTATTTAACATATACTCTATTTATTTAGCATTTAGCTATGTAAATAGGGGTTTCTCACTATGTGCACAGGGTTTAAAGATAAGTTGACTTGTATTGTGTTTTAACATTAGGATTCTATTCAAAATAAATAATATATCATGATAGTAATATTATTCTTCAACATAATATCATCTCAAGCATAACCAACTCTATACTCGAAGAAACATCATCAACTTACCTTCATTCCTAGACTATTCATAGGTGTGTAAAGGTTTGAGAACAAATATTAACTTTCCTGAGTTATATTATTAATAACACCATAAAATATCATCCTAAATACTTAAACCATATAGATACCTCTTCAATTCAATACATATTATTGTTACATATTAATAGCTTCCAAACAAGTCAAGTTTCTTCTTTCTATTTGCAACCTCACTCTCTCTTTGGACTGTAACCTACATTTTCACACTTAGACCTGTAACAATAACCAAACCATTACATATACATAGCCTCAAGGGATTTTATAGACATATATAATAAGTAAAAATTCATATACATATCAAGGAGAGTAAACACAACAATCACTTTTCTTTATTAATATGAATAATTTTTAAATACACATACCATCTATGAAAGGACTCATCCACCTTATTCAAAGTTTTAAAATATTATTTTCATTGATACTTATCACTCCTTATTAGATATCTCTCTAATTTATTCTTAATCTCCTCTCATATTAAAACCACCTTACAACCTCCCATTCCATCCAATCTCTATGTCTATTTGGGTGGTTACAAAACAAGACTCTTACATGCCAACTCAATGTGAGAATAGTAGGTATATTACTAAACATGACTATTAATATTTATCACCTTAATGACTTAGACATATATTTTAATATATTATTAAATTTCATGAAAATATAAACACTCACAAAACCTCTTCTCTAATCATTTAACTCATATGACCCTTTTATTCTTGGGTCTCATAATTTGAAATTCAAATTATGATTTAGGAGGGAAAACTCCAAACACATACAAATCACACTCCTAAAGGATCAAGATGACTCTATGATAAAAAATTGACCCTAGAGTATCTACACACATACTTATAATCCTAAATGGACCATATATGTCTCCTAACTAACACATGAGTCCTTAATAATTGAAAATGACATTTGCTTTCTAGATGATCTTGTATCGTTATGAATCAAAGTTCATACAATCATAATTAAAATACTATCATATGTGGTATAACTTAAAATTTTTTGGTCAAATGTGTTGGATAATATAATAAAAAACCTATTTTGTCTTTCCATATAATGATTTTACCATTTTTGTTAAAGTAAATAAATCATCCTATGTATCTCAAATGTGCAAGTAATGTTGTGATACATATATTCTCACTAGAACCATTATTAACCATAACATTGTCTATAGGCTGATGATCAATATGTGCCCTGATAAATAAAGAATTAATATCTAAGGCATCATCCACAATTTCATTATCATAACATGAAATTCCTCTAAACCATAGGATATATCTAATGTATAAGTGTACCAATAATCCCATCTAATGGGTTTCCATAATGTGGTGGATGATGGTGTATTTGATATGGCATTTTCAATTCTAATGTTTCTATATAATGATAATGTAATGTATTGTTGGATATATTTTATCTTTATGATCATTGTGTTATGATCATGAATCCCTTAGAGAATCATCAAAGGTGAATAGATAAATATAAATAAGATATTATGTCTTGTGATTTAATTTAAAACATATTTTTGTAGAAATACCCACACATGGTGATAGTCAAATAAGCATTTGCATCATACACATTCACTATAGGTTGACTCCTAGTAACCAACATAGGAGGAGGGAGAGGTATCAAATACCACTCCATAAGATTAGGAAGTGGTGAATCTAGAGACTCAAGAAATCATATAAATTTTCTCTTACACTCTTTGGAGAAGATAAGTCGATTAGGTTGTTATGAAACTATATTAACCATGTTGGTTATTTCATTTTATCCTTATTAGGTTTTACCTTATAACTTGGTTTGATATGAAAATTTTTATTGGATGTAGTTAATGTGTTTATTACATACTTAAGCTTGTTCAATGAAATAAGTATAATTTCTCTATCTTGAAGAATTTAACATAAGTCATCAAAATATCTTAACTTATTGAAAATAATAGACTCTTATAAGGGATCAATAAAAAATTTATTAAATATATATTATAGATATTTATATGTTCTTTGATTGGAAACTTGGACAAAATTTTTGTAAACCTCATGACATATTAATTGATAGGTTCATTTATTCCTCGTTTGATCTTGGAAATTTATTCATATGACACATTTTATGTAAAATTTATTGAAAAAAATTCTAAAAAATGATCTTACAAATTCCTTAATGCTCTTATATATTGCATTAATAAATCATAGAACCATCTCAAATCACAGTCCTTTAGACTTATTATAAAAATTTTGGTCAAAAGCTTTATATTTGAATCATAATCAAGGAATGTTGCATACAAAGATAAAATATGGTGTTCAAGATTCACCCTTGACATCATAAAGTGTGAAATTAGGTGCAAAAAAACTAGTTGGAAAAGGGTAGAAACATATCTTAGGTTATGGATGATAATGCAATACATCTTGTGAATCAATAACAAGATTTTATTTCATAGCACTTTTTCAATGTTGGTAACTTTAGCTTCCAGATCTTTCATATCTTGTAAAACAGTGTCCATATTATACCCATAAAATTTTTTAGCTAAAACATGAGAAATCACCAAAAGGGAAGAAATCACCACTTTTATTGATGTAGGCATTGAAAATGGTAATTGATTTCAATTATTCATTGTTTCGATGGAAGATGTAGTAATAACTATACTATATAAAGATTACCCATTATTATATGTGGATGTACTAGCCTTAGCATGCTTTTTGATTTCTTATTGTGGAAATTCATAAGAATATATTAATTAATTATTGATTTATATTAAAATGGTTAATTAATGTTGCATATTCCTACATTTCAAAATTGAACTTTTTAATATATTTCATATTTTTAAAAATTCAATCAAAGATGCCACAAGTAACGGAAAAAATTAGATTTGAAAATTACTAAAATTAGAAACCCTATCATGATGAAAACCTTAGAGCGAGCTAGTCCTTGCATGGGAATACTCATATGTTAGGTTCACTAGATGTTTAAACAATTTTATAAACAAGGATTAATATGAAATATAGTAGCCTAGTCAAACAACCTAAGATAATTTAAAAAAGAGGGAAATTGATGAATTTAGATTCTATTGATATGACGATAAGAAATATTAAATCTAAGCATATACCAAATATATAAGTGCAACATTAAATATTTTGATAATATAAATATGAAGGAAAAATTATACATAGCTTATACATTAATGTACAAGCAACTATGAGTAATGTAGATGTAAACATAACTTATATGATAGTTATAATCCACTCATCAAATTGTGAAAATCATGTTTATGTCATCACACAAATTTATGTTTCCTTTGGACAATTTCATCAATGTTATCATTTGTTCTTTGACAAATTTATACTTTAGGAAATATTTACTATTTATTAAAACTTCCATATGGGTCTTTCTAGTTTTTTTTACCTTTCAGATTATGTGTTCACATCACGCACATATGGTTTCAATATTAAAATACATACCGTATCTTAAGTCATCCTCTTAGGTCTTGTCACCTTAAAAAAATGGGTTATTAATCTCTTTATTTGATATGACCTCAAGGATACCTTTGTCAATGATCATTACCTACATAGGAAATACTCTAAATATGGCCTCAAAGATATATAGCTCTTCCCTATGTGTTGGCTTATGTGTGAACAATGGTATATAATGTTATATGAAAGTGTATGTAGTGATATACATTATAAAATGAAAAATAATACTCATGGGTTATTATTTGAATGATTTAAACCTATACTATGAATACTTTGATGATTGATATATTTTATATACTAAAACTGAATATTTAAAGCATCTCTATCTTATACATTTGACAAATATAAATTATGGCCCTATCTTTTAGTTCTAGACCTCCTTACTGCCAAAGGGATCATATTCACCATTTCATTGTGCCTAAATTATTATCTCTTAGTATAATACCTATGATTATTATGACCTAGGTATCCTTCATTGTACATAAATATTTAAATTTGATGAACATCCATCATTTTTATTTTTCGATATGTACATATTTTCTATTCTTATATAAAATGCTAGCCACAAAGAGACACTAATACCAATGGTAGTGTCTTGATCCTTTTCTAGTGTCAAGTGGAAAAAATTCATCCAAATTTAAAATATTTTGAAACCTATTAGTCTACATATTTTCCTTACTAAGCCCTATTGTGAGATATTTCCAAAAGGTGTGGTATAAATACAAGTATAATAATTTTAACTCTTCGTATATAAAATACAAAGAAAACACCTACTAAATCTCACTCATTAAATTAAAAAAAATCTATTCTACACTATTTTTATCTATTTACACACCAAGCATAGGATAAATTATATTACAAGTTTGAATCATTTAAAAAGTATCCTATGAGAAATATTGGCCATGTTACAAGCTAGACTCCTGCACACATCTTCATATAATATATTTTGCCCTTGTGTACACACATTTACACACATGAGGGATAAATAAATAATATTTAGGCTATCCTCGGAGTCTTATCTGTGTATCCAATGTTTATTTATATAGGGGTCTTTAAGGATAACTTGACATCATTAGCCCACTAACTCATTTTTCAAAAAATCATACTAAGGGTGAAAAATGATGAAGAATTGGGGATTTGATCAATTATAAAAGAGTAATAATATATATCCTAGATTTGAATAAATAAGAATAAAGGTGAAATAAGAACTAAACTAATGAAGTTAGTCACATTGAGATCTATTCATTGTTTTATATGGATGCTTACATCATATCTAGACACTAGCATCGATGGTAGTGTCCATATTTGATGGTAGTGTCTACAAATACACAAGTATAATATATAGAATAGATGAATGATATAAAATATTAATCATACATACTTACCACATGATTCTAATCCATATCTATTTAGGTATAATAAACCCATGCTAAGTATCAGTTCTCTCTGGTAATGTAATCAATTAAACATCTTTCGAATTTAGTACTTTCCATATTTAGAATATCTTAGTATTATAATTTAGAGTATTCCTTTGTTTGATTTTTTAATTCACTATCTGCATAGATTAGTTTATCACCCTTGTGATTTAACTATTTATATATTCTTAACCCTATCCCATATATCTCAAAAAATGGAAGAACATTTGGTGAGCCCAATCTTTGGTATCCAAACCTAGATTGACCTAGGGTTTATTCATTTATTATCGTCCTAATTTTTTGTTTCAAAATATTCAATATAAAAACTCAAAATTTTATTTTCTTAAAATCATGTTTAATATAGATATGTATATCATTTAATTTTTTACATAGTATATTAAATCAATACATATATAATCAAATAGAATAACTAAATTGATTAAATGAAAGAGTGATTAAAAAAATGAAAAAAACAATTTTTTTATTTACAATTCATTTTCTAATAATATTGAGCCTCTCCCTCCTCACTTTAATGAGGATGATATTCAACATCCTTATAACCAAGTATAGGCTATTGGTTTTATATAGTGTATGGTAGCCCATCTTATGATTTTAAATGAAGATAACCAATGTATCCTTCCTCAAACCCATCTACTTCCCACATATACTCTATATGGTATGTGTAGGCATGTTCAATCTAAATTACTTATGATTTATGCTTTTCAATACCTTAAATATCAAATCATCACTATTGGAAAATTCAATGAAGAGTTGTAAAAGAATTTTAGTTCAAATATCACATTATTCAAATATCAGATTATATACCTAGAGAATCCAACATATGTTAATGATAATCATGTGTTTTCATATTTTTATAACAATTTTATACCAAACAAGGTTTCATATGTAAATGAAAATATACAACACAATACATCTAAAAGAAGTGATTTAAATATTATACCAAAGGCTACTAAGATTCCAAGTTAAAACCTAAGATAAATACTTCAAAATAAAGTTCTTCAACTACATCCTCTACATCCCAAAAGGATATCAAAATAATATTTCTCATATCATAGAATGCATGGACATCATAAATATTATTTTTTTCATTAAATATTAAAATAAAAAGTCACAAATATAGTGGTGATCCTATGTTTGATACATCAATCAAGAAAACTACTCACATTATGAGTACATATCTTAAATAACAAGTGCCAAAAAAATATGGTTACCAAAGAATAATTAGATCAAAAATGAATTCCAAAATAAATAATTAAATCAAGAAAAGTATACAAATTTGCCTGTTAATAATGATACTCAACTTTACAAATAATATGGTTTTGGACAACAATATATACACCACTTTGGTTATCATGGTCAAGAATTGGGAAAAGATGCACGATGCACACAACATCACTCATCTTATCTCCACATCTGATCATAATGATATTCAAGCCTTGGAACATATTGTAAATAATAATTCATACCATTTAAATATACACAATCATTTCGTTGATGTGAAAGGACAAGAAGCTAAAAGTGGAAACAAAGCCAAGGAAAATGCACAAATAAAATAAAATAAATTAAAACCTACAACAAGAAATGGTAAAAATGGAATACTTAAAAAATTAAATGTAATAAAAAGAATTACGGGCACATAAAATGTTTAAAGTAGGAATTTTAATATAAGAAATCGAAAAACAAGAGACACTTTAACAGATCTAAAGTTCCAAATGTGGATTAAAAAGGGGGAAAATAAAATCTCTTCGTTATATCAAAACCTTTATAATCTCGCTACTTATTTAGATGGTAAATAATAATTATATGCATAGTTCAATAAAATATGTTTTGATATGATCAATAATTTACCACACAATCTATTCATACCTATAAGATTTGGTACATATTGGATAAATCCATTACAAACAGATGTGAAACCAAATAGATATAAATGAATACCAAATATATAATGTATAAAATAACCAAAATATAATGATACAATTAATTATTCTACTATGCACACATAAGGTACATCTCATTCAGGTTATGTTAATCACATACCACTCCTCACAAATTCTCATCCACATTTTGCTATCGTTGAATTTTGTGCATTTTCAAACACTCCTAGAGAACTCAAAATATTCATATTATTTATACTCCAAATAAACTAAAACACACTAAGTTATGGGTTAAATGAAACCCTATTCCTATATTACCTCTTCATGACCACAGAGTCCTATGAGACATCCCTAAAGTACCAAATATTGTATAGATCCATATATGACACCTATTCTTGCTCCTTGGTAGTACCACCAATTTTATTTACCATATTTTGAGTTTGGAGCTACCTATGATAATCTATTAGATGGGATCATATGCTAGCCTTTTTCTTTTTAAATAGTCTAGAAATAGAAAAAGAATTAAATATGAAAAAAAAAATCAAATATTGAAGGAAAAAAAAAGTATTCCCATGTTCTATTAACTCCTTGTAATCTATGTTTTTTTAATGTTAATAAATAGAATATAATTTAGTTTCTATATATTCATATGTTTCATGCATATTAAACTATGATACATACATACCCAAACATGATATATGCACTTACAGATGTTGAACCTCTCTTCTACCTATGTGATATAGTAGTAAATTGGGGCCATCTACTTATTTGATCACAATTGATATAGATTAAATACAATTTATGGTCATTTATAGATTATCATAATTGATATTATATACTAATGCTTACATATTTCTACATCCATGCTCATATCTTTCATAATGTACTTGATCTATTATGCTACATCACTTTTTTTGCTAACACATATATGCAAGGGATAGTTTAATATGCTTATGTCAGTTACTTATAATTAAATTACTCACATTGTCACTTATTTTAGTGTATTCCATTAGTTTTTATTGTCTTTTATAACATTTCAGTTTGTTTTATTCATTTTCCCCCTGTGCCATTATATATTGTTTGGACATTTGAATATGTCATTCTATGTTGATTGTGCATTTAAATATGTCATCTCTTTTGATTTTAAAACATTCAAATTTTCCCCTATATTAAAACTCATTCAATAAGTATTTGGTATTACATTGATTTATCTCATGTGTTTGATTAATTATTTGATGATCTTGTACTTTTACTCTCTAGACATTGCCGTAATCTATATCATGCATCATAAGACTTTATATGATGTGATCACATACTATGATCTTCATTGAAAAATATAATTATACATGTTATCATTATATGATACATGAATCATACACATATTATATAAATACTATATCATTTTAAGGTAAGGTAACTACCATGTTCTATCTTTATCACATCAAAAGGGAGGGGCATATCAATGGTGCATGCTATAGAAGCATGACCTCTGTATATTTCACAATTTTTGGATTTTAGTTAGGGAATGTCAAAAAGGCATGAGATACACACTTAAAAACTTAATAAATATATTAATATTTTAGTGGGGGTATGTAAAAAAGACATTACCTCCATACTTACACAATCTTGTATTTAGTTTCATGACTTAGATATACACTCGAGTTAGAATCCTATATATTATACCAATTTTGTATAGATTTGAAGAAACACTTTTCAAATTTATGAAAAATATATTATAGATAATACATAATATAGGTTCATATTCCATGATATCTCAATAAAAATTTAAAATTTTATCAATTATACTATTCACCAAGATGAATTTATTATATCAATTTATGATTATTATGCCATTTTTGCTACAATATTCACTTCATTTTATAGGTTGATGTGATTAAATAATTAAAGATCATTATATTTATAGTTTAGAGTGACTAAATCATATAATATCATAAGTTTTATAGCATGAGTTTATTAAATTATTCCCCCTCACTAGATTATACATTAACACTTGAGTTGAGAGATTGAGATATAATGATCGTAATGGTCATGTCACAACACATCCTTACACCATATTGGGGAACAATATCTTATAATATCCATATTAAAATATCCAAGGTTTAGGTCTAAAAATATTCTAGCTCCAATTTTTTATAACTAATCTTATTTACCAAGTCTAATCATCAAGAGGTAACATGGTTACATTTAGATATAGGTGTTCTCCTTCCTTGCTCTCTTTATTTTCAAGCATCTCAATTGTTTAAAATTTTATATTTTATGCATTAAGTAATATTATAAAAGGATATTAGTTACATGACATACACCATAAAATCACTAAAATTGGGCTTAATCAAAGGAAATTTGTGTTATACAGACCCAAGTACACATTCCTTTCTTTAAAACTAGTAATTTCATCCTTATTTGTTACTATGTTAAACAGGGCAATGATTGTAGTTAATTGAAATGAATATTTATAAAATATTAATATTTTAAATTTGAAAAATATTAATTAGGAATCTATCCTTTAATTATATAACTCCCTATTGTTGAAAGGTTGATATGAACATCTCACTATGCCTAAATGATTATCTATTAGTCTAATTGATATCATTCTATTGACCTAGGTCTCATGTACTACAAATAAATCTTAAAATATGATGAACATTTTCTACTATCATTTTCATATGTATCCTTATTTTATACCCTTTGGTACACTACTGTTGATGGTAGTGTCCATATCCTTATCAGTGTCCAATTACCATAAATCATCTAAATTGACAATGTTTCAAAACCCATAGGTTGGCCTATATGTCATACTAAATCCTACTATGAGATCTTTTCAAAAGGTGTGGTGTAAATATAAATACTAATCATTCTAATTCCTCATCTATGAAATACATAATAAAGCTCAATCAATCAACTACAGAACCAAATTATTATACCCTATTCGACCTTCTTTTCATATCAAGCATATGAATATTCATATTAGATATTTGAATCATTTAAAGAGTATCCCATGAGTGAGATTGGTCAGGCTATAAGATAGATCATTAAGTGGAACATCATATAGTATATTTCACCCTTGTGCACACACATTAGTTGGGATAAATACTTGAGTCTAAGATCCTCCTTGGAGCATTGACTATGTACATAACAATCATCAACAAAGGTTATTTTTGAGGTCAGATCAGTACTATAAGACCATTAATCCATTTTTATAGAACTCATTATAAGGGTGAATAAGGTTAAATAGATAAGGTTTTGATAAATTGGCAAAGAGAAATAATGTATATTATCGATATGAATATATAGTAAAAAAGGAAAAATAAATCCCAGAACACATAAACTGGTCACCTCAAGATCCACTTGTTATTCTTAATAGACACTTCCATCATAGCCATACACTAGGATCAATGGTAGTGTCCATATTTTAAGGTAGTGTATATGGCTATAAATGTAAAATTTCCATAATCATAAAACTATTCCATAATATTGATGTTTCATACTTTGCACCTGATTCCAATAAATATCTTCTTATGTATCCGAAATCCATGCTATGTATCATAATTATTTGGTATTAAAATCAATTGAACACATTTTGAATTTAGTACATTTCATATTCAACATATTTTTATATTATAATTTAGAATATATATTTATCTAAGTTTAAAATTAATTTCCTTGTGATAGATTAGTGTATCACACTTATGCTTTAATTATTTTTATATTCAGGTCAAAGCTTAATAGTGTGTCGAACTTTTTGGAATAAGCAAGCTACCAACACTTCCAATATCTCATAAAAATTTATTGATTTTGGGTCATTTATACCAATCAAACATATTTTTTTAGCTTATATATAAAAATATGTAGTACATACACATTTTTCTAAAATTTTAATAATCATTAGGTACTTTTTTAAGATTTATTTTTATATTAATTAGTTAATTTTTTTGTCTACCTAGTAGGACATTGTATTATTCATTAACCAATTATTAATGCTGTCACACATATTCTAAATTTAGGGTTAAAACATATAGAGATAGGAAATAATAGGCTAGTATAACTCATTTGTGTAATTTATTAAATGAGATTAAATAAGTGATTCCTTGGTCTTTTTCTAGATGACTAGTGAATTAGATTTAACTTATATTTATACCACCTATTTTAAAATAGTACTCAAGGAAGGATTAATGAAACATAATAGGCTTACCCAAGAATTTATAAATAGTTTCAAATTTCATTCTTTATAAGGCATGTCCACTTTTTTGGGATAGTAGATAACAATATTGAAGTGAATGTACATGTCTAAACATAACTATCAAGGAACATAAAAGGTTATTCAAACTCTATAACTGATAACAAAGGATATATATTTAAATATAAGTGTATTTCAGGCTAAAGGTGATTTGGACAATCATAATAATATGGATAGGATATAAGATAATCATTTTAGCATAGTGAGGCAGTGAATGTGAGTTGATCGGCTACCAAGAAGGTCAGGAATTTAAGGGTAGCACCTTGAGTGATATATATCAATTGTAGAAGACTATTTTAACATATAACTATATATTTAGTAATATAAATTATTAATTAAATTTTATTTTTAATATTATTATACTATTAGGTTTATAATTGGTCAAAATTTTGATAAAACATAATAGAAAACCTGAACCTTCTCTTTAGAAAAGAAACCCTAGTTTCTTAAGGAATTGATTTTATTTTTTTAGGGTTTCATATTTATTTATTTAAAAGTGATTTTTAATTTTCATCCTTAGTTAATAAAAAATCATAATAAAGTATACAATAATAATTAATGGTAGATTTGATGAGTTTGATAAAAGTAAATTAATCATGTATCTTCATATAAGTACATACTCACATAATGCATTGCTACATGAAAATATATATTAAAAAATGATAATTTTTTCACATTATATGAATAACAAGATGAGTTATTTAATAATACCAATGCACCTTTTAGAGTTTTTGACTTTAAAATATGTTTTAACAGTTCTACTACTACTATTCCCATGTCTACACTTTTAGATATACATTTGATATCCACCCATTGTATAGGGGAAATATATGGTTATAGTCATATCATTATAACTCTCCCTACACAAATTTTTATTCCTATTTCTCAAAAACATGTGTACAAAAATATTGATCTAAAAATAGAGTTTTAAAATTATACTAGACATAATCTATAATATGACACACCACTAATATTAATGAATTATTGCATAATCAATTAACTTTTGAGATCTTAAATTATACATTATAAATAGGTTTCCTTCATGTAATATTACATTTTATGATGGTAAAAGTGATATATAACAACATATTCGATGTTATCACTCACCATAATTAGACTATGCATTTAAAAATAAGTTATTTACTAGTAATTTTCCATTATGTGTTAAGCACTAAACATTGTGTTAGTTTTATGATCTACCTTTCCAAGAAATACCTACCTCCAATCCTTTTGATGATAAATATATACCAAATTTTTCAAAAACCATTAGTGATATAATGTCTTATGCTTCAATTTCAAACCTTACATAGTGATATAGTGATCCTATTTGTGATTAGGTGCATTGATATAAAACTATGCTTGTTAAACTAAAAAACAAGTGGTTAATAATTATTTAATTGATATTTTAAATTAAATATTTATTTAAAAACTATGAAATTCTATTATGTTTAAATGATTCTAATCATTTGATCAATTATGTCACACATTAAGGATTGATAAGTTAAACTTATTTTACCCCATAACCACTTCTTGTAAAACAATTATGAGTAAAACAAATCCCAAATAAAATTTTAATGATAATATGAATTATGAATAATAAATATCTATTTTAGTCTCATTCTCAATTAATTAGCATGTTATCTCAACTCCACTAAGTAGGAAATTTTAACAATTACCAGAACCTACTCAAATGATATTACAAAATTTACTTGGGTGCAATTTTATATCTCTCCCTCCCAACAATTAGATTTATATGAGTAGGGATTGAGTAGATGCATTATTTTATGGGTAAAAAACATTGAATTCCTAAAAAACTTCCATTTATTAAAAAGGGTTTATTCCCTTTTGTTTCAAAAAATATGTAGCAAAATAAATTGGTTCGATCACGAACCTAAGGGGTGTACTCCCTTTTTCAAAGATGGAGTACACCTATTTTCACAAAGAGTGTATGCCTTTTCAAAAATATTTTAGGAGAGAATTAAAAAATTAATAAAATTTTGAAACAAACGACATATGTCCATTACTTAAAGGCATGCACCCTTTGCTAAAGGGCATATTACCTATATAGTACAAAGGGTGTACACCCTTTAAGAAAGGCCATATGTCTTTTTGTTATGTATTTATTTTATGTTTTATATTATTTATGATTTTGACTTATATGTAATATAAAAAAATTTTAAGTGTAATTTCTATTATACTTTAAATTTATTTCACTAAATATAACAAATTAGTGACACTTGGCATCTTATGAAATTGATTCCAAACTTGAAGGAGTTATCATTTAGAAGATGTTTTTTTGAAATCCATATGGTTAGTACTTAGTTTTCATAATCTTAGGTTTGGAAAATAACTAAAATATTAAAGTTATTAAGCTCTAAGATTAGGCATGGATGTCTATGGTCATGATAGAGATAAGGAGCCATATAAAGATAAAGGCTAATGTATGGACTGGTCAAGATAGAAATGGGGATGAATGATAGAGATAAGACCCATGTTAACACAAATGAAACATATAAGTAATATGAAGGGATGGAAAGTTATCAAACACATTGACCTATCTCTACTGATATGTCCAACCCTTGAAGAAAAGAAAACTCACATTTGTTTCTTTAGTTTCACCTTTGTCTATCTAGATTTTAGTTACTTATCATCTATAAAATCAAACACAAAATAAGAGTTGGATTTTGGTCTAAAACTCCATATTACGTTTTTATCCCAAACCTAATGTACACCTAAGGACATGACTTCACTAATGACGTGGAAGATACATTTATATATAAGTGAGTGACTCCATAGTCATCAATTGAATGTTAATTACTTAAATAACATATTGACTATATATTATCTTATTTCTATCATAGAAATAATATGGTTATCTCTTTGGAGTAAACCATCATGGATCTAACTAATATACCAAATGTGAATGACGTTAATAACTTGAGTATATTTAATTTATAATAGAATAAAATAAAACACTATTCAAGAGTCATATGATAAAGATGTCATTCCTTTTGAAACAAATCTTAGACATATGAGTGAATCCTTGCCTTATTTAATTCTAGTTTCATAAATATATAAGATGAATTATTTATTCGATAATCACATATAATAGATTCATATTGTATCATTCCAAACTCTTATAGGACACTACCACTACCAATTATATTTGGAGTAGATTGGAATGATTTGAAGCCCTATTTTATTAGGCTCATATCAGAATCACTCATATAAGTATCTCCATGTCCTTAAATAATATTGAGAGAGGGGAGTTAAGATCATAAATTCATGAACTCAAAGAGGTTATAGTTAATGATAATGAGTTAAGATGAGGGAGTTATTATAGATGATTACAAATGATGAGTGATAATGATTAAGCAACTAGTGATGATGAAGGATCATAAAGGACAATGAGGGTCAATGAAGAAGTTATTATGGATAATGGGGGATAATTAGGTTCAATGAGGGAGTGATTAGTAATGATGAAATATAATTATATCCCATGAGAGATTGACTAGGAATGATGAGGACTAATGACATTATGATTAACAATGATGAGGGATGATGAGGAATGATGGAAGTTAGCAAAGCAGTGATGAGGGATGATCAAGGATGATGAGGTAATGATTTGGGGAGATGATGGAGTGAATTGTAATAATAAGAGTTGATGAGGAGTAATGGTGGATCTACAAGGACCCCATTGCTTAAGAATAGAGCCTCTAGTCCTCAAATTATAGCTGTGATGAT
>JARHVA010005894.1:77500-180000 GCA_037957365.1 Torreya grandis
TTATTTGTAGGTACATACATATATTTTCAATTGATACACAATTTAATGCCATATAATGGTTCAAGAAAAAATATTTTCACCATCACACTCATTATGGCCAATAATAGTCTTGGATATACACAATTTTTTTTTTATGGATATGATAAAAATTATTAATGGATTCAATGGACATAAACAAAATCATATTGGGAGTATTGTACTACCACTCAAAATGGGATCTACTAGTATTTCTATTTTATTCTTAGTTCTACCAAGTATAGGAGAATTTGACATATTGTTAGGAAATCCTTTGATATGTAATATAATGGAATTAACATCTATATATATATATATATATATATATATATATATATATATATAAGAAGCATATAAATTTTAATAGGGTGGCAATAGTTCCGTAAACTCTATAGGAATGCCCTATTCAATAGGAGATTATTCCTTCACCCATAACCACTGTAGTTATTTTTTCAATAAAATAAAACTCATTCTACTCAAAAAATTCAAATATAGATAGTAAATTGGTCTTGATGAAAAATAATTTAGTGTCAATTACATTATAGGTTTTATTTAAAGACTCATAATATCCCTTACCTAATCTATCGTGTCTAAGAGTACTGTTACAAACTTCTCTATTTTTTCCGTAGAAAAAGAAAGCAAATTATCTTATTTTGAGTTATATTCCTCTTAGTTCTATGATTCAAATAGCTATCAAGCATACATAAGATGATATGTTTTATGTTCACCAATATGGATATTCCATGGAAAGAGGTAAAAATCACATATTTTGATAAATGACCTACATATGGGCATCCCATTGAAGGGATCATTGGCTACCACTACATAAGACTCTTAAATTTCAATAATATTAAAAATATAAGAAAAGGGACTTATGTATGAAATGTATTGTTTTTATACATGATTACTTAATGATTTTTCATATATAGTACATTATACATTTTTTATTATATGCACATTCATTTCATGGTATACATGAGTTATATGCAAGACATATATGTCATTTGTAATATAGATCAATAGATTCAAGTCATTCTTAGATCCAAGGCTACTTTCCTACATTGAGGGCATGTTCTTACTGGGGGCATATTCCTTTTTAACATAGGTTATATATTTATATTTCAATTGTATTATATTAAGAAAATTTACACTTATTATATGTTATATACTCTAAATCATACTACTTATATTTCTATTTCACTAGATATTAAATTTTTATATTTACAATTATTACATACATTCATTGTGTAGATTAATCTTTGTTGTTCTAAACATGATTGATGTTGTTATGTGTTATATGATGTGATGTTTTATTGTTAGTAACATTTTGTGTGGCTTTGATTTTTTGTGGAACTTGATTTTCCATTTATGTGACTCTTATTTTATGGACATTTGTTTTCCATTTTATGTGACTCTAATTTTTCATGACATTTGATTTTCCATTGTGTGTGGTATTTTAATTTTGTAGTTTTTAGTGTTTTATGTGTGATTTGTCATCTACATAATTTCAATGAGCTTGTGTGTGACATTATTTTATATACATGGATTAATATCATATTGTTTTCTAATATTGATGATGTTATGGTCCATATCACAAATCTTCTTCATATTTTTAGTGCCATGATAAATATCATGTACTTCCTTCATAATTATGACTTAATTTATATATGTCCATTGTTATGTTTCATCTTCATTGCATTTCCCATTTATATATTTATCTTGACATGTAACATGTATTCCTTAGGATGAATTATTACATGCTCATATGATCTATTCACACTATGATGACATATTATTCACATGTTATTTCATTATTTACCTTATCATATCTTTTCTCTATAACATGATGTATATGAATGAATTTTTTATATTAGTAATTTGTAGGATACATTTCTCCCATAAAAAAAGTGGCATGCATAGAAGATTATCTTAGAGATAAAATCATCATATTTATATAAAATTTATATTTTGGGCATAGATTACTTAATAAAGGCACATTTTTATGAAAATATTACAAAAATTAATTAGATTATGACAACTTTGACATATATTTTGGTATCTACAAGGCATATGTAATATATTTTGTAGTATTAAAAGCTATGCTTCATAGAGTCTATTATATTTTTACTCATTGTAATCATCTAAAAATTACTCTTGAGACTACTCATTTCTAGCTTAGCCCTAGACCTAGCTTAGGGCCTATTTAGACACTTCTCCATCCTTCTTGCATGAAACACACATACCTATACATCTCAAAATCATTCCTAGACCCTTCCTTAAGCATAAAGGTCCATAGTGCCAAAATGTTATTATCCTATTTGAGCACTATTGCCCTTTTCCTTTATTTAAACTCTGACATATATATTTTTAATTCCTAAACAACCTAGGGTCAACCTAGACCCATTTGAAACCACACACAAGAACCAAATGAGTATATATACATGAGTTTTAGCCTTGTATCAACTAGATGAAAATTAGATGCATATAAGTACAAAAAAACTCAGATCAGGTTGTGCATACTCAAGTTTATCAATCCCTATTCTAACCTAGTCCAACATACAATCATTAACAGCCTTTCTAAGCTCAAAATACTAATATTTATAGTCTCAAACACCATTTTAACCACTCAAACCATCATTCATACTATCTTTAGTCACAATTGCACCAGAAATTAATTGGGGAGAACTACATAGGCTTAACCCCTCTTTGGAGTATTGGTATAGAAGCAACTCTTATCATATTGGGGTGTTAAGGATGTCTAACCCACCCAACTAACAGCATATATTTGTTACATTTGCTAAGACAAATGATTTAATAATGTGGAAGTATAGGGTTTGGATATAAAATTAGTTAGAATAGATCACATACAATGAATTTGGGTTTGTTGACAATAAATATGCTTAGTAGACTTAGATACAAGTACTCCCAAAAGCTCAAAATAGTTCCTAAACAAAGGGCACTAACACAAAAAAACTATTATCTTGGTTAGGGAACTATTTTATAAGAGGGTTTTTGATACCTATATAATATTTTCAACACTCAAACCAACTCTTATACCAATTTTCACATTAAATATCTTATGTCTCAGTCAATTTTCAACAAAGTATTAATTTGTTTGATTTATTTCTATTATTCAAAAAACTAGTTTAGATTTGTTCTTTCATTAATTAGTGGTTTTATTTGTTGCATATATTATAACATGATTTATTATACTTATACCCTTTAAAAACCTAGGGATTACACTCCATAAACCCTAGAAAATAAATTCATTTGGTAACCCAACTTATTTAGAATACTACAAAAACCCTATCCCTATATTCTATTAGGATTTTAATCCTTTTATTTCCTATTTTTTTGGTTTTTAAATGGTTTAAAAAACTGATATATTATACCCTAGTATCCCTCTTCCAAGTTACATTGCTAAATTTCATGGAAAAATAAGATTATTTTCCTCCTCCTCACCTCCAAGAGGGTGATACCTACTTTCCTTCTAACTAGGTCCATGTTATGACTACTCCATGAGGTGAGGTAGCCTCTAATACTATTTATAATGTATATACTTAGCCTAACAATACTTAAAACCCTACCCTTTCCATATCTTCTCTATAGAGTGTGTGCCTACATGTTCAATCTAAAGCAACTAGGTTTTACACTTGTGAAACTTTATGTTATAAAATTAGTATGGGAAAGGTGATTTTATAATTAAAAAATTAGAATAAAATATTATATTATTGTAAAATATGATTACAAAATAAAATCCTTAAGGGAAAACTAGTCTCAATCAGGTATATGCATCTTCACGTAGTCAATTTGTGGCAAACAATGTTACATATCAAAATAAGAAATCATAAAAAAATACATATATAACTAGTGATTTAAAATTTATTAAGAGATCAAATAGAATTTTAAGTGAGATTTAAAAGTAAAATTTTAAAAATAATTTGGTCAACCTGCCTCTTTTATATCTAGTAAAGAGATTCAAATATTATTGTGCATACCATAGAATGCATGGTCATCACACTAATTCATGTTTAACATTGAAAATGAAATACAATAGGTAAATGATATAGATGAATCAAATAGTGACACATCATGTAAACAACATACAATTACACATGTACAAATACAAAAAGGGTTAGATTTAGAAAAATACAAAAGTGGTTACTAAAGCATAACATATAGCAATAAAAGGTTCATAAAGCACAATTAGACAAAGAAACAATACAACAAACATATGTAAAACAAGTAAAATATATAAATATACCTCTTTAGAATGAGGTCCCACTTTCAAAGTAATATTATTTTGGTCAAAAATATTTACAATAGTTTGGTTATCATGGTCAAGGTTTAGGCAAGCATGTTTAATGCATCACTAATCCTATTCTAGCTACTGATAATTTTGGTCAATAAGGTTTGGGATTTATAAAACATAGTAAGGAAAATAATTCATAGATATAATTTATCAAGGAAAAATATCAAGATAAAAATGTCATAATAAAAAAGGAACAACCACATCAATTATAAATTCAAAATCTTGCTAAGCCAATAGGCATTCTCAAAAGAGGCTTTCTAATATAATATCCTCTAGATCACTGTCTACCTAAAATAAGCACATTTTCAAAGGGAATAATAGTAGGAAATATGGTAAAAAACAATTAAAAGAAGTAAATTCCATAGTATGATGTAATTCCCTATGCTCATCTGTGTACAATAAAGTTCAACTCTAGCATGCCATTGGTTTAAAATCAAGATGATAATGATGAGTGGAGTAATACAAGTTATTATGATTGTCAATATGCCAAAAATGAAAAATACTTAATTTAATAATGCATATAAATTAAACTATAGCATATAAACCACACTACGCAAGAGGTCATCATTATTTTGTTTGATATAGGAAACCTTGATAGTGACTTTCCCACGAGACACATTAGTTATTATGTTCCTTCATACTTGTACATAGTTTCATTCACTCTTGATCCTTCTATATAGTTTCACTTTCATATTTTTTATACATAGCTTATATTCCATAAAATAAAGAAAATAATATAGTATGTCAAAACCATAAATGCATTCAAATATTTACTCTTAAAATACAAGTTATAGATTATATTCATTTCCATTTTTACATTTATTATAATTTGTAGGTACTATATATGTTATCTATGTTAGTTTATTTGGTTTTATCACACATACATGCTTTAATTATAAATTTTGAGTGTTTAAAGATGTTTATAGGACCCATATACATCACATAGATCCATATTTACTACTATCCACCCACTAAGGTCACATATAAAGATGCACATATTCCTCATTTGATACATTCACTCATTTAGGATCATCCTATACATAGTTTTGATTGCTAGTTTACATATTTATAAAATATATATCCCAATGTTTTTTTTATCTATTATATCTTGATATTGATCATCCTAAACTACTCAGATTTGTTTTTAAACTACTACTATTATAGACTTAATTTATGTACTTTTTTGTTCTTAAACAAATTTATACTACATATCCATGCATACATTAATTTTTAGATTTACTACTTTAGTCTTGATTTTTTCTCTATGCTTCTACATCTATTCAAAGGAATTTAAATGTGCCATTGTTCTACAAATTTATGCCACTTCATTTCATTCTATATATGCTTTTAGCAAGTCCCATGTCCTTGTGTGTACCTTTTTAATTGTGTATGTAGACATTTGAACATGTCCTTCCATGTGGCTTTATTCCAACTTATTAATCTTTATGTATGTGTACATTTTAACATGTCCTTATATGTATTACTTTCTAAGATTTAGTGACATGTGTCCATGTCCATTTTATTATTACTGCTTGAGCTAATTAAGAGCCTCATGTGTGCTTTTTATATGTTTTCATGTATGCATCATCTCCTTGACACTTGTATATTTCTTGTTAAAAACTGTAGAATTAGATGCAATAAGGGACCTCACACATCTCCCATTACTCCTTGGGTGCCTTGATGGACATCATGCCCCATCTTCATAGGTAGTTACTCAATTTATTACTTAGATTTGTTGTCCTTACACATGCTTACATTGTTATATATATCTTGATATACTTGTGAATGCTAAATGTGACATACATCATACATTAAAAAAATGTTCAGATTATCTTACATTCTAATGTAATGTATAAACATTATTTTGGTTTATCATGCACATATCATATATGCTAAAGCAAACACATATAAAGAAGAGCTTTTCATTTTGAGGACAGTTCTTAGATAGGTTGAAAACCCCCTTAAAAATAAGGGGTATTTAAAGAAGTTTGTCATAAAGATTAAGCCATCTAAATTCACTTAAAGTAAATTTTTTAACACAAAAACATATAATATAGAGCATAGTTTTAGGAAAATAGATTGAAAAATAGTCAAAAAAAGATTAGAGTCGGTTGGGGAAAAATATAACATAGTTGGACACTATACGCAAAATTTTATTATCCAAGGTATGATGCTACTATCCAATATCCCTATAAATAAGGAAATCTAGATACATCAAAAAATTATAGTAGGTATAGTTTAGGTTTGCATAGACTCAGTTATAGTTTATCAATTTTATATAAAATCATACAAGTTTTCTCAAATTATGGGTATTATATATGGCATGAACACTCTCATTTTAGTTCTAGATACTCATATACAAATTATTAAAACTCATTCCATAATCTATATTATCATATATCATATCTGAGGGTATGTGCATAGTACATTGTTTTTGTATTCTCACTTATGCACCAATTGATCTGATGGAATGCCAAAATTCATTTCCTCGTCTACTTTATACACAATAGACACCATGTTCCAAGTAATAAAACAAATTGATGCCTTATTCTATCAATAGTATTTCACATTATAGTGTAGTCCCTAAGATACATATCAAAGTGCCCAAGGAGGCCCCTAGGCTGATTCTAATTCCATAGTTCTCAAACGGCCACAAAACCATTATATACAAAATCTATTACAATCTTAAAAATATAGTTACATTACATAATTTAGTTATAGATGCATCTACTAAACATTCATAGGTAATGATGAGTTCATGGTATATTTTAGTTCTTGAGCCACCTACATAAGAGAGTAAGATAAGCCATCATTCCAATCCAAGATATTCACAGGTCATGATCCACCAAACAATGATGAGAAATGATGTAGTAAAAATTAGACTATGTTATTGAGACACCCACACATGGGTATTGAGAAAGCCATCATCTTAGTCTAAGATATTCATTTATTGATCATTATTTACACACACACATAGGATGTCACTAGGTTTATGCATTAGTTCACATACCCAGTGAGGTGTATTCATTAATTTTCTCTCCCTTATTTAATATCTCTTAATTAAGGACCAATCTACACAAGTTTCATTTGTAAGACATGCAATGGAGCATGCTTCATAAACTGAGATCCAACTTCTCAAACTTGGCCTCCCAGGTAAGTCTAGGTATGCTTCTTTTTCTTTTATCCCAATCATTTTCCTTTGTTGCATTATTAGAATAAATAGCGAAAATATAATCATTTAAAAATGACACTTGAGTGCTGAGAGTGTTGTTTGAGACCACCCATTCCTAGCTTAGACCTAGACCTATCTTACGGCCTATTTAGACACTTATCACACCTTTGTGTAGGCGAAAAATGTCCTAAAACATCTCAAAATCAGTCCCAAATGTTTCCTTTTCCATCTAATCCCTTATTTATTTATGTTCTTCTACTGGACACTAACACCATAAGTGGACAATAGTGCCATAATGCTATTATCATATTTAGGTGATATTGCCATTTTTTCTATTTTGAGCTAAAATGGATATATTTTCAATTCCTAAAGCACATAGGGCTGGCATACACCTATTTCAAACCATGAAAAATCACCATATATATATATATATATATATATATATATATATATATATATATATATATATATATATATATATATATATATATATATATATATATTGATATGGTGCTCTTTCATGGTTTGAAATAGGTGTATGCCAACTAGTTAGCCCTTTATTCACTAGATGAAAACTAGATGTAAATATATAAAAAAAGCTCAAAACAATAGGTACACATTCACGGTTATCAATCCATATTCTCCCCTAATTCTACTTATATTCATTGAAAACCTTCCTAAGCTTAGAATACTCATATTTCTAGTTTGAAGCATCACTTAAAACACTCAAACTAACATTTATACTATCTTCATTTCCAATTTTACCAACACTTAGGAATGGATAACTACATCTTTCTTGATCCCTCATTGGATTATTAATATGTAGGCAACTCTCATCATAGTAAGGTGTTGAATATTTCCAACTTACCCAACTAACACCAAAATTTTAATATGTGTGATATGACAAATTAAAAATCAAATGGAGGTTTATGGTTTACATACAAAATCATACATAATAGGTCATATAAAATAAATTAGGATTTGTTCTCATAGGAATAGGATTGGTAGACTTAGATAAAGGTACTCATATAAGCTTAGAATAGGTCCTTCATATAGGACACTAACACCATAAATAGACACTAAGACCATAGTGTTATTATCTAGGGTAAGACACTATTGTCCAAGAGGATTTTTGACAATTGGATCTTGTTTGTGACACTCAAACCAGATCTTGAAATAACATTTAAAATATGAATCCTTCATCTTAGTTATTTTCATCTATGTACTAATGTGTCTCTTTTGTTGATATTATTAGAAATACCATTTTAGCTCAGTTCTTTCAAAAATTAATGGCTATATTTATTGCATATTTGATACCCTAATTTAATATACTCTTACCATTTAAAAACCTAGGTATTACACTCTATAAACCTTAAAAATTTAATTCACAGTTATTACATGATTTAGATTAGAATTTTTTTCAGATTATGGGTATATATAAGGCATACATTCACACAAGTTTCATAGTTATTATGATATTTTGGACTCTGATTATGTATTTTAATGGAATGGTAACCTATGAAGGAATATATGATACATTCTAAAAAATATGTCATCAGTAAGTATTTTTATTGAATGATATAATCCATCTATGGTAAATGATTCAAAAATATTACATATATTCTCAGACATTTCTCATATTTATTGGAACCCATAGTGGATTCCATTACACACATATAGTGATTTATGTTAAGTGAAGATATGTTCAAATTAAAATCTAGGTGGTTCTCCATTTGTAATTAGGTTTGTTTCATATTCATATTGACCCATGGTTTAATAATAACATCTCCAAAGGGCATGATCACCCTATTATCGGTTGTCTCTATAAGACAAGCCTATTGAAGATTTTTTTTCAATGCATATAAGTGTATTTATTCATGAATATTTCATTTCACATATATTAATTGTTATCAATTTCACATAGTAAATAATAAATAAAAATAATTTATATAGGTTTCATTTCATGTTTTCAGAGAGTAAGAAAAAAACATAGTATAGACTCAAACACACCTACCATAATTATCTTGAAGTATCACTTTTTATCCTTCTACTCTAGTAATTTTTTTACTCATATTTGTTAATAGACACTTGAAAATGTGTAATTTGACCAAATATTGATACACTTGAACTATGCACACACACATGAATCTTGTTGACATTATTCCTTATCTATTCACTCATATATGGGCCCAAACTATGTGAATTTACATTAATACTAAAAATAATCCCTTGAGTATCAAAATAAATATATTAATATAATTCTTAGATTATCTCTTGATTGAATATAATTATTATTTATTTAAAGATTGTTTTGCCCTTAATTAGATAATTTCATCATCGTGGACCTATCCACTTAGAAGAGATCTTTCTATGTGTCCTTTAATAACTATTTTCCCAATTTTGAATCATCTACATGGGTTAGCTCATACATTTTTCATGTCAGTTTGAAGGTAATTACCTAAAGACTTGGCTATATAAAAATATAAAGATTAATATTATTCATATCTAGAACTTATCTATATATCAATGTAAAATAAACTATACATTGACATGAATTTCCCTAAATATTCCAAATATAAAATCCATCAAAAGACAAAAACTTAAACTAAGTATTAATATAATTAAAATTAGTGGCTGAAGAATTTGCTTCATAAAATAAATGGAAAGGGGAATGATAGTGGTTTGGAAGTTGAGGATGATGAAGACTCTGAGGAAGAGATTAATTCAAAATAATTTATTTTGATTTCACATGTGTAGTTCTTTATGGCTCATCCCAATTTGGGTCCCAAAAAAAGTAAAGGAAGTAAGTCTAGAGTGGAAAAAATGGTAGGAGAAATTTTGGTAGGTAAATAAGGGAAGTTGGAAAATTATATAAAATCAAGTAGGTGGGGGATGAATGGCCCCTCATTATCTGAAAAAAGGTCCTTTCATGGAATGTTAGGGATTTAAAAGCCCTTAAAGAAAACAACCTTGTTAATAATCTATGATTTTCAAAGGATCATAAAGTGTTTCTTATTTTATATCTAAATTGAGTAAACCAAAAGCTTTGTCATTCTTTTATTAAAGTTGGTCTAGATTAGATGGTAATTTTGTGGAGGCTTCTAATGCCTCTAGTTTTTTGGTGGTTTTTTGGTATTTAGTTTGATAAAATTTTGTATTTTTAGAGTGTTAATATAATTAGAATTTGTGTAGGGTCTCCAATCTATTTAATAATGTTAATTTTCTTTTGTTGACCATTTATGGCCCTAATGACTCAGGTCATAAAGCTTTGTTATGGATGGAGATCTTGAAGTTTATCACTAGGTTTCTTCAAGAATTATTAGTGGGAGGAATTTCAACACAATTCTTAATTCCCTAGAGAATTTTGGAGGTTTAGGTTACCTAGGAAAATCCCAGTTAGACTTTTGTAATTTTATTTTGAAAATGAAATGATGGATGTTATTCCCAAGGTCAATTGGTTTACTTGGAATAATAGGTGGGTAGGGTTAAATAATATTATGTAGTGATTTGATATATTTATCATTAATCCTATATGGTTATATTCCAAATAGGTGGGGGATATTTTGGTAATATCTTTTTTCTAATCTGATCACTTCATGATGAGTCTTTTTGTGAGTGTGGACTGACCCCCTTCTCCTTACAATTTTAGGATTGAATTAATGTGGTTGAGGGATTAATCCTTGTTTCACAAATTCAATGATTGGTGGTGGTGTTTTACTCCCCTATTTGGGTCCCTAATGTTATAGATGTCTAAATTTTTTAAATACATCAAGAATCATTTAAAAACAACAACTAATGATCACTTCAAGAATATATTTCAAGGAAAAAACAAGGGTTGAAGTGGAGCTAAATGAAGTAAAGAAACTAGTTTTTATCAATGGTATGGATGTGTGGACCAATGAAAAGGAATAAGTATTTTGAAGGAGTATGAGGAGATATTATATAGGGAAGAAATCTTCTGTAAAAAAATCAACGATTAGTTGGTTGACATAAGGTGAAGAGGAATTCAACCTTCCTTCATAACTCACTAATAGCTAAAAGGAATGTCTCTTATATTTTTTGTATCTATTCATGTAATGTGGATTGGGTGGACTCTTAGTAAGGTATTTGTTTGGAAGTGATTACTTTTTTCAAATCTATGTTGGTAAATGAAGAAGCCTCGCTTATTCTAAACAAGAATACATTTCTAGAGGATAATCCCTATATTAGTTTCAACTCTTCAAAATGATCTTCTTATGGTTACATTATTTCTTGAGTAAGTTTGGATGTTTGTGTTTTCTATTGAGAAATAAAAATACTCTAGTCTAAATGATTTTCATACTACATTTTTAAAGTCATTATGGGACTTTGCAAGTGAGGATGTGTTGACAATGTTGGAGGAATCACACTTTCAAAGAAAGGTGGCCCTAGATATGAATGTAATGTTCATTTCCCTCCTTATTAAAGGTTATAAATAGTTAATATTTAATGATTTTTATCCTATATATTTGTGTAATGTGATGTATAATATTATCCCAAAGTCTCTGACTAGATGGCTCAAACTATTCCTAGATTCCCTGATTTCCCAAGAACAAGTGAGTTTTGTGCTAAGAAGGAATATACAAGATGGCATCATTATGGCTGATGACATTATCCACTCCATGTACATAATCACTAGAAAGGAATGATAGTAAAATTGGATATCACCAAAGCTTGTGATCTGGTAAATTAGGCTTTCTTATTAAATTTCTTAAGTAAATTTAGTTTTAGGAAAGAATGGTGTGACTAGGTGGTGAGCTCTATATCTGGATCAAGATTATATTGTGTATTAAATGGATCACTAGAGGGATATTTTAGAGCCTAAAATTGTATTAGATAGGGATATATATGTCCCTTTCTATTCATTCTTTTGGTTGAATCCCTAGGGAAGTATGTGTGTTAGTCAAATTTGGATGGTAGGCTTCAAGGAATCAAAACTTTGGAGAATCTAGAATGTTTATCTTGTCATCAAGTTATACACGACACTTTTATATTTGGGAAGGATTCATTTAAGGAATTAGGTTCAATGAAATATCTATTAAAAAATTATGAAGAAGTTTCAGGGCAAATAGTTAGTGAAGCTAAATCAAAGATTTATTTTTTCAATTGTGAGTAGACTTTAGGGTTAAAAATTACATTTATTTTGAGTAAATATTGTAGTGTACCCATATTTAATATGGGACTATGTTTGGTTAATCAAAATAATTAATTGATAAATTTAAGTCTCACATGGAATCTTGGCAAGGTAAGTGGTTGATACTAGAAGGTATAACTAATTTGATGAAGTGCATGCTGAGTGCTTTTCCTACTTATTATTTCTTATTTTTACTAGTACACTGTATTCTAAGTGAAGATGTAATTTTTAATATAGTATTTTTGGTATTGTCTAGGTGTTGTTTATGTAATCAGGTGGAGGGAATGATAGATCATATTTTTTTCAATTTCCCCTTCATGGTGGTCTTCTAGGCTTGGATTTTTAACAAGGGCCACCGTCACTTAGCAAAGCCTTATATTTTTTTTCCTTAGGGTCATGTCAATAGTTATTTGAATAGCTTATTTAGGGTGAGCCCGACTATTTTTTTTTTTTTGATTTTGTGTGAAAGAAACAAAAATATTTTTGAATGTAAGGGAAAATTTCATTCTATAGTTTTGAAAGATGTGGAGGTCTCAGTATGATAGGTTGTCTCTATTCATTTGTAATGCAAGAAAGGTTATTTATCTAGTTGGGATATGAGGATGAGTGGTATATATAAATTAGTGTGTCTACATCCCATTGATGAGTCAATTATGATAAGTAACAATAAAAATAACAAGACATGTATTGTTTATTAAGCTCCATCACCTGGGTGGTTTAAACTCATTTTTGACACGGCTTGTCAGGGTGATCTAGGTGCTTCCGGGGGCTGGGTGTGTGATCATGGATTATAGTAATTCACTCATTAGAGATTATTTTATAAGGTTATTAGATGGAACCAATAGTGAGGAAGAAACTCAATCCTAGACTATTTTTATTGATATTGATTTTTATTGTGGGGTAGCTAAAATGGAGATAGAAGGTGACTCTTAAGACATTATCCAAGCACTAATAAATTAGGGTGCCAAATCCTAGAATTTTAAAAATATCCTAAAAATATTATGGGGTTTTGTTTACAATTTTCAATATTACAAATGTATGCATTAATTTAGGGAGGCTAACTAAGTGGTCAATTTTTTGGTAATTATCAAGATCAAGTGAAAATAAGAAAGGAGGGTGGATAACATGAGGGAAACTTGGGAGGATTTAATCAAGGGGTATAATATAAATTTTCATTGATGGTTGTATCTCTTTGCATTTTTGATGTTGGGTTATATTATTAAAATGATGGTCATTCATCTATGAGGCTAGCTTCGATCATGTGCAAAGTCTGATCAATTTCTATTTCTTTTAGTGCAAGTTGGTAGAAATATCATTCTAATGGCGTCTTGTTAGTATTTTTTCTACACTTATCATTTGGGTGGGGTGTTGTCAGTATGGATAAAAAAAGTATGGAATCATTGGTTTTACCTATGATGGAATTGGGAAGAAAATAAAGATGGGGTTCTTGGGCTTTGTCTCATTAGCTTAATTGAATCACATTTTTTGCCTTCCTTCCCCAAAGTGTCCTAGGCTATTCTGGTGATTTTGGGTCATAATGTTTTGGATAAAACCTAGAGGTGTCAAATTAATTTTTATTTAGCATCTTTATTCATGTCAAATCTCATAATATTGATGTCAGACAAAGTGCTAGTGGAAGAATTGGTGTTCTTTGTGGTCTGAAAATTTAGGATGGATTTGTTGGGGTTATTGGAGGGTGAAAATAGTGGTAATTTTACTACCTCTCTCACTTTATAGAAATCATGTCTTGGGTTTTGTATTATTAGTTTTCTTTAGGGAGTTGGTGGAGCATTTCATGGCTCTTCTGTATGTAGGTAAACAATTAGGGGTAGTCTAGGTAGTCTAGAAGGCAACTAATTTGGGGGAGGCTCAGCTTGATCTTAAAGCCTTAAAATACCCACTACTAGGATTTTTTAGAGTTACATGTGGTTTGAAGGTTAGGGGAATGTGTATTAGTTGTGATTTTCTAGCCTAGGGTTTCTATACAAAATATTTTGCCTCTCCTAGTTGGACTGTGGAAGATATTCAAAGTGTGGTGTCATTTAACATGCATGGTAGCCTAGAGATTCAGTAATGAAAGTTAAGAAGAAGAAACCACAATGCTAAGGTATCAATGGTGATGTCAATTATGGTATATTTTGGGTCATTGGTAGGTGGTAGGTGTCTAGTCTATAATGTGAGGGATCATGCAATGATTGGTAGTGAATTGGTTGGACTCAACTATGGTAGAAATATTTCAAAGGTGGCATATATACTTTATTGATTTTGGTTATTGGTCTATTATTTATACTTTTGCATTGAAAAATTATGTTTTATAATGTTGGTTCTGCTACATATCTATTATGGATTTTTTAACCTCGGATAATATTAACTATAATATAATGGATGACTAGTTTTGATTTTTTATGGATTGTATATTTTTTGAATGGTCAAATTCCTTGTTGGATTTATTCCTCAAGCCATGTGATGATTATCTATCTATTTTTATAATGTATGGGTCTCATCAACCTTGAAAACTAACTAAAATAAAATTAAACTGCTCAAATTAAAATCACATTTTTTCAAGTGTTCATATCCATATATAGGATTATTTTGCATGTTAGTATCATATAATATTGGATACACTCATCTAGGTGGGAGAACAACCTTTGGTTTGACTTCCTAGATTAGATTAAAAGTTTTTAAGAAAATTATTAGCTATAGGGAGTGGATGAGATCATCTCAACCCTTCCATTTCACCTATTTCCATATTTTACATTGGTTGTATAGTGTACAATGAGGGTTTGAATCAATCAAGATTGAGAATAAAGAATTTTTTGGTAGATGAAATACATATACATACATAGGAATACCTATTAAATGCAATGAAAATATTTAGAATCGATATATATCAACATAAACACATTATATGGTTATTCAAATTAATAGACAATGATGCTCTATGTAGACATAAAATAGGACTTGAATTATCTAGGATTGTGTAGACATATTTTTATAAAATTAAATTATTCACAAGCCCATTTTAAACCATTATTAAAAACTATAAGCTATCAAAAACATACAAAAACCAAGAAAATCTAAGTAATCAATCCTCTAGTGTATTTAAATATAAAGTTAATATATTCAAATAGCTACACTAATATTTATTTTATTATTTTATATATTAAGTAATATTATTTTTAAATAGTTTTATATAATTAGGGTTGCATTTAATTAAAAATTAGATAAAATAGGTAGACTTGATGCATTTATTTATAGATCAGTGATATGCAGACACAATATATACCTCAAATTGGTGGAATATTGATGCTTATTCTACTTTAAGATACATGAATTCACGCTCTCAATAATTTTATACTTATCCCATATAGATAGAGTTTGTCAAAAGGACACAATACAAAAATATTCACCCATAGTGTTTGAAGTAGTTGACAAGGTAAACTATAAATATTTCACCCATATAGTTGGATCTTATCACCATATGCTTATCTAGATCTATGTGTTAATGTAGCAGATAAAAATATAGTGGTAAAAATCTAGTATGAAAAATTGTTGTATGACAAGAACATCACAAGGATAAAACATAGCAAGGAAAAATGTAGTGGTATTGGTAATGTCGTAAAAATATTGTGAAGAGCATAATTCAGAAGTTTTAGTGATTATCACATTGTTTATTTATTATCTAGTTCATTTTATTGATAATAGTTAACATTTCATGTTGGAAAAATAATGCACTAAATTTACAAGCAAAATAATAGAGGAAAATGTGATTTCATGAGTTTGGACCTTTAATTGAATGTTGTGTCATCTTCATGACATTAGCAATAATGCTACTATTTTTCCTCGTTAAGTTTTGTCCTCATGATATTTTATTATAATATTATTTTATCATACTACATTTTTACCACTACGCTATTTATATCTCTACATTTTTATTTGCTAATTTTTTATAGGATGCTGCTTATCTATAAGCTCCAACTTAGAGATAAGAAATAAATAAACTTCATATTATTTTAGGGACAATAGAGTAGTTAAAATACCACCAAGTGCATTCATTTTCACTCTTTATTTTAATCAATAAGATTTTATTAACTTGATAGCTATATATATATATATAATTTTAAATATTACTATTATGTTATTAGATGCTCAAGAGTTCACAAATGAATTCTCAATGCCAATCATGGAGTTTATATAGATAACACCGATAAAAGGTTTCTTCTAAATATTTTGATAACGTTTACTTGCTCACTTTTAATTTCAACTCATTATCAAATTTAGTATTAAATTTTAGAATAACTTATAGGTTTTGATGAAAAATTATTCATCAAGACCTCCCATTCTGTACACTAGTAAATTTTAGTTTGATGTGTATATGGACACAAATGTGAATTAAATTGGGGTATTATATAAACACATAAGTTTTGGTATGAGCATAGGATTTAGTTTTTTTATTATTATATTTTCATATATATTTGTATCAATGGTTTATACTAGGTTCTTATCAAGATATTTTCCTTTATGTTGCACCTTATATGACCTCTTGTTACCTTTTTATTTCTCTTATAATTTTACGTTCATTTTTATTAGGGTCAACATATTTTTCCATTTGATATATAGAACTTGAAAGAAATAATAATAACCTTTTTTCCTTGAAACAACTATAGACATTATTAAATTCTTTCACTATTTATTTTTTAGGTTTTTGGTATGTGTGACCATTATTGAAGTAGTGCACTATTGGTCTTATCATATTTGTGTCCCTTTATCCTTTTCACAAAAGAACATTATGATTTATTATACCTTAAGTATTAGATTATCATTTTTACAATGTCTCTTTGAACATCAGTAAGGTCCTAATTTGAATTCAATAAGTATATAGATACATAATCCCATTAACCAATAAATAAATTGGTATAAGCATGAATATAACATCTAAAGATTCATACATACAATTATTTTTATCACATAATCATCTATTGAGGTGATATATATTTATATTTATATGAAATGAAGATTAGTGAAAGATCATATAAAATCAACTACTTACTTGCATCTCATACACAAGGTTATGTGTAACGATATTCATATTACACATTGGAATTATTGTTGGATTATATGAGTAATGGTTATAAAAAAAATTCAAGGACAATGGATTGAATGAGGAAAGTCCATTAAAATAGCATATATTTTATATATTTTTCAAGATCTCTTAAATAAATAGGGTCTCAAGGAAATTAAAAAAAAATATTAAAGTTTTTCACATAAAATTGAGAATTTGAGACAGGTTTCTAAAAACTGAGTAGGTGAACAAAAACAAATAATTAGGACCAATAGACATCATCTAACTAGTTTCATTGAAACTTATTTGTTTTAGCCTAGAAAATTAATACTGAATAAGTTTGAATGTTTTTAACTATTATCAAACTAGTTAAAAAGTGGTAAATTCTTCCATGCCATCGTGTCATTGCACTTTTTCTAATTTTACATCATAATTTTCTGACTACTTAATTTTAAAATTTTAAACTAGTCCCATTACATATGAAAGTTAAAATTCAAGTATTTCTCTATGAACCTCATTTGCCAATTCTAATATTTGTTATTCTTAGTTCTTATACAATTCATATTTATGTATGTTACTACATTAGTAAATTTAAATTAAATTTCAATTTTGTAAATTTTTTCATTGTCTTTTTGTATTTTGATTTTCCAACATTACATTGTGTACTTTCCATCAAATAGTTTGTAGCTCCATCTAATAATCCACTTTCCCTTAGAATGTTTAAACTACAAACATGAAATTTAATTATAATTTAATCAGAGATGATGTGTTAGCCCTGATCTCAAAAAGTAAATTATCATAATTTATAAATGATTAAGATATTATTTGAAAAAAGCATCTATAATATAGAATAAATGATAAATCAATTTGTATAGATTACTTATATCTAGTTCATAATCACTTATCAAAGTTAATATTAATATTATAAAAAAATCAAATAATATTTATTTTATTTTTTTTCAATTTTCATAATGTTTATATTTAATTTTGAATGTTTTGGAACCACAAATTCTTGATATGACCATTATGGGGTGTTTTTGTAGTACAATGTTTGAAAAAACCCCAAGGTGACTTGTGTGTAGTGTGTTATGCTTTAAATTACATTGGAATAAATAAATCAAGTATGAATTTGACACACAAAAAACAATTAAATATTACCTTATAATATAAAAGTTACATATGTGAAAATTTAATATTTTAGTTAACCTTAAATGTGAGAAACTATTATGTGTTGTATAATTAATAAATTCTAAAATTAATTATGATAACTCTAAACTATTCCCATATTATGTGGATCCATTGAAATTTCTAATTGGACACTCTCATATGGTAGTCCATAATATGCATGTGGTCACTTTGGATCTAGATGGGTCTTGGACAACTTTTAAATTTCCAAAAGTATAGAGTTTATTAGTTTCTTACAACCTAACACATTCTGCACACAAGGACATAATAAGTGTAATATCTATATTATAGAACAATTTTATTAAGTACAAACATTTATTTAGAGGACATCATAATTTATAATCTAAAATTTACATGTTACAAATAAAGTAAAGTAAAATTATTATAATGTTTTTATGAGTTGAGTGACATTTAAACTAAATGCATTTTTTAACCATTCTCTGATGTTGTAGTTTCAATGTGCATTTAATTGAACATATAAATGTTTAATACATTAAAATAAGCACTATCACTATTTTTTTAATAATAATCACTAAGATTGTAAATTTAACTAGATGTTATGGATTAAATAACTACCATGTAACTACAAAAGGGATATGCACCTTGTTAAGTACACACATCTTAAAGGAAACACATGTGTATTGTTATTGAATTGTTAAACCCTTTACCTTGTGTCATGAGGAAATAATATCATGGACATTTTCAATGAACATTATTTAAAAAACCACTACGTGTTGTTTATTATTATAATTATAAAATGTGGACTAAATATTAACAAACTTTATCTAAATACATTTTAATGAAAAATAAAGACTTCATTGCTAATTATTTTACTATAAATTGATTTATATTTGAACCTTCATGTAAGCTTCAACATGTTAAGTTGGGTTATTGGATGATTGTATCAATTTAATCAATGGATGTTTTATTACTCATTAATGTACATCAAAATATTACCAAGTCTCATATGGCCCAACACGACTCCAAGCTGACATAGCCATAGTGACTCAATCCATACAACTTATTCATAAATTATCATGCATTATGGCATGATACTGGAATAGATGGTGTAGGTCATCATCATCAAAATTCATGAGTCTCATGGGTATGGGACATGGAATGTCAACTATATATACCCATATTTATTAATACAACTCTCAAATTTTGAAAAAGTTATAAAATTACCAGGGTCCTTTGACTTTAAATAGTCATTGCACATGGATTAATAATTAATTTATTCAGTGATAAATCAATATAATTATTTACTTTCATTTCCCATTGCAATAATTCATAATTTAAAATATATAATCTATGAGTTATGAAAAAATATTAACAACATCTGGTAGCTTGATCAAATGTTCTCTCTAAGAAAACTACCATAGAGATGTGAAAGGGACATGTTTACCATTAATTTTACACATTAAAAACAAATTTAATACCACTAATTATTTAAGACATAAAATCTTTTATCATGGGCTAGAGATACATAATATAATAATAAGGCTAGGCTAGAGTTTGGTAATAAGCATGGCACTAGGATGGGCTTCACTTGGCCATATCATGAATCGCTTGCATCTCCAAAAATATAAATACATTGAACCAATTATTAAAATCAAATCCACTTTTTATGTGGTCCACACAAAAAAATATCATTGATATAATTGTAAAGAATGGATACATAATATAATAATAAGTCTAGGCTAGAGTTTGGTTATAGGCATGATACTATGATGGGCTTCACTTGGCCATACCATGAATTGCTTGCATCTCCAAAAATATAAATACATTGAACCAATTATTAAAATCAACTCCACTTTTTATGTGGTCCACAGAAAAAAATATAATTGATATAATTATAAATAAATTATGGCCGAGTTTAATAAAATTATTCCATGTTTTATTTAAAAATTAATAATAATATGGAGTGCACTAGAACTAAGTGAAATTTTTTATGTTTTAATTAAATATAAATATAAATAACATACTTATACACAAGATAAAATACCTAATCCATCCACATGGCCTCACCCAAATCTTGTAGATGTGATCCAAGATAATCCTGATTGGAGTATATATGTACCATAGAGTTCACAAGTGAAAGAAAATAACTTTAAAGGAAATACATTCACCACCAATTATTTTTTACTTTTGACAGGGCCTTTTTATCCATGTGATCTCTATATATAAATTATTTATCATGTATACAAGTGTAAAATCTCATCAAAAATATCAAATTAATTAATCCATTGTTTAAAATTCAACCATGACAAGAATGACCAAAGGATGATGAGCTACTCTAGGTTTGATTTAAATTAATTGGGACTCAAAGATAATGATCATTATTTATGCTTAGGCTAAACTACTTAGTAGGCACTACAGACATGTGGGTATATTGTTCATCTTTTTTTTATTGTGTCTAGCCCCATCTAGGCATATGAGTCTAGTTATGGGTGTTGGTAATGTCACTGACATAAAAGATACTGGTGACATCATTAAAACTAGTGGTGTTAGTTATTATGTTAATATAATGGGGATATAAGAATCTCATTTAGGTATATGCTAGTTTAAAAATCTAGTCAATTCTACCACCCTTCATTTCACAGGTCTAGATTTTATAAAAGAATTTACCCCAAAAAATCCTTGGTGGTCACTTGGACTTATATTTTAAAACTTAATGTTCACATTTTATAAATCTATTACCACACCTATTTTTATACTCACCTAAATCTAAAGTTCACATGTTAATTCAATATATATTAATTATAAGGTCTCCTTTAAATTTCATAGGTCAACAACCCCATTCCTATAAATCTTAAGTCCTAAACTACATGTTAATGTTTTCCACTTGATATATTTTACAAATCTTTGACCCATTCCTAAGTTAATCCATATCACAAAAGTTAAAATATTACTAAGAGGCAATAGTTAAGTCCTTTCACTTGGGCCCTTGATATCATGGGTACCTTCATCATACTTTATTCAACTGAATATTTTAATCACTTCATTATTATAGTTTTCAATCTTGGAATTAATATTTACAAAAAATTTCCAAATATAATTTTTTTCACAATAAAGGCCTCATTGCTATGGTGTTTAATATAGGTGGCTTTATATTTGAACATTCATGAAAGGTTCTTCAATTTTATAAAGTTTAGTGGGTTAGTGTTGTAGTATTATTGATGGAGGTCACATCACTCATTAATGTAGATAAAAATGTTCACAAGGTTCACGTGATCCTATGCCATTACAATATTATGGCTCCATAGTGAATTAAACCTTATGGATTATTAGTATATTCTCATGCTTTAAGGCATATTATATATTATCAATGACCCACCAAAATCATATAATAAAATTTCCTCAAATATAATCATGGACATTTATTTTGGGTGTGAAACCAAGATAGATGACACATTTAATGATAAAAATATTAGACAAATCTCATGGGGATGTGCCACATAGTGTCAAAATTATATGTCTTAATTTATTAATATATATTTTGAATATCCAACAATTTTAGCAGTGAGGAGCTTCCTTCAACCTGATATAACCACCACAAATTAAGTGACGATTAATATATTTGAATTTTTCTATCCATTTTAACAATTACATGCATATCCCCAAAGAGGAAATAAACAAAATTACATTTTATCATATATTGGTTGTAAATATTATTACCAATGATGGGAAAGTTAACCACATGGTCTGAATAAGAAAATTATTATGAATCCACACAAGGACATGATTTATGATAATCTCACATGTGTAAATGAAAACCCCCATGTATAAACTACTTAGTCATTTAGTATCATGTATTTTGTATTTAAACCTTCACACAAGCTTGAATGCATTAATCATGTTTAATGAGTCATTGTCTTAATGTTATCGATGGAGGTCATATAATTCATTAATGTACATAAAATATTCATATTTTTTGTGTGGCCCCAAACAAATCCAAGGTGATGTATGTAAAGTGAATTAATCATTACAACTTATTTTACACTTTCTCTTTCTTCATAGAAGATTATATATTGTCATAAGTACTAACCTCATAACGGAAATCTTTTTGATGCTATGGTAGGAGAGTATGTTGGATCATGACACTTGAATATATTACATGTGTCATCATTTTATGATTTTAGAAACTCACATGAATGGGCCACAAAGTGTTAAATTTATATTCCTTGATTAATTACTCTAAATTTCAAATTGCTAATAATTTGAGTAGTTAACAACTTTCTTCAATGCCACACATTTGCTACATGTAAAGTAAGAATTATTAGATCCATAGACCTAACCACTTTTACCAATTAAACACATTTCCCTTATATGAAATTATAATTTACAAATTATGAGTTAAAACTAAATATTACCAACATTGGGCAAATTAACCACATTGTATGGCTAAGACAACTATCATGAAGCTATACAAGGCAAATGTGGCATGTTAAGTGAAAAAATGATAATGCAAGTGCATGTGTATGAAATTTTCAAAAATTTAGTATAAGTTGATGTGTTTTTTTAAATATATAAAAAGTCTTCCAAATACATAGAAAATTTAGTGGGTCATAGTCTTAATGTTATTAATGAAGCATAAATCACTAGTTAATGTACACAAAAGTATTCACAAGGTTCATTGTGTCCCCACACCACTCAAATCTGAAAAATTTATAGTGACTTCAACCTTACATATTACTCATGTATTTTTGTGATCCAATGTTGTATCTTCCATTTTCATGCATCTACAAATATCATAGAGTAAAACTTGTTCATGTCTTGGTAGAGAGAGTTTATTTGGGTGTGGCATCAAGATAGATGACACATTTCATATATATGGATTCCATATACCTCATATGGATGTGCCATGAAGTTTCAACTTTATACACCCAAATTAATTAATATATCTTTCAAATCAACATAAATTTGAGTAGTAAGCATATCCATTCAACCTAACACAATTGTCACATATTTTAAGTAACTCATAATTTCATCTAGTGTGATTATATATTACTAAATTATTATAATTAATAGTTATGAAGGATGAAATTAAAATTTAAAATTTATGGTCTCAATATTATCAATGGAGCACAAATCAGTAGTTAATGTACACAAAAGTATTCACAAGGCTCATTATGTCCCCACACCACTCAAATATAAAAATGTTGTAGTGACTTCACACTTATATATTACATGTGTATTTTCATACTTCAATGGTAGATCTTCCATTTTCATGCATCTACAAGTATCACTGAGGAAAAATTGTACAAGTCTTGGTAGGGAGATTTTATTGGGGTGTAACATTAGGATAGATGACACATGTAATATATAGGGATTCCATATAGGTCACATGGATGTGTCATGAAGATTCAATTTTATACACCATATTTAATTAATATTGTTTTCAAATTAACGTAAATTTTATTAGTAAGCATATTCCTTCAACCAAATTCAATTATCGCATTTTTAAAGTAACTCATAATTTCATGTAGTGTGAATATATATTCCTAATTTATAATAAGTAAGAGGTTCAAACCATAATAGTGTGTCCAACATTTTGGTATAAAGAGGCCACATACACATTCATGTTCTCCTCAAAATATCTTGAGTTTGGGTAATTGAAATTAATCAACAAATATGCTTTAGACAATATATATAAATATGTAATCGATATAATTTTTTCCTATTTTTTAAAAAATCATTGATTATTTTTTAGGATTTAATTTTTAATATATATTTTTTAATTTTTTTATGGCCAGCTAGTGGGACACAATATTATACTTTAACCCAATAGTTATGAACGATGAAATTAAAATTTAAAATTTATGGTTTAAGAGTAAATATTAAAAACACTAAGTTACATAACCACATGGTTTTCCTAAGATAGATATCACAAGGAAATAAATGGGATATGTTTCCTATTAAGGGTATATGTTGAAAGGGAAGCACCTTCCTATGAGTTTTTAAGTTTTTAATTCCTTGACCATGTGCACTAGGCAAATAATAACATTGGTAGAGTTAGGTGAATCCATGTCATTGGTATGGCATCGATATGAGTGCCATGTGGCCTCATAAAAAAATATTATTGCACCAAATATACCAATGTACACTTATTAAAAGTGACTTCAATTTTTACATGGTGCCCACAAAAAATTACCAATGTAACAATTGTGAACCAATTAAGGCTAAATAAAATATAATTATGCCTAATTTTATTTCTACACTAGTAATACATTTATTGAAGGTGCTACAACTAAGAAAAAATGTTATGTTCACGTTATATATTAATATATCTAATACACACATCCACACTATAAATACCAAATGCATCCATGTGGCCTAACCCAAACCCTATACATTTGATCAAAAATAACCATGATCACATATAATAACTCATTCAATGAGCTTGTTGAAATGATGCAAAGTTAAAGCATCACATTTGAGATGATACACATGGCTAAAAATTAGTTTTAACTATCGAAAAGCCCTTCATATCCATATAAATCATGCATAAAGATTACTTGTCACACATACAATATGACAAACTCATCAAAAATATCAAATTAATATAGCCATTATCTAAAATTCAATGGGTGTGCACATTCACAAGGGATTCTCAAGATGACGACCTTGTATAAATTTTTATTTATATTAATCAAGCCACACAAATGATAACCATTGTTTACACTTAGGTTAAACTCCCTGGTGGCCACCCAAATTAATAACTTTAAGCTTATAGTTCATAATATTTAAATTTGTGGACACATATATTTGTATATTATCTGAGTTATAATGTTCATAATTTAATTCACTATAACTTAAGTCTAAAATATTAATTAGATATACTAACTATTTTACCCTATTCATATAAATCCTAAGTCTTTAGGTTCATATTAATTGTTTTTCCCTTTCGATATTATTAAAATCATAGACTAGTTCCTTGATTAAACTAGTTCTTATACAAGGCCAAAACTAAGTCATTTCCTTTATACCTTGGGGACATAATAAAATGGGTTATTTCATTATACGTACTTGAACCTACCATTATATTGTCACCATTCTCACTTTTTTATTACTTGGACTAAATAATTTCAAACATTTTATAAATATATTGTTTTACACAGTGAAGGCTTTGTTTCTAAGTTATTTAAAATAAGTGGCTTTATGTTTGAACATATTATGCCCTTAAGTTATATCATGTTTTGGGATATGTGTGGAAAATTTTTGGTATACATAAACCCTTCCTTGTGATATAATATTTATCTATGATCTCATTTGTTTATTTAGGTTTTCATATGGAATAAACATAGCCTAAGTATACTATCAATAAGAGGTAGTGATTTGTGGTTAATAATCATATTATATTTTTTTAATTATTTTACAGTTGTGGAGGTTTCCCTCTCATAACAGATTGTCATTTATTAATATGTTCTATTATGTTTCAATGATATTATGATCTAATGTTTTTATTGTACTTTATTTGTGATGTTACTTCATTACAAGTGGTATCAAAGCTTTGATTTAGAAAATTTAGTAGGTTAAGGACTAATTTTAGATAATCACTTATAACATTCAATCCATAGTAAATTTATTCAAAATTATTTTACTAGATTTAAAGTATCAGCTAAGAACCTCTCATTAAGAAAAAAAAAGTTTTTGGGTTATGTTTTAGGTGAGTTATTATTGATTTAGAGTTTTTCATAAATTCACTTTATATGTAACATTTAAAAGATATTTTATGATTTGTTTACATTTTAGAAATATTGAGAAAATATGGATGGGATATGTTATATTTATTTTCTGATTGGAGGCTAACATAATATTAAACATGATTTCTCAAAGATGGATCAAAGGTTAATTAAGATCGACATTGTCATGCTTTGTTATGATAAGATTGTAAACTAGGGGATGACGAAAGGGTTTTAAAACTTCAGTTATAACTCATAACAAAGAATATATGGATTAATATGGGGTAGTTATAGAATTATATTATCCTATATTTTCTACAACAAATTAAAAAGTGATCCATCTCAAGTTTAGTATGTAAGACGTGAAATATGATATATAAGGCATACAATACAATTTATAAATCTTGTTGAAGAAAGTCAATATTGAGTCAGTAAAAAGGGACTTGGATGTTTTCAAGTACGAGTTTGAAACTATCAATGGGACATTTAATACTCTTGTATCTCATATTCTATAGCCAAAAGGTCCTCCACTATTCCACTGAAGCTATCTTAACCAGAATAATAAAAACACAAATATTTGTTTAAAGAATAGTATGCCAAATGTGGAAGCATGTCAATTTTATTATTGGGATCCACTCACTTGAATCAATAAAATGTAAAATTTATTTGGTTTACATTAGGTCCCATGTGTAGAGAATGTGGTTATAGAATTCTATATATGGAACCTAAGCATTTCATTTAGTATAGGTGGTTGTGTTCTCAAAACTAAAATAAGGGCCTTCATGTTATTTGATTAACATGTATGCTTAAAAAATTCAAATGCATTATGGAAACAATGTCTTTGAATACTACTTTAGTTAGTTACCAAAGTTTTAAAAAAATGACATGTTAAGGATTATAATCAATAATTCCATACTATTTACTTATGTATGGATGACACCAATGAGGAAAACATGATTGAGATGTTATTGGGATAGTTCAAGGATAACATCCAACTTGACATTCAAAATTTTAATCCATTTCTAGTATAGGAATCCATATCATTATTACAAAATGTATAAGAGAGACATCTGATCAAACGAAGAGGTTACACTAATGGCTAATGATGTAATCCCATAACATAATCATTTTTTTAGTCTATAAGATTTAGCCCACATCAAATTGAATAAACTCATCTAGAATGGTTATGTTTCAATTGTGATAGCAAGTGGAACAAAGGACATAAATGTGTTGAGAAGAAGTTGGTATAGATTTAATGTGATAATGAAGATAAAGGACATTATGTAGCTGTTGACACTTGGATTTTCACCCCTGAAGAGATGCTTAATTATTCTCATCCAGGTGGCACCATGGAGACATTTCTATTTCTATGGGTGGCAATATTGAGAAATGAATCTCTGGATGAGGGGCTAGATCCCCGTGATGCACTCTTTGAAGCTCTTCTTTATCTATCAACTTATAGATGAAAAGGAATTAGGAAAACAACTAAGAAAACCAAATATGGTGATGCACTAGTATGGATTATCTTCCTTGACGTAAAACACACTACCTAAAGGCAAACAATAATATCTCACATAAACTCACAACATAGAATGTATTATCACATCAGTATTTCTTAAGTTAGATCCAAGAAAGTACTTGACACTTAGGAGGGTGATGGATGATTCCATGAGGGGAATAAAAAAATAAACACTTATAATACACCTATACATTTAGGAAAGGATACTAAAAAATACCTAAAATAACATACCTTTTTACACATTAGTAGATGACCAAGATTGACATGATAGAAAAGTAACTCTTTCACTAGACATTGTCAACAAGATTCAAATCTATACTCAATAACATAGTATGTGAGTGGAAAAATTACTTGTATATTTATTAAATATTATTAAAAATAAAAATTTGGTCATATTTTCCCAATTAACCAATGGAGACTACTCAAAAGAGCCAAGAGAATGCACATTTATAGCCTTGAGAGGAGAATCAAGTAAAGGATGTCTAAAGGTCACTTGGATATGTGTCAACTTGATAATATAATTTAAAATTTAATGTATAAGAGGGGTGGAGAGATCCATGCCATGTTAGGATGTTTACTTGTCCAAAAAAAGTCATAAGAATTGTGAAAAGTAGCACAAAACCTTCAGACTTGGCATAACAAACTGCCTTCATGATTTGCCTTCCCAAACTACCTTATCACTATATATGGTTAGGTATGATGATGGTTATAAGTATTAGGGGTGATAAAAAATTCCTCACATGAATTTTATTATCCCATAAACATTCCTATTCCTTTGGCCATGCACAATCATTCTTGGTAGTCTCAAAATGGCTCCTTTCCATGCACCTCCTCACTTGGTGCCAAAAAACTTCCAATTTTACAAACTAATACATGAAAAAGGAGGGTTGACACATTTCAAAAGTGTCTATATAATAATTTTCAAGAAAAAATCCTTAAAAGGCCTCCATAGTTAATTTTCACCACTTTCCCTTAGTGCTCACTTGCTAGCTCACTAGACTGGATGAAATGGGAGAGCTAGTAAGCTGACCTGAGCAATATTTTAGGTGATAATTCAAATGAAGATTCTACCCCAATTGGTGGTATAACTTATAAGAGCCATAAATGTTTCACCATAGCTCCATTTGACTCCCATTTAAACCATTAGAAATATAAGAATGAGAGGAACACTATGAGATGGCATGAGATCTACTCAATGGGTTTTGACCCTTGAAAACCAAATGGAAGTGACCCAAATTTTAATTTTAGTAGTGCAGTCTAAAAATAGTAAGCTTCTAAAAATAGTAATTCCTCATATTCTGTATTGTTTTAAATCATGGAAGTTAAACCACTTAATCTCCCTTGAGATTGGTGACCTTGCACATCCTCCTCCTACCTTAAAAATGTGTATAAATGAAGATGTAACCCAAAATAGAAATTAGGTTTCTCTTCTCAGAGATAGGCATATGTTTGGATCTAAAAATTTGATCAATAAAACATCTCTTCTCAAAGATAGCATTGTTTCAATTATGTTGTTCTTGTTTCTTGAATTATAGTTCAACCAAAGCTTCTGAGTTTTGGAGCAGGGTATCAGAGTTGTTTGTCTTGAGAGTGTACAATCCCAAGGATGAGGTCAAGCTACAAAAAGCTTGGGTGGAAAAAAAAAGCTTACAAATTGTCAACCTATTCAGTCCAAATTACATCAAATGGTGGATAACATCGAGACATCTGATCCTTTTAAGGAAATGGTGAATGAAGCCCTCCAATAGTAGAAAACATAGATGCTACAAAAATTCACCCAAATTCTCCAACATATCTTGATGGGAAATTCTAGCTCCTCATCTACACCCCCACATCCTTTTAGTGCCCCGACACCCTTCAAGGTTTAGGTGAATTTTGATATCCCTACATTTGAAGGAAAAATCAATGCTAATGCAGTTAAAAATTTGTTAGATTAATTGTAGTCCTATTTTTCTATTAATAAAATAATCGATAAAGAGAAGATATCTTTTTCTCTTTTGAAAGCATCATTGCCTATCAAAAATTGGTGGGAAGTGTGCAAGAAGAGATTTAGTATGGATGATATTGACCTTGAGGTGGAACATACCTAGGATAATTTTATAAAAGTTGTAAAGGAAGAATACTACCCTATTGAAGCATATGATGATCTGTATATAGAGTGGCAACAACTTCACCAAGGTAAGGAATAGTCTGTTCAAGATTAAACTAACATTTTTCATTCTCTATCTTCAAGATTGGGAGTCTAGGAAAGTGAGAAACACAAGGTTCTCAAATATCATGGTGGACTACAATGGTATATACGAGGGGAGATGGAACTCTTCAATCTAGAAACCCTTAGTCAGGTGTACAAGTTCATGGTGAAGATTAAGTAGAAGCATGGAAGAATGAATATAAATATTTAGCCTGCAAAATGGAAAAGTGACAAAGAAGGTCAAACATGAGGTTAAAATTGGAAGCAAAAGGAAGGGAAAGCTGGGAAATGGTGTGATTACCATAAATCTAGAATGCACACCAAAGAAGAATGTTGAGCCATCAAGTCCCTACTTTCTAAGTCACAATCCTCAACATCTACAACTCTGCCTCATACACACCCTATAGTTGAAGATGAGGAAGAAGAGATTGTAGATGTTGAGCCTAATTCCATCATTTATTCATCATGGACCCATGAGGAGAGGCAAAATGACAAAGAAAGGTTGTTTCACTCTAAGTTATGGGTGAAAGGTAAGCCTCTACATTTCATTCTTGATGGTGGGATCCAAAAGAATTTAATTTCTACTAATGTTATGAAAACCCTATATTTGTCCATGAAGCCTCACCTAAAGCCATACAGTATTGGATGGTTGAGTCTAGGGAGAAAGCTCCATGTCACTCACCAATTTCTTCTTTCATATCCAATAAAACATTTCCAAGATGAGGTCTTATGTGATGCAATCAATTTGGATGTTTATGATGTAATCCTCAGTCAGCCATTCATGTATGATCAACATGGAATCTATGAATCAAGAAATCAAAGGATCACCCTCACCTTCTACATTTATCTCCCTGATTAGTGCCATGAAATTTGTTCTCATGGTGTTCAACCCATAGGAATCCAAAAAGGCAGATGTTGCAGCCTTGATTACACAAAAAACACAATAATAGAAGAAAATATATACCAAGATAAAGAAGTTCAGATCCTTCCATCCATAGACTAATGGTTAGATATAAATGTTAAATAATCAGGCCCTACACAGCTCCATAAAGCACAACTCCACAAAACATATTCCATTCCAAGTATGCATCATGAATCAAATCAAAATACAACTGCCACACTTGATGACAAATATTTATACAATGGATACCATTAATTCTAAAGGAGGGAGGAATGATCAGAGCAATATTTTAGGTGATAATTCAGGTGATGGTTCTACCCCAATTGATGGTAGAACTTATAAGAGCCATAACTTTTGCACCGTAGCTCTGTTTGACTCCCAGTTTAAACTATTGGAAATGTAAGAATGAGGGGAATATCATGAGATGGCACGAGATCTATTCAATGGGTTTTGACCCTTAAAAACCAAATAGAAGTTTCCCAAATTTTAATTTTAGTAGTAACGTCTAAAAACAGTAAGTTTTTAAAAATAGTAATTCCTTGAATTATGTATTGTTGTAAATCATGGAAGTTGAACCACTTAATATCACTCGAGATTGATGACCTTCCACATCCTCCTCCTACCTTAAAAATGTGTATAAATTAAGATTTAACCTGAAATGGAAATCAAACATCTCTTCTTAGAGATAGGCATATATTTGGGTTTACAAATTTGATCAATAAAATATCTCTTCTCAGACATAGCATTATTTCAATTGTGTTATTCTTATTTCTTAAATTATCTTTCAACCAAAGCTTCTGATTTTTGAATCAATTTCCAAAAAACTTATAATTTTGAAAAATTATCCATGAATAAGGATGGATGACACTTTTTAAAAGTGTCCATATCATCATTTTCAAGAAGAAATCCTTAAAAGACCTCCCTAGTTGATTTTCAACACTTTCCCTAAGTGTTCACTAGCTAGGTCACTAGACTAGATGAAATGGGAGAGATATTAGGCATGCTTATGAGTTTAAATACTTTAAATAATTACCATGAGGAAATATTAAAATTTATAACCTTCCCTCCAAAGGTTATTTGGTCTTTTGAAACCTTCCCAAGCCTGCAAAACATACAAAAAGGTCAAAATAAGCCCTATTTTCCCCTATTCTATACATCTCTATACACATAAGTTATATGAAAATAATATTTGGAGAGTTATAAACATCCTATAATTGTTTTCATGGCATTTCCCCTTCATTTTGATGCTTCATTTGCTTCCTCTTCTCAATTAGGTCCTTATGTAGGGTTTGTAAGGGTTTTGAGTAATTTGTACTCTTAACCTTTGTTAATAAAGGTCTGAAATTTAAATTATTAAAAAATTAAAATTATATATTCTTAAGTATCACATTCAACTTCATTTAATATCTCAGCCTACCATGCAAAGGGTTATGAGAGATATGAGTGACTAAATTTGACCTTTGAGTTGATTTTATGCTTTCTGTGAGGGTTTGAGCATATTTGAAGCTAAAAATTGTTTATTGCCTACAAGAAAAGGTTTAATAAAATTTGTATTTAAAATATAAACATTATCCAATCCCTTTTAAATCTCACAAAAATATAAAAATGGAGATGACCCCTGTTTTGGGACAAAGCCTATACCCTACTAGTGAGCATACTTATACATTTTGAACTAAAAGACAATTTTTTGAAATTACCAGGAACTCTCATAGATTTAACACATAAGTTTAAATCCAAAATTAATTATCTAACACCTTATAATTATTTAAAAGTGATATATTTTTGAATGACCTTGTATTTGGCGCTAGATTTACATGCTTCCTTACTAGGTTTGCCTACAGACCTTATTATTTGGATCACCTTGTTTACATTCTAACCTTTTAGGCTGGGTTTTTATATTACCCCATGTTTCCCCCATATATTACAACATTATTTAATGATCAAATACATTTTTGGTTCGCCATTTATCACTTTTCCCCAAAACTTCCATTCTTGTGCATGCAAGGAACACCTTACCTATGAGACAAAACAAAGATTATTATCCATATTTTTTATGATAAATGAATATTTATGAGTATATAAAATTTCATAATTACAAACTTTACCAAATTATTTTGTCAAATTCCATGGTTAGGGGGTCTAACCATCTCAATCTCCTCAAAAAAGGGGGAAAACCCTATTTTTTGCATGTTTTTTTATCAAACCTCCTTATAGATGATACTTAAAAACAACCTTCATGCTACTAAAATAGTTATAAATTTTATTCACCTTGATTATTATCTCATGGAACTTTTTAAACCATTAAAAACTTTGCTTGTTAGTGAAAACCTATGTTTACCCCTTGAGCCAAGTATACTCTTAACTTGCCTGTACGGACTGAGTGTATCTTGCTTACAAGAAAAGATATTTAGGTAAATTTTGAATGTAATAGGAATTATATTACCTTAATTTATTGATAATTATTCATATTAATATTATTTATACCCTCTCTTCCTTTCTTGGCAGTCTAACTCCCACCTTGCTCAAATCTAGCTAAACCATGCCTTGACTATAACAAAGGACTATGGTGCTTTTCTTATAGACATCCTCCTTTAAATATACCATAAATATGTTAATAACCTTTTATATCTTCCATAGTATCTTATAATTATCATATTTAGTCCATTATATTCATTCTTAAGCTCTACTGACACCTTTAAGTCTTAAACCTATTCACTATCTTCCCAGTCCTTTTTACATGGCTATAGGTTGTTTTATATGTTTGGTTAGGGAAATAAGGTATATAAGATGTTAAAAATATCCTTGTACAAGTTATAAACTCTAATTTTAACCTTTAATCATCTTATATGGTTAAAACCATCACAAATTTTACCTAGTTCTTGATTCTTATGTTTGACCCATGTCTCAATCCATACAATGCTATGGGTCACCATGCGGTCCTTGACATCTCCTTGAGGATTGGATTTATTATAAAAATCAAATATTTTATGAAAATTCCATTTAACTCATCTTTAAATTTCAAAAATAGTGTCAAACTTGCAAATATAACTAGTTTCTAATGACCTAGCTGTAGGTGCAACTTTACCCTATTTTATGAATAGGGTATAGGCCTAATATGTCATTACATCTAAATATATCTTCCTTCATGGTAAATTTTCCTATGGATACATTTTTGACCATTTATAAATGTTTCCCATCCCTTGGCATGGCTTAGGAATCTCCATAGGTGTTGCAAGGTAAAACCTCCCTCAAAATCTTGTAGACTTCACTAATTGATTTCAATGTGTTTTAGGATGGCTTTGACCCTCTTGGACTTAGGTATCCCTCCAATATTTATCCTCTAAAATTATTAGATAATTTTATATATATATATATATATATATAGACACACACACACACACACACACACACACACACACACACACACACACACACACACACACACACACACACACACACACACACACACACACACACACACACACACACAACACACACACAACACATGATAATTAATTTTTAGGGTTAAAAAAACTTCTTATATTCAATTTGAGAGGCCTATCAAATCCCTTAAGGCCTCTGTTTTGGTCATTTTGGAACAAAAGCACCTGAAGATAGTATAACCATCTATTCATTAATTTGATACCATATTGTCAATATAACACCATAAATGGGTATTTTTGGACATATAAAATAAAAATGAAACTAAAAAATGATATTACTAATTATTAGAAACCTCTTCAAGGCATATTTGCATCTTGTGACATTAGATGTAGATGATCATTTTTTGTAAACAAGCAAGACTAAGACCACATTCCATGTATGCTAGTTTGTAACACATATATGCCTATACCAAACACTTAAATGAATTAGAGAATTTAAAAAATATAAAAATACCATATAAAAACATGTACATTTCATTAGTGAGATCAACATGCTCCTGTAGGTGAAGTTTTATGACTGTGCCATGTAAGGAAAACATGAAGAAGCAAGCAAATGCAAGGAAAGGCCTTCCAAGCACCAAAAGACAAATTTAAATTCTTCCATACATTAAAAACATTATTAGAATCCCCAAAATCACATAAAATAACTCTTTCTAAAGTGGAAAAGTCATTTTCAAGGTAACTGAGATGAATGTTGATGCAAACTAGGCATTTTGCAAGCATGTACAAGCCTAGAAGTGCTCTCCCAAGTACTTGAGATTCCAAAAATAAGAATCATGGGTATGTATTTAAAATCATGTATAAATACCTCAAACACATAAACCAATCAATACAAAATAATAAAACCTAAAATAGGCTCAAAAGGAGACCCCCTCATGGTTATAAGTCTATAAAAAGCTTCCTAAAGTGTTCACCATTTTTTATAAAGGAGGAAACACCAAATTATAAGTAATTATTATTAAAATTTATTGAACTTATAGTTCCATCCTCCTGTATAATCACTACTCCTAATTCCCTTTGTATGATCCATACCAAGTGCTTGAAGTTGCCCTTTATTTTCTTGCCAAGACCAGAAGAAAGAAAAAAGAGAAAGAAATGAACATTTTTATGAATTATCTATAAAAAATGAATGGAAATGATTTTTAAGATCTAAAAGGGAACATAGCTGATGTTTCCACCTAAAAGTGAGATGATCCATTCCGAACAAGTGCCTAAAATGGTCTAAAAATAAGGGGAATCTACCTTCCTCTAATCAAAACTAATTATTGAACTATTAGGATATTGATTCTAACCTTCTCTAACCTTACCCATGTTAATTACATCCTGATCACAACTCAGTCTCTTTTTCCCATCTATACAAGTCCTCTTTTTTAGATAAAAGGTGGCCCCACAAGGCATTTTTCACATATTGAACATTGTAAGAATAATGAAATGACCTAGAGAGATATTAAATCATATTAAAACTCAAATTATGACCAATCCAACATAATTTATTTCTTTGACCAGGTTTGACCCTATTTGATTAGGGTTAAATTTCATTGACATGACTAGTACAAAGGGCTAGACATGAACCAAGGATAGGCTATGGATAAGTATACATCTAGAACAATATGAAACCCATTACAGGAAATGAATAAACTTCTAAAAAGTTTACAAATGTATAGGTTGAATTAAATTTGACCAAAGGTCAAATTTGATTAACACTTTTGGTAACTCTTATGGTTAACATGCTTGCGTATATCAGAGACTAGTAGCCTTATCCAACCAAGGGAAAATGGAGTCAATATATTCATGAAGATGACCAACAAAGACATGCCAAAGAAAAATAAAATAAAACACACCACTGACCACAACAATACCAAGAAAAGACAACAAAAAAAAGACAAAAGACAACTCACACTTGTCCATAAGCACTTAGGGAATACAAGGAAAAGCAAGAAATTATGTACAAGGGAAGAGGAAAAATTTAGTAGTAATGTTTGATGTGTATCCCATTGATGGGGATATGAAGCTCCTCTCCATCCAAATTTGAGAGTTGGAAAGCATTGTGTGACTTGCATTGAGTGATCACATATCGGCTACTCCATAAACCATCAAACTTTGTGTGTTTTCCAAGTTTGGCCCTATCTTCATCCCATTTTAGGACAATGTCTCCTTCCTTGAGACTCCTTAGTATGGATTTCTTGTCAAAATACTTCTTTTTTTGTTCTTGGTGAGTGGTCATAGTTTACGTAGCTTGATATCTTGTCTCCTCAAGCTTCATTAACTCAGATAACTTGACCTGCATGCTCTCATTCTCTATTAATTGTAGCTGATAGGTGAGGTCTAAAGCTGGTAAATCATGTAAAATAGGTAACCTAGCCTCCCTTCCATATACAAGTATGTAAGGTGAGTTTATAATTACTCTTTTTAGGGTGATCCTACTATCCCAAAGGGTTGTCTTCAACTTTGAGTGCCAAGTCCTTTGATTCTCCTCAATTTTCCTCTTTATGATCCTGATTAGATTCTTGTTTTTGGACTCATCTAGTCCATTCCCTTGGGGATAATATTTGGAATAGGTGAAAATATATATGCCATGATTCAAAGCCCATTCACATGTTCTTTCTCCTAGAAAAGCTAATGCATTATATGATATGATTGTTGAAGGATCTCTAAACCTAGTTACTATACCTTCATAGATGTCTAAGACTAATTTTTCATTTGCCTCCTTAAGGTTTATATCCTCCACCCATATTGTAAAGTAATTTGTGGTAGTCAACATCTAATTTTGAATAACACTAGAAGGTATATTGATTAGGCTTATAAAATCTGAACCCCATTACATGAAGGGTTGATAAAATCAGATTGGATGAAGAATAAAGGAAACTAGATTTAATTTTCCATAAAAAAGAGCACACTTTTCTAATTTTATTACCCAATAATCGGTATATTTAAAAAGCCTAGGCCAAAATTATCGAACCCTCATAATCCTAACAACTGTAGTTCTTAGAGAAAAATGACGACTAGCTTGTCCATAATGGAACTCAAATAGTAATTTATCAGTCTGATCCAAATCAAGACACCTCAATAACACACCTAAAAGTTCCTTCCTAAATATCAATCCATCAACAAGTACATAGGGAATATAATACAACATAAAGTACCTTCTTTTAGCTCTATCAAGACCTTGTGGAAACTTACTAGTTTGAAGGAAATGGATCATGTTTTGTGTCTAACTCCTCATGGATGAAGGTATAGATGATATAGAGTCATCGTGGAGTGTCAAATAAACCTCTCTTTGGTTGATCAAATCTGAAGCAAAATGTTCACATAACCCTTTTCCCTTCATTATCTTGGTTGTCTTGATTTCCACATTATACTCCATCACTTTGGTGATCCAACCTGCCCTTTTTTAATTCAATTACCTACTCAATAGAAAGTCTTTGACACTAGGATGAGGTGCAAGTATATGAATCTTTTTAATCAATAGCATGTGTCTAAACTTATTTAGGATCCTAATAACTGAAAGCACTTGGTTTTCAACATAAGTATATCTTATCTCATAACATTATAAACCTTGGCTAAAAAGGCAATAGGCTATTCTAAATTCTCATCATTTTATTGAGTGATCATGTAAAATATTACCTCTTCATTCCCAAAATTATACAAATTGAAATCCTAGGAAAATTTTGGATTTACAAGAGTAGGAGCTTGGGCAATATCTTGTTTGATTTCTTCAAAACTTTCCTTTCTTCTTCCTATCCAAGTGAAAAATTCATCCTCCCTTAGAATTGAGGTCAGAGGCTTTAAATTTTTTTTAAAAGTTAGTAATGAATCTCCTTATGAAATTTACCTTACAAAAGAAACTTTTCAAACCTTTCTTATGCTTAGGCAAAGACAATGCCAAGATGGCATTTACCCTCTTGGGATCAATGGATAAACCCTTCTTGGAGACAATATGTCATAGGATTTTGCCTTCATATATATAAAAATCACACTTATTTGGGCTTAGAGAGATCCAAAACTCTCTACACATCTCACAAATTTTCCTTAGGTTCTTCAAGTGATCATTTGCATACTTAGAGAAAACTGTCACATCATCAAGATACATAAATACAATCTCATTGATTAGTCTTTGAAAATCCATATCCATTGCACATTAAAAATTAGCCCCAACATTTTAAAATCCAAAATTCATATTCATATGGGCATATTTACCCCATTTGGTGGTGAAGTTTATCTTGTCTTGGTCACTTTCATTCACCAAAATTTGATTTTACTTGGAATAGCCATTTAGGAGAGAAAACCTCTCACTACATATTATAACTTGTAGAATTTTCTCCATATAAGGGAGGGGATAATGATATTTCAAAGATACTACATTCAAGTCCCTAAAGTCCACACAAAACCTAATCTCCCCATTCTTATTTCTAATAGGGACTAAGTTGGCCAACCAAGAAAAATTCTTGATAAGAAAGATGATTCTAGACTCAATCAACTTGGTGAGTTCTTTATTCATCCAGGGTTCAACCTTAGGATTAAATGGAATTTGTCTTTTCTTTATATTATTATGATTTTCATCTATATATATGGTGTGTTGATCTAGTTTTGGATCAAAAAATTTCAAGTCACTATACTCCCATATAAAAACATCACTAAACATCTTGCATAGCTCAATGAAATAATGCTTCTCTTAACTAGTGCATACCTTTCCAAGTGTAATTAGATTTTATTTGAAGATTTATACCTTTTAATAGTTATATTTCTTGTTATACATAATTACATTATCCTTATTTAGCTGGTAATACTCATTAAATATGCTTTCAAGAGTCACTAGGCCTTTGGGAAGCTTGTTAGACTTCAATTAGAAAATTTGTCCTCAATATTGTTGATTTAGCTTGGAATAATTTTTATTATAGAACTCAGCATACTATTTTAGGAAAAGATATATTTTACAATCAATCCCAAACACGTACCAAATAGTGACATTTTTTGGTATGGAGTGCCTAACAATTACCTTTAGATGATGTTGGTTTTTGTCTTCCTTTATATCTCATGGAACATCAAATTGAGATCCAATAGATGCCAACCTATCATCATCTTTGTTTTCCTATCTTAGAATATAAGTAATTTTTAAAGCCTTTAAATACGCCACAATATCCCAAACTCTATGCTTGTAGTACTTGAGCAAAGAGTTCTTGGTCAAATTTTACCCTCTAACTTGATTCACAACAAGCTCACTATATTCATATACTTGAAGTTCCTTTCCTTAACTCATCTTTTTGTAGCCCATTGAAGGCCATGAATAAGTGCCTCATATTATACCATATTTAAAGTGCATGAGAATTATAATCTGAAGGTTGAATAGTGCCTTTCTTTAGAGGGTGAAACCAACATTGCTCCACCACTTGCTCCAATCTTGCTTTTAGACCCATCAAAGAAGAGCTGACATAAACCATTATAATTCATATAGTACACCCCAAAACAAGACTCTTCAAAAAAAATTTAAAATTCATCTTCATAATTTTCATTTCCCTATTCATCTAGGAGCAAATTAGAAACTCCTTCAAGGGAAGAGGATGGGGATTGGTCAATGTGAAGTTCCTCTTCATCAATGATGGCATAGTTAACATTTTCCACCCTAGGTGAGTATGGATCCAAGTGTTTTTTATAAATATTTTTTGACTCAATATTCTCCTTATTTCCATACTTTGTCCTACACACCATGTAGGACCAATTAGCTACCAAATACCCACCTATCTTAGTTGTAAAATATCTTGAAAATCAAAGGGCAAAGTATGGAGGTAAATCTGCCACCACCATATCATGATGAATATAAAAATTTGTATAATCATTAAGGATTAAATTCAAGTCTTATAACCCCAAAGTCTTGTCTAGTGATCCATCCAATTACAAGACTCCCTTAGTCATTGGCTCATATTTGAGGCCTAGTTTTTTTGCTATACATTTGAGCATGAATGAAGTACTAGCCCCATTATCTATGATATAATTGTGAAACAATAAATCACCATTGATTATATATATATATATATATATATATATATATATATACATATATATATATATATATATATATATATATATATATATACATATATATATATATATATATATATATATATATATACATATATATATATATATATATATATATATATATATATATATGTATATATATATATATATATATATATATATATATATATACATATACATATACATATGTGTGTGTGTGTGTGTGTGTGTGTGTGTGTGTGTGTGTGTGTGTGTGTGTGTGTGTGTGTGTGTATGTATATATATATATATATGTATATATATATATATATGCATATATATATATATATATATATATATATATATATATATGTATATATATATATATGTATATATATATATATATGTATATATATATATATATGTATATATATATATATGTATATATATATATATACACATATATATGTGTGTGTGTGTGTGTGTGTGTGTGTGTGTGTGTGTGTGTGTGTGTGTGTGTGTGTGTGTGTGTGTGTGTGTGTGTGTGTCTATATATATATATATAAAGGATGAAATTTGTCATTGTTTTTCACTTGACCATCAATAGATTGAGCTACATTAATTAGAACCACATTATCACTTCTAGATGGGCTAGCTTACTTACCCAATCCATGTAATTCTTTTTGGAGTATACCTTTCTACCTTGGTATTATCAAATATTCCCACATTGAGATATTAATTTTAAGATTCTTCATCTAGTCTACCACATTTATGGAATGATTACTTACCTTAGGAATCTCTTTGGGAGCACTAGCACTTTTTCATGTAGCTTGTGGAAGTGGAGGTGTAGGAGATCACTTCATGTTTGGAAATCTATGATTTTATTATAATTTGGGAGCTATATTAGACCCAATCACCATTGGAGATTATTTAGGGATCAAAACAAGTCCTTGACTAGCCCCTCGAGCTTCTTCAACAACCCTCCTTTTGCATCTAGTGTTGGAAGATACACTAACATTGATGTTGCTTGGATTCACCAAATGATTTATGGCACAAAACTCTCCCTCTGAGTGATTTATGAGAGTGGAATAATATTGAAATTAAACATTTTCCATTCTATGTTCCATTGACATCTCAAATTTTTAAACTTATAGCACTTGATCTCCTTGCATTCCCATAGCCTGATTGTGCATTTCATTCACATAATAAACTTGTCTATAACTTGCTAACTCCACTTGATCTCAAAGAGTGAATCAAGAGGAGTTAGCTATAAATCAAGGAATAATGACATTAGAGGCCTAGGAGGAATCTTTGCTACTTGAACAAGATAATTCTTATCATTTATGGATATCTCATATGCAACATGTAATGTATTTTGACCTGTAGATTGAATCATCATGGCAATGTCACTATTCAATGCCTTTAAGTAATACAAGAAGGTATAGTTTGGAGTGGGTCTCATAACATTTGGGATTCTATCCCATGTCTTTTGAAATCTAGTGTTAAAATCTTGCATGATTTCATGAGGTGCCTTCATAATAGTTTTCAATTTTTTAGCTAAGGATAAATAATCACGTTTCTCCCCAAACCTCTTAGTCAATAGATATCCTAATTCATCCCATGAACTAATGGAATTTTGAGGTAGGGTCCCATACCAGTCCAAGAATTTTCCCTTGAAAGACAAAGCCAAAAAATTAATGGAAATATTTTCTTGGGTGATAATATGAATGTTTCAAAAGTTTTCTATGTTTATAATATGGTCAATGGTAGTAATAGGGCCATCCCCACTAAAATATGGAACACTCTTAGGGCCTGCTCCTGGAATTTGGTCATATTGGGAAAGAATCAAAGGGGATGATCTGGTGAAAGATACAAAAGGATGATTCATATGCATCTTGGAATGAGAGCTATATATATTTGGAGTTGAATGCAACCAAAACTTAGACTTCTTAAACACTAATTCTCTAGAATATTGATGGCTATTCATGAACTTGAGACTTTTTGTAGAATATGGAGGTAGTTGCACAAAATCAAAAGGTATAAATTTATCACTATATCTATTTGACACCTTTGTCATGGAAAATAGGCTTGATCATCAACCAAAGACTTGAAATATTTAATGGAGTCACCAGGTACTGAATGTAGATGCTCTTGTAGTTGCAACTATGTTAAGACTAACACCAATCTTAAACAATCTTTAGGACTTCTAAGTCCCATCAACCATGCCAAAAAATATTGAAATTATATTTTCACCCCTAAGGAGATTCATAATTATACTTATCCATGTGGCACCATGGAGACATTTCTCTTTTTATTTGGCAATATTGAGAAATGAATCTCTAGATGAGGGGCTAACTCCTCTTGATGCACTCTTTGAAGCTCTTCTTTGTCTATCAACTTGTAGATGAAAATGGATTAGTAAAAAAACTAAGAAAACCAAATATGGTGATGAACCAATATTTATTATCCTCCTTTTTGACTAAAATCCCACTACTTAAAGGCAAATAAGATTATCTCACACAAACTCACAACATAGAATGTATTGTCATATTAGTATTTAAGAAGTTAAATCCAAGAAGGTACTTGACACTTAGGAGGGTGATGAATTATTCCATGAAGGGAATAAAAACATAAAACACTTTAATACACATATACACTTAGGAATCAATACTAAAATAGACCTACAACAACATCCCTTTTTTCACATTGGTAGATGACCAAGATTGACATGCTAGAAATTCAACTCTTTTACTAGATAATATTAACAAGATTTAAATCTATACTCAATATCATAATATGTGATTGGAAAATCACTTGTATATTTTTTAAAGAGTATTTCAAATACAAATTGGTTATATTTTCCCCATTAACCAATAGAGGCTACTTAAAAGAGCTATGAAAATGCACATTTATAGCCTTGAGAGGAGAATCAAGTAAAGGAAGTCCAAAGGTCACATAGAAAGGTGTAAAATTGAGATGATTAGTTAAAATGGTAAGTGGAAGAGGTTTGGGGTGGTCCATGCCATTTCGAGACATATACTTGTTTAAAATAAATCATAAAAATTATGAAAAGTGGCACAAAACATTCAGACTTGGCATAGAAAACTACCTTCATGATTTTCCTTCCCAAACTATATTATCACTATATATGGTCAGTTATTATGATGGTATTAAGTATGAGGGGTTATAAACAATCCCTCACATGCATTGGATTATCCCCTAACCATTCCTATTCATTTGGCCATGCACAATCATTTTTGGTAGTCTAAAAATGTCTCCTTTCTAGGAATCTCCCACACTTGGTGCCAAAAAAAATCCAATTTTTTAAAATGATCCATGAAAAAGGAGGTATGACACTTTTCAAAAGTGTCCATATCATCAATTTCAAGAAAAGATATTTAAAAGGCCTCCCTAGTTGATTTTCACCACTTTCCCTAAGTGTTCACTAACTGGCTCATTGGACTGGCTGAAATGGGAGAGCTAGTAGTCACACTTAGGAGCTTATATAATTGATCTAATGACCATGAGGACTTTCCTAACCTTCCCTCCAAAAGTTATTTTGTCTTTCGAAACCTTCCCAAGCTTGAAAAACATACAAAGTGGTAAAAATAAACCTTGTTTTTCCCTATTTCATAAACCTAAGTTATATGAAAATAATATATAGAAAGTAATTTAAATCATCCAAGTGGTTTCATGGCATTTTACCATCATATAGATGATTCATTTTCCTCCTCTTCTCAATCGGGTCCTTATGTATGGTTTGAATGGGTTTTGAGTGGTTTGTACTCTTAACCTTTGTTCATAAAGGTTTGACATTGAAATTATGATAAAATGTGACTTATGGATTCTTAAGGTTCCCCTTAAACTTTGTTTAATAACTCTGCCTACCATGTAAAAGGTTATGATAGATGTGAGTGACTAAAGTTCACCTTCGAGTTGCTTTCATGCTTCTTGTGAGGGTTTGAGCATATCTGAGGATAGAAATGGTTTCTTGTGGAGTTTCCATAGTAAAAAAATGTTTCTTCACCTATTTATATATATTATAAACATGTTCCAATCCCTTGTTAGTTCACCAAAATATAAAAATGGAGATGACCTCTATTTGGGGACAAAGCCTATACCCTGCCAATGAGCCTACTTGCATCTTTTGAACCAAAAGGCTATTGTTTGAACTTACTAGGAACTATCATAGCCTTAACACATCATTTTAACTCCTGAGTTATTTATCCAAACTCTATAATGTTTTTAAAGTGTTAGAATTCAAAATGACCTTGCATTTGGAGCTAGATTTGCATGGTTCCTTAGTAGGTCAGCCTGCAGACCTTCTTGTCTAGACCAAATTATTCTTATTAAAATATTAAAGGATAGTTTTTTATGTTAATCCATTCTTACCCTATATATTAAAACCTTATTTAATTATAAAATTTATTTTTGGCTCACCATTTCTCACTTTTCCCTAAAACTACCATTCTTGTGCATGCAGGGAGCACCTTACCTGTAAGAAAAAATAGAGAGTATTATAACTATTTTTTTGTGAAAAATGAATATTTTTAGGGACTAAAAACTTAATAATTACAAACTTTAAAAAATTATTTTGTTAAATTCCATGGTTAGGGGGTCTAATCATCTCAATCTCCTCAAACAAAGGGGCAAAAATGCTATTTTTTGCATGTTTTCGCTCAAACCTCATTATAGATGCTACTTAAAAACCAAATTCATGATACTAAACTAGTTATATATGTTTTAAACCCTAATTTTCATCTCATTTAACCTTTTAAACCATTAAAAAAATTTCTTGTTAGTGAAACCCTATGTTTACCTCTTGAGCCAAGGGTTCTCTTAACCTACCTATACGGACTGAGTGTATCTTGCTTACAAGAAAAAGTATTTGGGTGAATTTTTAATTTATTATGAATGATATTAGATTCATTTTATGATAATTAGTCACCTTACCATGCTTGAGACACTCTCTTCCTTCCTAGGTAGTCCAACTCTGACCTTGCTCAAACCTAGCTAAATGATGCCTTGACTATAATAGAGGACTAAGGTAATTTTATTGTAGGCATCCTCTTTTAAATTTCCCATAAATATATTTAAATTTTTTATATATTTCATATTCTCTTCTCATGATCATATTTATTCCATTCACTTCACTCCTAAACCCTACTGACACCTTCAAGGCTTAAACTTGTTTATTGCATTCCTAGTCCTTTTGGAATGGTTGTAGGTTATTTTATATGTTTGGTTATGGAAGTAAGGTATCCAAGATGTTATAAAGATCCTATTACAAGTTATCAACTTGAATATTCACCTTGAATAATATTATATGGTTAAAACCATCACAACTTTTACCTAGTTCTTGATTCTTAGGTTTGACCCCTATCTTAGTTCGTATAGGGATGTAAGTCACTATGGGGTCCTTGACATATCCTTAAGTATTTGATTTATTTTCCAAATCAAATAGTTTTCCAACCATTCTATTTCACTTATCTTGAAAGCTCCAAAATAGTTTTAAACTTAAAAATATGACCACTACCTAATGACCCAGCTGTAGGTGCAACTTTACCCTGTTGTATGAATAAGGTACATGCCTAGTATGCCATTACACCTAAATATATCTTCCTTCATGGAAAATTTTCTTAGGGTTACCTTTTGGACAATTTCTAAATGTTTCCCCTCCCTTGGCATGGCTTAGGACTCTACATAGGTATTGCAAAGTAAAACCTCCCTCAAAATGTTATAGACTTCATTAACTGATTTTAGTGTGTTTTAAGATGGCTTTGACCCTCTTGGACTTAGGTCTCCATCCACTCTCTCTCCCCAAAACTTGGTATAAACTTTTATTTATATAGATACCACATGTGAATTCAATTATAGGGTTCAAAAACCTTTGAAAATTCAATTTGAAAGGCCTATCAAATCCCCTAAGGCCTTTATTTTGGTCATTTTAGAACAAAAGGGCCTGAAGATAGTCTAACAATCCATTCATTAATTTGATACCCTCTTATCAAGATAACATAATCAAGGGGTCTATTTGGAGATATAAAATAACAAAGCAACTCAAAAAGTATATGATCAATTGTTAAACTCCTCTTCATGGCATATTTTCATCTTATGAGATTAGCTGTAATTGATCACTATTTGTACACAAGCATTGCTGAGACCACATTCCAAGTATGTTAATTTGTAACACATGTAGGCCTTTATCCAAAAATTTAATGAATTAATTAAGTCATACAAGATTTAAGGTCCATATCAAAACCTTCACCTTTCATTAGTGACATCAACATGCTCCTATAGGTGAAGTTTTATGACTATGCCATATAAGGAGAACATGAGGAAGCAAGAAAATGCAAGGAAAGGCCTTCCAATAATCACAAGAAAAATTAAAATTTTTAAATATATAAAAAAACATTAGGATCATCCCCAAAACAACATCGAAACACTCTTTCCAATGTGGAGAAATCATTTTCAAGGCAAATGGGATGAATGTTGATGCAAACTAGGCATTTTTCAAGCATGTACAAGCCTAGAATGGATCTCCCAAGTACAAAGGATTTAAAAAACAATAATAAGAATGGGTATGTATTTAAAAACATGTAAAAACACTTGAGACACATAAACCCATCAATCTAAAATAAGAGAACCTAAAACAAACTCAATAGGAGGCCTCCTCATGGTTTTAATTCCATAAAAGGTTACCTAGAGGGTTAACCATTTTCCATAAAGGAGGAGGAAAAAAAAATTTAATTTATTTTTATGATAATTAAGTTAACTTAGAGTACCATCCACTTTTAGAATAACTCCTCCCAATTACAACTATACGGTCCATACCAAGTGTTTGAAATTTTCCTTTATTTGCTTGGCAAGACAAGGATGAAGAAAAAGGAGAAATACATGAAATTTTATATGCATTATATACAACCAAATCATGGAATCAACTGTTAGGAGGTGAAAGGGCACATAACTGATGTTTCCACCTGAAAGTGAGATGATCCATTTCATACAAGTGCCCAAAATGGCCTAAAAACAAGGGGAAACTACCTTCCTCTGAACAAAAATAATTATTGAAATGTTAGGAGACTAATTTTAACCTTATCTAACCTTCTAAAAATTAACCACATTGTGATGAAAAGTTAATCTCTTTAGCCCATCACTACAAGTCCTTTTTTTTTAGCTAAAAGGTGGTCCCACAAGGCTTTTTTGACATATTGAACATGATAATAATAATAATTAAATTAAATAGAGAGATATTAAATCATATTAAAAACCAAATTAGTACCAATCCAAAAAAATTTATGCATTTAACCAAGTTTGACCCTTTTCGACTAAGGTTGAGTTTCATTCACTTGATTAGTATAAAGGGCTAGACTTGATCGAAGGCTAGGCTAGGGATAAGTAAACATATAGAATAATATAAAACCACTTATATTACATGGATAGAATTATAAAAAGCTTATAAATTTATGGGTTGAATCAAATTTGACCAAAGGTCAAATTTGGTCAACAATAGCCTTATGTGAGAATTGGGAAGAGACAAAAAAAGAACCTAAAACTTCCTAACCTACTATCTCATTTCATGGAATTTTGTGTATTAGTACTCCCAAAAACCTTAAGGTTGTGTGTTTCCTCAAGAAACAAAAGGTGATAGTTTTGATTGACTGAGGGAGTTCACATAACTTCATCAAAAGTTAGGTGGCTACTCATTTGAAGTTTTTATCTACCCATATATAGAGTTTCAAGTCATGATTGTAAATAGTGGAACATTACATTATTATAGGAAAATCCATATTATTAAACATTCTATGGGAGATTACATTTTAGATTCTTGTATGCTTTGTATTCCCATGGGTGAGGATTTTAATTTTTTAGGAATCTAATGGATCAAAACCCTAGTCACAATAGAGACGGATTTTTAGTAACTACTCATGTGATTTGATTTTCAAGGTAAGACATTTTAACTATATGGATTATAGGAAAAATATCCAAAATTGTTTATTTCTCATTAGATGACAAATATTCTCAAAGAATTGTTAAAGCATTCATATTTTGATTATTTTTCACTAAAATTCAACCAAAAAGGGCATCTACATATCTTGATTTATAGATGATTATTGATGTCCACCTAGCTATTCTTGGCTCTAAGTGACAAGGAATAGCACTAAGAAGAGAACATGATCATGCCATTTGAGTAAATCAAGGGAGTCAACCATAAAACATCAAACCATATAAGCATTCATATGCCCAAATGAATGAAATTTAAAATATGGATCATGATATGCTAGAGGTAGGTATTCTCAGACATAGCCAAAGTGAATATTGATCCTTAATCACCATGGTGCATGAGAAGGATTACACCTAAATAATGTATTCAAACTAAAGATAATTCAATAAGTACACCATGAAATAAAAGTTACCTATTTTAGTAATTGATAATTTCATAGATGAGTTTCATGGTGTTACCTATTTGAAAAAAGCTAAATCTTCTTTCTAGATACAATGAGATTTGGATTAGAGATTAAAATATCCATAAAATAACTTCTAGAACTCATAAATGTCATTACGTATTTATGGTCATGCCTTTTGGTTTCATGAATGCAATATCTACTTTAGAGTTTGATGCACGCTTTTTGTAAGCCTTTTCTGAACACAATTTTGTTCACATTTTTGCATGGCATCTTGATAGATAAAAAAATTATTGGAAGAATATTTAAAACTTGAGAAAAAGGTACTGTTAGTTATGGAACAATGTCATCTTTATGAAAAAACTTTGAAATATATTATTTTAGTATAATATATGGATTATTTGTCTCATATTATTTCACATGAGTGAGTTAAATAGGAGCTTATAAGATCAAAACTATGATGGAGTGGTCAATGCCAAAAACCCTCAAAAATATTCGAGGAGTTTCGAGGTTAATAAGTTACTATTAAGGATTTGTGAAAACTTATGGCATCATAGTAGAACCAATCACACTTTGTTGAATATGGAATCTTTTAATTTAAATGAAATAGGTACAAATGGCTTTGGGAAGCTGAAGGATGTTATATGCACCACTCTAGTTTTGGATAGCCATGTTTTTCCATACTTTTTTATTGTTAAAACTCATACAATAGGAAATTACAAGGGGAAAATACTCATGCAGGAAGGAAGACCCATTGAATTTGAGTGTTTTTGAATCAAGGGTAAAAATGGGCTAAAGATAATCTATGTGAAATAGATGTTGGTTATTTTTCATGTAGTCAAATATTTGAGAATTTATCTATTTGGTAGAGATTTTAAGTGAAATATTGATCATGATATTCTAAAATACTTTCTAGATCAAGAATTCTCATTAAAAGAAAAAAAACAATGGGTGGCTAAAATGCTAGGATATAACTTTGAAATCATCTATAAGAAAGGAAAAGACAATGTTATAGAATATGCACTATCTAAGAATGATGAATCTATTGAGACATTGTTATATGAAGTGACCTTTTGTAAGGTATATTGGTTGGATGATGTAAGATCAGAATGGGTGAATGACAGGGATAATCAGATTCTTATTCAAAATATCTAGCATGATTTTATTTCTATTAAAAATTTAAAGAGGAAATGGAATGCATTATGTTATAAATATGGATTATACCCATGTAAGAAATAAAGTCTCAATAAGAAGATACTTAAGGAGCTTCATGCATTTCCATTAGGGGGCATTTTGGTTTTATTAAAACATATCATTGAATCAAGAAAGATTTATTTTAGGAAGGACTTAAGAGGAATATTTATAAATTTATGACTAAGTGCATGGTGTTACAACATAATAAGGGTGAAAAAATTAAGACACTAGGTCTTCTTTAGCCTTTATCCATTCCTATGAAGAGGTGGGAAGAAGTTTCCATAGATTTCAATAGAGGGTTATTGAGGTTTGGAGGTAGACATGACATCATTGTAATAATGAATAGGATCATAAACTATGCTCAGTTTTCTCCTTATCGTAACCATTTATAGCTAGTACAATAGTTGCTACTTATTTAAATATAGTTCAAAAGGTGCATGGCACTCCTAAGATCATTGTAAGTGATCATCATCCCATCTTTAGTATTAATTTTTAGGCTGATTTATTCTCATGTTTGGGTACTCGATTGGGTTATATATCATCTTGTCATAATAATCCTAATTGGAAAATAGAGGTGGTAAAAAAATTCCTTGATGGATATCTCCATTTTTTTATTAAGTAAGAACATTGGGTTCATTGATTGTAACTAGTAGAATAGTGGTATAATACTTCCTTCCATAACTCTTCTTAAATGTTTCCATTTTTGGCACTTTATGGTTATCATCCCCAATCCATTAATTCATCATTGAGGGTGCATCCCAAGGATCAAATAGTTGAATAACATGTTCAACATCAATAAGAGGTACTAGCTAGCCGAAGAGAGAATTTGGAAATAACACAAACAATCAAGCAAAAAGAAGATCAACACCATATTAAGATGAATTCTGAGATGAGTGATTGGGTCATTGTATGCTTATATACATATAAGAATATGTATTTGAAATAGCAAAAAAAAGAATAATTTTTTTTCTTATGGTTGTTATAATATCTCATAGAAAATTGGCAGTGATGTCTACAATCGAGAGCTCCCATAGTCCACTCCATACATCATGTATTTCATGTATCTTTCCTAAAGAGGATAATTTGATAGAGAGTTTAAACCTGGACTGAGTTACCAGAACTAGATGAAGAAGGTTGAGTCCTTCAACCTAAGTAAATCCTTCACACATGCAATAAAAGGTTGAGAAAAATACACTAATTAGTATATGACCAAATGGAAGAATCTAAACAATGAATATGTAATGCAAGAGGATGAAAAATTATTGTATAAGCACCAAGAGTTAACTCAAGATTAAATGCAATTTTGTTTTAAGGGGAGGGATATGTTACATCATTAACCTATATCATGTTTTGGGATATGTGTGGCTGAAATGTGGCTTACACAAACTCTTTTTTACAATATTAAATTTATGTATAATATCATTTAGTTAGATAGGTTGTCTTATGGAGTAAAAATTGCCTAAGTAGATTATAAATACGAAGTAGTGATTATTGTTTGACCATGATATTACGAATTTTGTTCTTATTATAATGTTTTAGTAGATTCACCCTCAAAGTGACTTATTATTTTTTCATATATTCTACTCTATTTAAGTCATATTATCATCCATTTATGGTATTCTAATTTATTGGTGAAGTAATTTCATTGTATAACCTCTATGCAAGCTTCGATGTATTAAGCAATTTTAGAGGGTTAGGGTCTCAATGTTATCAATGGAGGCCATGTCAATCATTAATTGACATCAACATATTCAAAAGGTTTATGTGGACCTATGCCACTCTAAAATGACTTATCTACAATGACTTTATCCCTTTGTATAATTGATGTATTTTCATGTTTTATGAAAGATTATACATTTCCATGGGTCTAAGGACCTCGTAAAGGTAAACTTGCTCAAGGTGAGGTAAGGACATTCCATTGGGACATGAGACTAAGATAGATGACATGTGTCATAATCATATGCTTCCACAAAACTTACAGGGATGAGCCATAGAGTGTCAACATTATACACCTTGATCTAGCAATCCAACTTTTAAATGTGTAACAAGTTTAGCAGTTAGTATCTTCCTTTGTCCTAACACAACCATTACACATGAGGTAAGAATTAAGATCTCTAGAGCCCAAACAACTTTTATTACATAAACACATTTGCCCTTGGTAGCCATTAAAATTTAAAACTTGTGGTTTAGGAATAAATATTACATTAATTGGTAACTTAACCACACAATATGTATAGGCAAGCTACTTAAAAGCTGTAAAAGCACGAGGTTGCATGTTAAACCCACATGTGTTAATGGAAGTGACCATGTATGAGCTATTATGTTTTTAAATATGAGTGGATTTATTTAAACCTTCACACTTTATGATAGATTGTATATTGGCACCCATTTATTGACATCATAGAGGTAAAATTTCTCAATGATAGATGGGGAGACTAAATGAGGGCATGATATAGGGATATATTTCATCATTTCAGGCTTTAACATAAAACATTGGGATGATCCATGTAGTGTCATCTTTATACACCCTGATTTCTTAATACAAATTTCAAATCCCCAACAATTTTAGCTGTTAGAAGCTTCTTTTGACATATCATAATTATACATGATGTAATAATTAATAGTTCTAAAGTCTAGACCAGTTTTATTAATTACATGGATTTTCAATTAGAGGAAATTTTGATTTACAATTTAATAAAGGATGCGACTTATATTTGTTATTTATGGAAATTATTTAATGTGTTTTATAATTTCAACTTATTGATTTTGATCACTATTATATCTTGATGCATGATAAATATTAAGGTAGATTTTAAATTTCATTGAGCCTACATATATCATTCAAAAGATGTGACATAACCTTTTAAATATACAAAATAATGTCTCCACTAAATATATCTAAATATATGATTACATGGAATGGCTACATCACATTATAACATAGTGCACCCATGCAACCTCACCCAAAGCTTGTGGACATGATTGATACTCAGTTGAGCACATAATTATGCATCTACGAGCTTGCAAAATTACCCCACAATCCACAAGTGAAAACAACTTTGCATTCAAAATGATACATGTGGCCACCTTTTCATAGATACTTCTCAATGAAATACCATATCATCTAGTATAATGTTCTTTCAATAAAAGTAGTTACTACTATAATAACATTATAACCCATATTGCCAATCTACATACTCAACTTCTTCGAAAATAGTTTATCATAACTAAAATAGTTTAGCACTTGACTTTACACATGTATATGCTTTTTCCATTCAAATTTATATCTAATTACAACAAAATATTTTTTTCAGCATTTCTTCTCTATTTTAATATGCACCTCTTTAAATATCGCCATTTCTATATTTCAATAAGTAGAATGCATTCACAAAATATTTCATTCTATTATAAATTTGCTCTCTCGTTGAAACAATTTACACTATCAATAAATGTCATGCCGCCTCATATAATTTTAAAAATAATTTCTCATATTTTATATATATATATATGAGAAATTATTTTTAAAATTATATGAGGCGGTATGACATATATATGTATGTCATACCGCCTCATATAATTTTAAAAATAATTTCTTCCCTTTCTTCCTTCAATATTGTTTTTATTTTCTTTTCTCGTTTCTTTTCCTGTAAACTATGTTGAATTTGGCATTCAACTTATATGCTTCTATACACACTCACTCACTCTAACTATTTTTTTATTCTTTATTCTAATCATCGATTTTGTTTTCTTATAAGACAAGCTAATGTTTGGTCTTCAACTTAGATGCTTCTATACGCTAATATTGAAAATGTTTTAATTTGGACCCCACATGTTATATGATTGGAATCCATGTGCATTAAATTAATAATAAAGAATGCCCCCTCCTGTCAACATTGTTTGTAAAGCACGAAATATTCCTATCAATCCCATTACTTTTCCTATCAATTGCATTACTTTTTTATATTTCAAAGTGAATCTTGTCCGTTAACTTAATAATAATGAATGCCCTGTCCTCTCAATATCGTCTGTAAGGTACCAAATGATATTATCAATCCCACTATTATGTACCTCACAAACGCTCTCGTCCATACACCGGCTTATCGCGTTCAGACTTTGAATTGCTTTACCAAAACATTATCTCTTTCTTCGGTCGGTCCTTTGGTCTTCTTCTACAAAGGCCAGTCATCTCCACTCATCAAGGCTGGGCGTAATTCTTTATATTTTTTCGCATTTTGGCTGAAAATCATGGGTGTCTGTGATCTCTTCTTCCCCATTCTATTCATTGCTGCATTTTTCATCAAATTCTCCTATTCAGATTCCTATCCTTCATTTGAAACTTGTTCTCCTTCTGCCTGTAACAACTCTACCATCAAATATCCTTTTGAATCTTGGAGTTACGGAGGTAGAGGTGCATGCAACGATATTGCTTATATTGACTGCCCCAACAATCACAACACTTTGCTGCATTATATTGACATCGACGCAGGGTTATGTTTTGAGTATACCTACAGGGTATTGGGAGTCATCACGCAATCATCCTACTCGACTCGAACCATTCGAGTCAGCCTTGATACCCGTTTGGATGATTGCTCTAGTAGTTTGACATGCTTCCGAAACAATAATTCTGATTTTTATCTTTTTGGTAAATATAGATGGGGAACCATTTTTATCTGTGCAACAGAACCTCGATACAAGACCAATCTTAAGTCCATCCAACGTTTGAAATGTAGAAGCCCAAACGAATATTGTTTCTTCCTCCCTCCTTCCAGATCATTCGACTATAATATTTGTAGCAATTACAGAGTTGTCATTCCAGCTGACATTAACTCCAACATCAGTGATGAAAAGAGTCTATTGGAGACGATGCAGACAGGATTTGAAATCAAATGGAATATCAGCAATGACTGCCAATCCTGTGAGGCCTCCGGGGGGAGATGTTATACCCCTACCACCATGTCTAAGTTTGAAGCCTGCATCTGTGCAAACGGCACCCGCAAAAACCGCTGCTTTCATGGTGATTACAAAGTCTTTTTTTACAAGTAATATATAAGTCCTTTGAATCATTTAGACATACGATTAAAGTATAGCGATACGAAAATTTAAGAATATAGTAAGCTAAATAGAAAAATTCGATGGATGTATAAACAAAAGTTAATTAAATGCTCTCTCCTCTTTGGTTGTAGGAAAATCATTCCACAAGAAGAAATGGTGGAAGACTCCCAGATATATAGCCGGTATATAATCTTTTATTCTCCAGTTTGTCCTTCAGTTTTTTCCCGGATCTTTTATTTTATCTATTCATGTGTGAATGAGTAAAGGAATTGTTAAAGGGTTGGGATGAAAGACACCATTATACCAAATAATGGTTGGTATATTTAACTTTTGTTTAAAAAAAATTATGATGAATTTTACAAGGTCAATATGAATATGCTGTTTTAATCCTTAACACAGGTTAATTTAATTTCTATGGGCTGAGATCTTACTCGTTGACCACAACTGCAGAGCTGTGTGTGATTTTATTGCAGCAATAGGTGTTGTTCTGTGTATCATTTTCACCACCGCAACCATCATCATTACTATCAAAATCAATGAAAAGAAAAGGAAAGAGAGAGAAGAGGAGCTGGAAATCAAAGGCTACATGGATCCCATAGACTCCACGCGTGCTTCCATCGAGAACTTTTTACACGGAGGAATTCCCACCAGATACTCATTCCGTCAGATTAAACGATACACCAACAATTTTGTAGACAGACTTGGCCAATGAGGTTTCGGTACAGTTTTTAAAGGTCAGCTTCCCAACGGACGCATGGTAGCCATTAAAATTCTTGGCAAATCAGAACACAGACAAAATCAGTTTATGAATGAAGTTGTTACGATCGGAAGAATCCACCACTTGCATCTCGTGCAACTCTTGGGATATTGTTTCGAAGGGTCTAAAAGAGCTTTAATTTATGAGTATATGGTCAATTGTTCTCTCGAGAAATATATCTATGGAGATAATCCGAATGTATTAGATTGGAAACAGTTGTATTCCATAGCAATAGGTACAGCTCGTGGAATTGCATATCTACATGATGAATGCAGAAGCCGCATATTGCATTGTGATATCAAACCCCATAATGTACTCCTCGATGTCAGTTTCTCGCCAAAGGTTGCAGATTTTGGTCTGGCAAAACTAAAAAATAGAGAAGAAAGCCATGTTTCTCTGACAGGGGCCAGAGGAACCCCTGGCTATGTGGCTCCAGAGGTGTGTTTTCGAAACTACGGACCTGTGAGTGACAAATCGGACGTGTACAGTTATGGTATGTTGGTGATGGAGATGGTGGGAGGAAGAAAAAACTTTGACACGCAAACAACCAGATGTAGCAAGTTTTACTTTCCTGAATTGGCATTCAAACAGTTGGAAATTGGTGAATTTGGACGGCTGAGAGAAGGAAATATAGCAAATGAAGACGATGAAAATATAGCCAAAAAGCTCAGCTTGTTGGGACTCTGGTGCATTCAATACCACGCTTCTCAACGGCCTTCCATGAAGAGGGTAATTCAGATTTTGGAAGGAAATGTTGACATAACCATTCCTCCTCAGCCATTCCCTCTGAACCCATTACTGTAGACAACGGTCACCACTGAATCATCGTCAAGCACATTCTGAGTTCATATGGATTCCTTATTATCTGCTTTTCTTTCGAAAGTTAGGGAGACGGTCCTACCCATCTAAAAGATTTGGACGAAAACTTATTGTATGTATTGTATTCAATGATAAAAGTAAAAATGAGTTATGGCATATGAGGAATGATGTATCCTTCATGCTATTTGATGTAAAAATGGACTTATGTCGCCATTAACTATGTTAATGGCTTAATGAATTTCTATGTCATTTATCTATGGAGTATACTTGATAGGCTAATAATTCCAAATTCTTCTTGTTGAGTAATGTTTAATTTTTCTGATATTTACTATGCATGGCATTAGATCTTTTTTAATGTAATTAAAGATATGGGGTTAAGTAAATGATAACTTTGTTCTTGTAATCAGTAACTTCACACAACAAGAGACATTTGCATAAACTAATATGAGATTAAATAATAAAGACAATTAATTTTTTTATTTTCATTAAGAATTAATAGATATTTAGGTTTCACATTCACTCACTCTTTTCTATAGTTATAATATAGGGAGAAAAAAATACCTTACAACTCCTCAATAGTCTAGGTTCAACTCTCTACTCATGTGCTCCCTGAATAAGCACTCACACTCTCTTAAGTATTATCTCACTCTAGTCTACCTCTTTCAAATCTTTCCTTGTATTTTTGTCATAAGGCAACTTTGAAAACTCCTTTAGTCTAAAAAAAAAGGTCAAAATGAGCATTTAGACGTTTTTAGTGTGCTAACCAGTTTATGCAACTTTTAGAAGAAATATTGTATGTTAATGCATTCCATATATTATATAACTAGGCCACATCATTTTCATAATTAGTTTGATGGTTTCACTATCACTAATTAATATAAAATTGTGTTAGCTTGTATTTTCATGACAAGACAAAGAACGTTTTGCTTTAGTTACTAAAATTGACATCCCTTTATTCTAGAAGAATGTTAAAGTGACATGGACCTCCATGGATCCTTGGGTATCATATACAAACAACATCAATAATGGTACACTACCAATTGGGCCTAATTTCACAAGAACACATTATGTGGATAGTTTTGGTTGATGCAATACTACTTAATCACTTAAATGATTTTACATCATATACCCTAAGTAACTATTTTATGAGCATAGTGATAAAAAACATTGGGCTTGGTGGTATAACCATCCTTTTGACTTGAAGAGTAATAACATGACATGCCCATCGACCATGTTAGGTACTTCATTTTTTTGAACCAAACTACTAGACCATAGATCGTTCTCCTCCACAAAATGTTTCCCACATGATTCTTGTTCTACACCTTACTAACATTGGACTAATCACCTCTACCTAAGCTTAAAATCTCACTATTTCCTTAGTTGAAACATCATCCTTTTATATACATTCCTAGGCTGAGCAACACATCAGTTAGTCCATCTTATTCTCATTTGAAATAAAGAGCCATTCAATCTCCCTTAATATTATTTTGAGTGAGAGAGTCTTCTAGTTATTCCATTTGATCATATACTATTTTCAAACCTAGAAATTCAAGGTTCACCTCTTTACTAACCACCTTTTGAGTTTCATATTTTTAATCCTCATTCACGATTAATTTTTATTACAATTATTTCTCCTCTTCTACCAAAAGATGATTTTCACTTTACATGATAAGATAGCTCCTATGTTCACATCTATTTTTCTCTCCTTTTAGTAACATCGAGTAAACATTTTTACACCTTTATTAATATACACTATGTTAGTCTTCTATCATATCATTTTATTAAAATTTGGAGAACTAGAAGAATGCTAGATCTTGATTAGATAAATTATTGCATGAAGTCAGCATTATATAAATATACAATAAATGACAAAATAATTTAGAACTTAGTAAATATGGAAAATATGAAGGAAAATGTGAACTTAGTTGGAGAACTAAGATGCAAACTATTTTTGGACTAAAATTGATAAGGAGACTATGTTGACAATGTGTGGACCTAAAATATGATTTAGAAAGGCTTCTAGACATGAGTGTTGTAATGGTACGATAATAGAGTAACCTGATGTTTTATTTAGGGAGTGTCCATGTCTGGCAAATAGTAGATATATGAAAATTATAGGGTGGTTTAACCTTCATTTATGTGATCTATGGACTATGTGCGAGTTTTTAATCTGATGTGAAAACCAATGTGTAACTTATTTTCACTTGAAAACGTAAGCTCAATGACATAAGAATATGAATGTAATCATAGAGTAAAAAATGGTTAGTGGTTGAAGAAGTGCTTGACCTCAACACTCCCTTATGTTGATTGTTGTCTACATACCAATATTCTAATGAGGGATCAAAATCTATGTAGATCTCCCATGATAAAGTGGTGTGTGTAAAATAATGGTGAAAAATGGTAGATGTTGGTGCAATCCTGCTATTATTTAAGTGCTTCAGCCATGACTTGTGAACTTGTAGGTGTATTAAGACTTTAGATTAGGGATACTAGGGATGTATGTAATTTGATTTGGGAAAAATGTTAAATTTTCTCTCAGTATCCATCTATAATTATGGTGCTTTTCTAGTGAAACCAAAAACTAACAAGATAAATTAAATTACCAATAGACCAAGATTGTGAACAATAACTTGTATTCATTTGTATTGAATGACTTGAAATAATTACAAACCCAAACTATGCTTAAATAATACTATTTATAGTAAGTTTTGCATACAAACATGCATGGCTCTAAATATTTTTCAAACTAACCTAAACACTAAAATTAGCCTATGGAATGAATTCAATTGAATTTGACTTCTAGTTTTAAAAATATACAATTTCTTAAAATAGAAAAGTCTCAAAAAAATCATTAAACATTAATTCCAGACACTCAAATGATCACATTTGGCTTCCAAAAAATATTGAAATCAAATCTAAATAGGTAGAGCTGCTTAGGGTAGAATGAGAATTTTTGATATGGTCTTTTTGGCATGTGAAATAGCTCAAACAAAGTTATGGGTCAAACTTTATGGTCTCCATAAGGTTGGCTTATTTTTTTTGCATCATTCTCACCTAGTTGAAAACAACTCAGCGCTTACAAGTTGACCTGATTATACTACTACCATTTTTATTTATCAATATTATTCATCTCCCATTCTATAATCTAAATGTCATCTTCTTATGACAATCCTCCCCACTACACCAACTATCTGTTATAATTCCCTAGCCTTGTGCTCACTATCTTCATATCCAAAATTTACACTATTTTTTCTTTCTTTTTCTTTGGAACCTGTTGCTCCCAATTTACTTCTTCATCTTCACCATATTATCCATGGAATTTATATAAATCTAAAACATTAAATACTGGAGATATATCAAAATTCTATGGTAAACTTACCTCATAAGTGTTATCATTGATTTTATTCATAATTCAGCATGGTCCAATTTTCTTGTACTTCAACTTATTATATGCACCTTTTCAAAGTCTCTCTTTCCTCAAGTAAACCATTAACAACTCTCCTTATTCAAATACATTGGATCTTCTTTTGACATCTACTATTTCTTTATATATCTCATTACTTTCCTGTAACTTTCTTCTTACTCCTTGTAACTGCTATATATGCTTTGTAAATGCTTTTACATCATCACTAATTTGATCTGTAATTAGAAATTACATCAAATCTAAAATAACCAAAAGATTTATCCCATAAATAAATTGAAAAAATTACTTTCATATTGATCTATTCATTGAACTATTATGTGCAAACTTAGCTTATGGTAAAGCCAAATCCCATTGTTTGGGCTTGTCTCCCACTATGCATCTCAATAAATTTCCCAAATTCCTATTCACAACTTTTAATTGTCAATCTATTTGTGACTGATATGCACTAGTGAATTGTAACTTAGTACTTATTTTCTTCCACAAGGTCCTTTAGAAATGACTTACAAATTTCATGTCCCTATTTGAACTAATAGTTTTTAGAAATACCATCCAATCTCACAATATCCATAAAAAATAATTATGCAACTCTAGTGTCATAATTTTTTTCTTACATTCAATGAAATGAACCATTTTAGAAAATATTTATACAACATCAAAACTTAAATCATTACCTCTTTTTGTGTTTGGCAAACCCAACACAAAATTCATATTCAAATCTATCAATGGCCCTTTTAGAACTAGTAATTGCATGTAAATTCTAATATTTTATGCATGTTCTTTAGCCACCAGACATATTTTGCACCTTAAAACATACCTTGTCACATCTCTCTTTATCTTTGGCCAAAACTAATTTTTGTACACCAAAGCTATTGTCTTTATCTTACAAAAATGTCCAGCCAAACCATCACTATGTAATTCTCTTATTATATTGTCACATAGAGACCCAACTGGAATACATAATTATTTCCCTTTGAAGAGATAACCTTCTTGTATAATGTACTCATCATTAATATTATCTATCCCAAATATTAATGGATTTCTGCACTAATCAACTATATTGCCAAAATATGGACTAGTATCATATAATTCTTTGATAGCTTCAAATCTAACTACTTCACTCACCATAGTAGTTAATAATGCTACCCTCCTGCTCCATGCATCAATTTCTTGAATCTGCTTTCTTGATTTATGGTTCAACACAAAAGTATACCCCTACAAGAAAGAAATCAACATTACATCTTACTATTCAGCTTCTTTTATGTATTCACATACTTCAAATCCTCATGATCTATAAATAGTATAAACTCTTTAGGCACCAGATAATGCCTCCAATGTCTTAATGTTTTCACAATTGTATAAAGTTCAACATCATAAGTAGAATACTTTGTTCTTACCTCATTCAATTTTTCACTGAAATATGTTGTTGGCTTTCCTTCTTGACTCAACATAACACCAATTCCCATAAATGAAGCATCAAAATAAACCTCAAACACTTTGTTAAAATTTGGTAATGCTAAAATTAGTCTTTCCATAATCTTCTTCTTCAATAATTCAAAGGTTTTTATGGTCACTCTAGTCCATTTAATTCCTTCCCTATGATGCAATCTATTATTGGTTCCAAAATACTACTAAATTTTATGCAAAAAGTTGCTAAACCATGAAAACTTCTTACCTCCATAATATTTTTTTAAATAGGCCACTCAACAGTCCTCTTTATCTTTTTTTCATCCATTTTCACGCCATCTACCAAAACTGCAAATCCTAAAAATACCAAACTATTCTACATAAACTTGAACTTCTTCAAATTTACATACAACTTCTCTTTTCTTAACAAATGCGTTACCATTCTCAAATGTTATAAGTGTTCTTATTTAGTCTTATTGAATATCAAAATATCATCAAAATAAACAACCAAAAACTCACCAATATATTCTCATAGCATTGTATTCATCATCCTCATAAATGTGCTAGGTGCATTAAATAATCTAAATAGAATCACCATCAACTCATATAAGACATCCCTAGTCTTGAATGCAATTTTCCACTTATCTCCATGAATTCAAATATGATAGCAACCACTCTTTAGATCAGTATTGATAAAATAATTTACTCCTATACGTACATCCATCATATCACCTAAATAAGGTATAGGAAATCTATACTTTATTAAATTTTATTAATTGTCCTACTATCCACACACATTCTCCATCCTCCATATTACTTTAGAGTTAGCAACACTGGTGTTTCACATGAACTCATACTCTCCCTTATCACCTTCTTCCTTATCAATTTAGTACTTTGTTTATTTAATTCTACATGTTCTATTAGACTCATCCTATAAGCTTTTTGATTGGGTAGATTTGATCCTAGAATCATATCAATGTGATGTTGAATATCTCTCTTCACTAGTAAACAATCTGGTAACTCGTCAGGTATAAAATCTGCATATTCTTTCAACACTCTTGTTTTTTATGTTTATATTTTCACCATTTATATTTCTTCATTCTTTGCTACTAATGCATAATAACAACATGCTACCTTCATATCCTAGATAAATTCTTTAGTAGAGAGCATGCTTTCTGTCTTCTCTTCCTCTTTAGGAGGTTAAAAAACTACATTTGTACCACCTTTCCAAAAAGTGTAAATGTTATTTGATCCATCATGAATTAATTTCCTAACAAATTGGCATGGTCTTCCCAATAACATATGACATGAATCCATCTAAATAACATTAGACTATATTTTATCATTATAAATTTTTCCTATAAAAACCTTTTTTAAGCCCCTTTTATCTACTATAACTTCATTCCCTTTCTTAAACCATGAAATCCAATAAGGATTAGGATGCTTTTAATAATAAAAATTTAGCTTCTCAATCATTTCTTTAGAAACCATATATTCACAACTACCACCATCTATAATTACTTTGCATACCTTTCCACTTAAAGTACATCTTGTTAAAAAAATATTTGATCACCACCATGCATCGCCACCTTCTTTATTCTGTACTTGATCATTATTTGGAGTAATCATGGTTATTTTCATCATGATATTCTTTCTAATATCTACTAATGTAGCATCAATAATCTAATCTTTTATTTGAACCTCAATTAGATTTACTTTTGAGCGATCTTCTTGCATTTTTTCTTGATATTAATAGTGTGGAGACTCAAACACTTTGTGACCTTCTTCTCCACATCTATAATAAATATAATATCTATGATGATTTGGAAACCATCCTCTAGCACCACCATAACCTCATCCTCTTTGAAATCCTCTTCCTATTTGTTGGTATTAAAGCGTTTGCCTATTATCATCTTATCTTTTTGCACCAAGTGATGATTCACCTTTATTGGAATTAAAGCCAACTTTAGAGGTATTAAACCCACCTCATCCCCTTATTAGAGGGGATATACCTATTCTTGGACAAGGAGATGTCCTTCTAATTTTTTTTCTATTTTTTTTCTTCTACCTTCAAATTTAATTGATAAGCCTCCTCCATGTTAAGTATTCTATGCATGTTTAATTCATCTTGAATAGAAAATTTTAAACCATTTAAATACCTTGTAACCATCTGATCTTCTATTTCATCATGCTCCACTCATATGGAAAGCTTATAAAATTCATCTGTATACTTTGGTCATTTTATCTCTAATTCTAAAATATTCTATATACGGTTTGTACATAATCCAAAAGAATAAATTTCTCCACCAACTTATTCTCCATCTTTTTCCATGAATTAATCTTATCTTTACTTTTTATCTATCTCTCTTTCTATAGGTGATCCCACCAAATCATTTCATGAACTATCAATTTCATGCATGCAAACTTTACCTTCTTGTCTTCTCTCATAGTCTTCCACTCGAAGAACTTCTCCATGCTATTCATCCAATCTATCAACTCCTCTAGTTTTAAAATACCTCCATAATATGGAACATCAACCATGATTCCTTCATTTCTTCCTTTTAAATCCCAACCCATCTTCTCTTTCGTCAATGGTTGCTGCTCTTGTTGTTGTTCTTCTTACTAAACTTCTTCATCATGATCTATGTCTTCCTCATCACCACCTTGTCTTCTTTGCTAATTAGTGATAACCTTTGTTAATTATTGAACTTGCCTTTATAGCTCTTGTATAGTATAGTTCATTTATGAAACACCTCCTCATCCTCTTACTATTCTTTAATCTTCCAAGATTTGAACTTATTCTAATACTATATATAGAAACCAAAAACTAACAAGACAAATAAAATTACCAATAGGCCAAGATTATGAATAATAATTTGTATTGATTTGTATTAAATGACATGAAATAATTACAAACTAAAACCATGATTAAATAATCCTCAACTCATAATTTAGTGTTAACATGAAAAAAATCAAAAAATAAAAAATTTGAAGAAAAATGTTTATTTTTAGTAGTCATTATTTATAGTAGGTTTCTCACTCAAGTGTGTGTGGTTCTAAATTTTTTATTAAATAAATTAAATACTAAAATTAGCCTATGTGAAAAAATTCAACTAAAGTAGATTTCCACTTCTAAAAATAGAAAATTCTTGAAAAATCATAAAATATTAATTGCAGGCCCTCAAATGATCACGTTTGGCCTCAAAAAAATATTGAAATCAACTCTAAGAAAATAGAGCTGCTTAGGGAAAATTAAATTTTTGAAATGGTCATTTTAGCACGTGGAAAAGATAAAATGGAGTTAAGGGTGAATAGTTATGGCCTCCAAAAGGTTGGCCTATTTTTTTGCATTACTTTTAGTGTGGAAGATCCATTCATGCAACATTATTTGAAATGTGTATTTACAATGGTAAATTTGAAATTTATTCAAATGGCACTTGATAAACATAGAAGCCTACCCTTTCATGAATTTGAATTTTTGAAATTATGTAATATTTGAAAATAAGCTTAGATTGGTGGATCTAGATAAGAGACTAGAGTAGGATGTTGTTATCTGAGGAACATAAGTAACTGATCTAAGTACTAGGATTGGTCTGTGTGTGAGATTGAAATGATTTAAATGAGGAGTAGGAACATTGTGGGGTCATTATTTTGTTATAATAATGGTCATCCATGTGTAAAGTAAATAAAAGTAGTGAAAATGTCCAAACATATTTTTTGAGTTAATGAAGTTGTCTAAAATGGTCCTTGAATACCAAGAGTGTTACTTGAGACCGACCATCCTTATCTTATCCATAAACCTATATTAGGGCCTATTTAGATGCTTATCCAACTTTCATTTAGGCCTAGTGTCCCCAGATAGATCTCAAAATTAGTCTCAGACCCTATGTTAGGCATCTAGGCCTCTAGTGACACAGTTTCTATGAGTTGGAATGAGTTGGAAAATAAGACCATAAATGGACACTAGTGCTAGGACTATAGAGTCCTAGTTTGGTGTTATTATCCTCTTCCCTCTTTTTAACACCAGTGGATATCTTTTCAATATTGAAGTCACCTAGGATTAGAATAGACCTATTTTAAGACCTACATAAGAACCAAATCAATATTTATACGTAACTTTTGACCTTTTATTGACTAGATGGGAACTAGATGCAAATACACAAAAATAAGCTCAAAACAATTTGAAGAAAATCAAGCTTAGCAATGCATATTATTTTCTATTTTTTTATATATTCATCTACAACTCTTTCAATCTTAAAATACATAGATTTACTATCATAAGCCTCACTCAAAGAACTCAAACCAGCGTTCATATTAGCTTCACTTGCACTTGTTTTAGGAGTTAGGTTGGGAGAACTACATCAAGCTTGATCCCTCCTCAGAGTATCGGTATGTGGTAAACTCTAATCAAAATGGTGTGTTTGTGATGTCCAACCTACCTAAATAACATCACACTTTTACTACTTATGCCAAGCAGATGCCCTAATCACATAGAGGTTTATGGTTTGTATATGAAATCAGTCAAAACAAGTCATAAATAGTAAAATAGGGTTTGTTCACATAGGAACAAGATTATAAAAATCAATCATAGGTACTCTGATAAGTATACATTAGTTATTGTATAAAATACATGATCACCAAAAGTGGACACTAGTACCATGATTCTATTGTCCAAGGTATGACACTATTATCTAGGAAGGTTTCTAACACCTAGATCCTATTTATGAAACTCAAACTAGTTCTTGTACTAGTTTCCAGCCTTGATATCCTTTGTCTCAATAAATTTATAGTTAAGTATTCATTTATGTCATTCATTTTTATTATGATAAATAATATATTATATTATTTCTTTCACAAATTCATGGTTGTATTAGATACAAAATTTATACCTAAATTTATTGTACTTGCACCCTTTAACAACCTAAGGCTTAAACTACATAACCCCTTAAAAGTTAAATCATTTTATGAACTTGACTTAATTAAAATATTTCATAAACACTAACCCTAGACTACCTTTAGGGTTTCTAATCCTAGCCTTCTAAGACCCATATTCAAATTTTAGATCCATATATCTTTGAATTTTGATTTTCTATAATCATGATAATAATGACACAATAAGTTTATCACTTTTTGATGCAAAGTCTAATAATTTCATTTAGATTATTGTTTCCTTTAATTTAGAATGAACAAAATTAATACATAAATACATGTATACATGATGCATTATATCAGTTAAACTGTCTGTCATGTTTTATTATCTCGCTAGCACGTCATTGTTATCTTATGTGGAGGTCAAATAAGAATAAAAAACTTAAACATATATAATATATATTACATAAGATACCAAACACATTAACTAATATTAAAAATCCTCTTTAGATGCTTTTTTATCTTTGGTTCACTTAGATGCTATTATCCATAAGAAAACCTCAATGGTCTCACTTATCCCTCCTAGTTTTTGAACTTGCACATCTAACTATTAAACCACCTTTACTACAAAATCTATGCTTATGGTAGACCCTGTGGTCCATGCTAAGATGTCCACATGTGGTATAGAATCATGGAAAGTTATAAAAAAAACCCATGGATATAGTTTGGTCAAAAAAATTAGTGTTTCTTCAGACATAGTTTCCATTTTAGTGCTCCTACAACATTCCAACACATACAAATATATTTTATATTCAACACTCTATGATACTAAAGTGCATCACACAATAGAGCCAACTTATTTTACATCCATAATCAATACTATAAAATATACTTAAGAGCATATCTCATTTGAAAAGGAAGATTTCACACCTCAACACATCATAGATGTACACCTACCTCTCTCCATTGCATTATAAATTAACGAGGTGGGTGTCAAATATGTGTTTGTTGACAATGGATTACTATTGAAAATTTGTAATATATCTATTCTCTAACTTATTAATATACATTGTAAGGATTTAGATCCTTGTGAAATGAACATTTAAGGGGTTGATAATATTCCATGCAAAGCTTTGGGTCAAAACACACTAAACCTTACAATAGGACCTAGAACACTACCTATGGCATGTCAGGTTATGACTAATGATATTAATTATAATATCTTGTTTGGAATACATTATATTTGTAATATGCACATAATTATATCAAGTTTACATGAATTTTTAAATTTCATCTACAAAGGTCATATTTACACATTCCTTATGGATCAAGAACCAGTCAAATATTATCAACATATAGAGCCTTCACATATTTATATTCCTCGCATGGATTTTGATACAACACTCTTCTAGTCTATTATTCATAGTTCAAGTATAATTCCCTCAAACACATCTAGAGCACATGATAATAGATTCACTTCTCTGTTTACATTGATATATTTCTAAAAAATGGGTTACATAGGATAGGGCTTGGGAAAACATGAACATATAATTCTTAATATTATTAAAGAATATGATGAAAAAGGCAATCAAGGACTTGGATATAAATATTTCACACGTAATGCTAATTTTTCACATTATCATTCTCAACATATAGTTTTTTATCCACTGATTCCATCGATAGATAATATAGTAAATCATATGTCAACACTTTTAGTTGTTTTCCATGATCTAATTGATGGTAAAATTTATCTAGACTTACCTAATTTCAAATAATTTACAAATGATGAGAATATCATATAATTAATAGAGGAATATGATCTCCCTTATATCATAAGAACATGTTTCCTCATTCTACAAATTCCTAGGCATACTCTAGTGAGTGCTTAGAAAAATTATATGACATTTCACTTGAAACAAATGGTACAATCCCTAAAACACTATATGTTATTGATCAATCTACATTACTTAACAAAGAGATAATTTAGTTCAATTATGACACTAATATTGATTTATATTATTGGTTGTTGGATTATGTAAAGTAGAAGATATAAATACTCAACAAATTTTAGAGGACTTTCATGAAGTCTTAACTTGGGCCTATTTTGATATACCTAGCATTGATCCTTCAATCATAGTACGCAAGATTACACTTTATCCCAATGTAAATCTGGTTAAACAAAAAATTCTAAAAATACATCCCAAGGTAGATATTTTTATCACAGATGATATCCAATGGCTCCTCAATGCCAATTTTATTTGACCAGATACTCATCTATAATGGGATATTAATATTACCATTGTTATTAAACCTAACAACCAAATATGATATTATTATGATTTTATATACTTAAACAAAACATGTGCAAAGGATGATTTTCCTCAACCCAACATCGATATGATAGTTCAATCCACAACATGCTATGAAATTATCTCTTACACGGATGGTTTCACCAACTATAATCAAATCAATATCACTGAATAAGACTAATAAAACACTTCTATTACCACACCATGGGACACTTTCTACTATATAGGCATGCCTCTTGGATTAAAGAATGTAGGAGCAATATACCAACAAAAATGACCCATATATTTCATGATCTCATTCATAATATAGTTTAAAGATTATGTTGTTGACTTGATTATAAAATAAAAAGAATGATAAGAACATGTAGTAGATTAATGTTATATTTTTAAAATATTGAGAAACTACATTATTAGACTCAATACCAATAAATGTGTCTCAAGGGTTTCATTTTATAAACACTTAGGATTAATAAAATCCAAACACAACATTCAGGTTGACCAAAGTAAATTAAAATATATAATGTACAAGTATCCTCTTACAAACTTAAATAAACTTCACTCCCTATAGGTCAAGATTTATTTAATACATCAATTTTTGGCACAAATAGTAGATAAGATAATTGCTCAAGAAGTATACTAATTTGGAGTTGGATATCACATGCCAAAAAAGCTTTGATGTACTCAAATAATACTTATTGAACCCTCTTGTATTGTCACTAACAACACCTAACAAGCCATATATCCTCTACCTCTCATTAACAGATCATGAACTCACTGCAGTCATGGCAAATTATGATGATAAACTTAATGAGTAAGCTATTTGACACATCAGTTGTACACTTGTTGACTATGAAAAAATTCATCCAACAATAGAAAAATTATGTTTTTCACTTATATTGACTACTCAAAACCTCTGCCATTATATGCTTAATAATGAGACATAAATTATTACAAAATTTGATCCTTTAATGTCTTTTATGCCAAAGCCACATCTCATGAAATATTATAAAATGGGTCATGTTACTCGTAGAAATCACCCTAAATATTTTTTAAAACAATTATTAAAGGGAAAGATAATCATAGATCAATTGGTAGTATCCCCATTATTTGACACAAATCCTATCAATAATGATTTTTGTGATGACTTCAGATCTTTTAATACCACTTTTGAAACATGGAAAATGTTCTTTGATGGTTTTATATGTCCATTCGATGGTAAGGTAGGAGTTATTTTCATCCATCCGCTTGGGCACATAATATCCCTTGCTTATCAACTCATTTTTTCATGTACAAATAATATCATAGAAGGCAAGGACCTTATTCTCATCCTTCAAGAAACTTAGGCTCTCTAACTAAAATCAATTAAGGTTTATAGGGATTTAAAATTGGTTGTCAACCAAGTTATAAATGTATAACAAACCAAATAATATTGTCTCACTCTATACAAGAATATGGTTTAATGTCTACAAGTTTATTTTGAAAACATCTCTATTGAGAACATTCCTCATAAAGACAATCATCATGCTGATGCAATAACCAATTGAACATCATTGATCCCCATTAACATAAATTATGACAAGGATATATTAACTATCAAATACTTATAATATCCATTAGTATCCTATGATGACTGATGGGCAGAGCCGCAACGGAAGTATCCGACCAACCAACTACACCCCCTAACCCTTTACAACTTGATATTGATCATCACATACTACTCTTATTTTTTTGCTACTACTACTATGGACTCATTTTATTTACATATTTACTCTTATACATATCTATACCACATGTTCATGCATACTTTCATTTTTCTACAAATCTATGCCAGTTCCTTTCATTGTATGTATGCTTTGGACATGTGACCATATCCTTGTTGTTAGGATAAATAAAAACCCAAATCTATACCCAAATTGCATACAAGAAAAACTATGAAATGAATCAATCAAACATTCTAAAAGTAAACATAAATATTTACATAACAAGAGATGCTAGATTTAATGTGGGTCACCCAACATGGGTTACATCCACCAAATGATCATGTATATTGTTTCCAGTAATACAAGGGAGAAACAAAATACTATAACAAACCTTATTACACCTCTCTAACTTTTATGCCTTCTCTCTATGTATAATATTTCATTATCAATCATAATCATAAATCTCAACCATATATGAATACATTTGAGGGTGAAAAACACCTAAACATAACCTCCACCATCAAATCTAGAAACCTTTAATTAATTACCCAGATTGTCTATGAAATTACAATTTAAAAAGGCAATTTTAATTAAAAAATTTCTAATCCTCATAAGGGGGTACCCCCCTTACAACGACCTATACCATGAGGCATTCAAAGAATGGGATCCAAACCCAGTTAAAATAACATCAGAATTTTAACCTCTGATCCTGGAGGACAATGAGGGTCCACACCAAACACTTGTGTGTGCCTTCTTGATTGTGTATGAAACCATTTGAACATGTCCTTCCATGTGGATCCACATCAACATGATTATTTTTTGTGTATATGGACATTTAAACATGTCATTATATGGTTTCCTTTCTCACATTTAGTGATATATGCCCATGTCCCTTGCAATTTGGACACTTGGCCTACCTTACGTACCTTATGTGTGTTGTATTTATGTTTTGATATATTCATCATGGACATGACACTTGTATTTTACTTGTTACACACTCTAGTTTTATATTCCATGATGGACCTCATACATCTACCCTTCCTCGTTGGGTGCCTTAATGGACATCATGATCCATTCCAATAGTTAGTTACTTAGTTTATTACTTATATTTGTTGTCCATACACATTATTACATTGTTATATCTATCTTGATAGTCTTGTAAATTCTATATCTAGCATACTGTTGGGTGAATATTTTGTCACCAACGTACTAATGAGCAAAATAGGTCTGATCAACCACAAAAAGGAAGATTGGTCAGCCAAATGTGCAGGTCTACCACATCAAAAGGGGACAAATCTCTCCTCTCATCAAGGGGAGGTTCCCTATAATTATGAAGGGGCTATATATATATATATACACACATATATATATATACATATATATATATATACATATATATATATATATATACATATATATATATATATATACATATATATATATATATATACATATATATATATATATATATATATATATATATATATATATATATACATATATATATATATATATACATATATATATATATACATATATATATATATATATACATATATATATATATACATACATATACATATATATATATATATACATATATATACATATATACATATATATATATATATATGTATATATGTATATATATCTATATATGTATATATGTATATATATATATGTATATATGTATATATATATATATATATATATATATATATATATATATATATATATATATATATATATATGCTAATCTACTATAAATAAGTTGAAAATAACACTCAGGGGTAGGATAACACCATCCATCTCTCTTTTTTCAGAGATGATGCTCACCAATAAAAAGATAAACCCTAGTGAAATGACAGAAGGCACTCCTCTTCTTTTAGAAGTGTTGTTTAGTAGACAACATGAACCTTTCAAGTAGTGACAAATAACTCTAATAGGGCGCAATAACACAACAGGATGAAATGTAGCACAAAGTCTCCACCTCAACTGACAAGGAGTGAAATACAAAGGATAACGAGGGCACAAATTCGTCCCAAAAACCTTTACACAGAAACAAAAAATAGACAAACTAAAGATAATTGTGGTAGCACAAAGTCACTCCACAGCCAGCTTTAGGACACCTTCCTGATTACTTTCACTAATTCTACTTATTTAATTAAATGGGAAAAAAATGTATTAAGGAAATAAACATAAGAACAATTTCCCCAACAACCAAGCTATTCCATCACAAAGTCTGAAAAGTCACTTGTTTTCTTATTCAAATAATGGAATATGATCAACAATCTAAGCTCAAAGTCTCAATAATGCCTTTCAATTTGGACAGAGTTTTGTTTTTGATAACAAAGAGATCTCTCTAAAACAATAAGAGAGAGTCCTATATATAGTGCTCCAAGAAAGACTTGGGCGCATTATTTCACAAAAATGGCCTAGGATGTATTCAATGCATTCAATACATTTTAAATTCTATCCATGGGCTATGCTAGAATCGGGCATCAGTCTTAAATATGAGCTGCTTGATGTGTTTCCTGATATGTGCACATCTGTTCATTCGATTTACTCAATGCAAAAAAATAGGCCGCGCTATTGAATGTTTGTGCTCTCTGATGTCCACCTGGTGGGCTGCTTTACCTTATAGAAACATATTCCATGCACAAATATTTTTGATCTTTCTCCATTGTTCCCATTTTGCTTGTTGTATTTCATCCTTATCTATTGAATCTGAGCTCTGAGGCTATCTCTTTAGCTAGTCGCTGAATTTGTTCATATGGTCTATGTTGTATTACATCTTTGTATGGGAGTGTTCCATCTTTGACATCTATCAAAGTTCACTACTTTGAAACTTTACCAACATATAGAAAATGGGACCCACCACATTTCTTGCCTGAGCAGCTACAAAAGGGGAATGGGGACAGGTGGTGCTTTCTGCTGTGAAATAGGAGAGGACACTTGGCAACATCCGTTTAACTTATAAAATCTTAAGATATCTTTTGAGAGTCCTACAAAAGATGACACATGGTGGCCTCCACTAAGCTTTTAGAAACACTATAGAAACATGTGGGACTCATTTGGATTCACATAAATGATGACACTTGGTGTGCTCCACTTACCTTAGCAACTCACTTGGGGCCTACCATAGTCCTTATTTAATAATAAAATAGAAGGAAGAAATAGTAGTTGTTGACACTTGACACTTTCCACTGAGTTCTACAAGGTACACGTGGTGACTTCTACTGCATTTAGAAAAACACATTAAAACTTTCTATAGTTTCCAATTGGCACCCTCCATGGAACTCTGAGAGAAGCTTATTTTTGCGTCTTTATCAATCCTTTGGAACACCTTGAAGGGAAGGTGTTCCTTCAGGATTTTCAAATGGTCCTTTTTTGAGTGTCAAGTGCCCTATTTGAAAATTGATAGTTATTTCATTATCTTAAATTTGATGTCCACTGGGATGTCATTGGTTGATTGTTTCAATAGTTCGAGCAGCCTTCTTAGCTCCTTGGTTCAATCACTTTCTTGCTTCGATCACGTTTTTGGTTCAATCACTTTCCTTTAGGCTTTTCCTTTGATCTTTGAACCAATGTTCCCTACCCTCCGCAAGGGCACCTGCCCTTAGTTCGCTACCCTCTGTAGGGGTACTTTGGCCTTGGTTCACTAGGGCACTCCTTTGAACCAACCACTTGAACCAACTGATTAAAACAATGTTGGTTCAATGGTTCAACGGTTCAATCTTGCATTCTGCTCATTTAATTGACCACTTGAACCAATCAATTTGAGCCAATCTCATTGAAACTTTAAACCGTTGAACCTTTGAACTATTGAACTTTGAAATCTTTGGTTTAAGGTTCAATTAGTTCAATGGTTCTTCCTTTGTTTGCTCTTTGGTTGAACCATCCCTTTGAACTAGTCTCTGAAATCATCTGCTTCCTTTTTTGCTTGGCACTTCCTTTAAACCATTGAACTTTGAACTCTTTTGGTTCAAGTTTCAATCAGTTCAATGGTTCATCCTTTATTCCATCGCTTTCTCTTGGAGCTTTGAACCAAAGTTCCCTACCCTTAGTTCACAGCCCTCCATAAGGGCACTTGTTCTTTCGGCTTTAGGGCACTCTTTTGAACTGTCCACGTTAAACCATTGAACCTGTTGAACGTTTGAACAATTTTGGTTCAAGGTTCAATGGTTCAACAATTCAAGCCTTTTTATTTTCACTAAGTGTTTTGATCTCTTCAAAATATTAAACTCATTGAACCCACTAAACCTGTTGAACCCTTTGAACTAATTTGGTTTAAGGTTTAACGGTTCAATGGTTCAACGGTTCATCCTTTTGTTCTTCAAAGCCTTCTTTTCTACTTAGTCTTTCAAATCCATTGAATGTACTGAAGTGGTTGAACTATAAACTTTGCTGAAGCGCTTAACATCTTATATCTTGCTAATGTGATTGAACCTTAGTGTTTAACCCATTAAACCTTGGCATTGAACCAACCTTGAAATTGCCTAAGTAATGAGAGCTTGTTTCTTTCCTACAGAGTATGTAGAAATGAGTTCGTAGAACTGGTGGAGTCCATAGAAATGAGTCCATAGATTCAAGCCTGCAGAGTCCATAAATTCCTTCCTGTGAAGTTCAAAGAACTGAGTTCATAGATTTAAGCCTGCAGAGTCTGTAGGTATCAGCCTGCATAGTCTATAGAAATGAACTTATAAAGTCTATTTAGCTAAAAAATCTTGAAAAATGGAGAATTTGAATGACCAAAATAATTTTTGAGAAGGGAAGATGGAATTTTGGCCTGCAGGACCAAAATATTTCATATGTTGTCCCAAAAATGAGTGATAGATTTTGGGAACAACAACTGGCTCCAGTTGGGGAACTTCTTTTAGTTGAAAACTTGGAACAGCTGAGGGAAGTGGAAACCAAAATCTTAGTGCCTTGAAGTGTGCCATTAGGCTATGAAGTTAGGCTATCCAAAAAGAAAGGTACCAAAAATGAAAACAAAAATCACAAAATAGAACTAAAGACTATACATATGTATAGCTAATCTTATCTGATGCCTCAAGATTTGAAGTGCTTGTGATGCTACCCACTGTGAGATAGTGAACATGGTGTTCCATCTTGATAAACTAGTAAGAAACAATTTTCTCTCCAGAATCAGTGATGGGTGAATGGAACTCTCCACCAGGAATCACATTTTCTATGCACTCCTTTTGGTTATCTCTTCTTGCCCCATGGCAAGGTGTGGTCTCCAATCTGAAAACCATAAATCTTTGCTCTCTTGGTGAAGATTTCCTTTTTCTGACTTTTGCATGCAATAGTATGGTCCACTACCATAGCTTGTTACTCTTTTGGTTCAGTCCAGCACATGATTTGATTATCCCCATCAGATATTTGACAAACCATCAGTTCAACATGTCCTTTAGCGTGAAGGGGGAATTATTCTGCATTTACATTGCTCTTTATCATGTCTTCTGCTATTCTATTTGAATTAATTTTCAGACTACCATTTTCAAGAGTTTCATCAGCTGAAACATGAGTATGTTTTGTGGTCAAAAAGTAATTACCCATGCCTTAAGACTCAAACAAAATTTGGGCTTCAGGTGCTAATGTTTTAGTGACCACATATTTTGCTTCCTTCTCAGGGAGCAGCCTCTGCATGATGCCTTTGATAGGGATCCTCACCTCAGATAGGTCCATGCTCAATTCTCCTCCAACATCTTTTCAAAAAATTTGTCCAAGAAGGATGTTGTATGAGTTTGGGACGTCAGCCACCAGGACTGTCATCTTGATTATTTTGTTTGGGAATGCTACAAATGCAAATTAGGCATCTTTGATTTGTCCCATAAGAGGTACTTGTTTGTTCTTCATGGAGAAACATCTCCCAAAGGTTTTGGTCAATGTGAGTACAAGATATTTTACCACTTTGGTAGGCATGATGTTGTCAGATGCACCTTAGTCTATGATGCAATTGCTCAGTTTGTGACCATTTATCAATAGGGAAACATAAAAAGGCTCTATTTTTCTAGGGGCAACTAGAGGAGTAATGAAAAGATTGTATGGCATGGACATGTTCCTTAGGGGATCATGAGCTACCTTTTTAACATCTTATCTTGTAGGGATGGCTTTATTCTTCACACACTGAACTAACCTATCCAACTCCTCAGGATTAGATTGCAAGAATTCAAATTCAGATATTTAAATTTTGGTCTTCTTGACATGGTTGATTAAGTCAAATGACTGAAATAGATTAGGAAAAGAGAAAGGGATTTCATCTTTTTGATTTTTGGAAGGGGGAGGACTAGACTACAGATTTGAAGTTGGAGGTGGAGGTGTATTTGAGGTACTCACCTTTTTAACAGTCACTGGGTCCTTTGGCTAAAAAGGCAAAGAAGTTCCTTGTTTGGCAATTGAGATTCAAGGCTAAGAACTTTCCCCTATTTTTCTTTTATCAGTTTGTTGGGCTGATGGGTTCTAGGACTGAGTGAATATAACATATGATCTGTCAACTGCTTCACCTTCACTTCTAGGTTCATCCTGGTAATTCAGGAAACCAATGTTGGAGTCGCTAGCTAATTCTTCTTGGTCTTCTACAAGGAGATCAACATCATTTTCTTGGTTCAATTCAGGCTGGAAATAGAAATTGGATTCTATTTTGAGATATCCAATTGCTGAATTGGTTGGAGTTGCTTTAATGGCAAGTTTCTCCTATAGGGGAGGAAGACAATTAGGTTGTCCTTGATTCTTGGTAGCATTGCCTTGGTATGACTGATTGGGGAATGTCCTCCTTGGAATATTTCTATATGAAGGAACTAAAGATATCCCTTGCACCATTTGCTTCTTGAAAGCTATCAACTCATTTGCCAACTTCTGCACCATTGGATCGGTGGTACCTATAGATGGATATTCAGAAGGTGAAGAAGATTTACCTCTGTTAGGATCTCTCATTATCTTTCCATCCAAGATAAGGTCATCTTCCACCTTAGTGGCCAAATTTTGAGTTGTAGTAAGGTCTATTTGGCTAGCACGTCTTAGCAGAAAACTCACTTCAAGTAGCTATGAGTTGATGAATATACATTTAAGGTTCTTAGGTGTAGGCTGAGTAATGATAGGAATCCGATTCCTCAGCATGTCAAACTTGGCTATGAAATCCTTCATTGGTTCATGAGCTTCCTTCTTCATCTAAGTGAGCTGAGCCAATAAGGCATGTGCATCTTCTAAAGGCTTGAACCTTGCTTTGAACTTGGCTTTGAGTGTGTTCCATTCAGTTACTGATCGAGCCTGCAAGTGGTAGAACTAGTCTACAATAGCACCATATAAAGTTTCCATGAATAGCCTGATTGCTACATCCTCATCCTCCACACCTATTACACCATAGGCTATGCTAAAAGCTACAATATGTTCATTAGGATGAACCTTCCCATCACCATAGAACTTGGGGAAATTTTTCCTTGAACTGCGTGGTAGCTCATGTAGAGGTGGAGTTAAATTGAGTGGACCAAAAGAGTTACCCCGAGGGCCTTGAATTGCCATTGTATGACTATGGAAAGGTGGAATAACAAATCTCAGAGGGGTAAGTATTGACAAAGCTATATTAAAAGCAAAAATGGATGCTTTGCCTGGTAATGGAAAGTTGACTTTAGTAGGAGGAAAGCTCCTGGTTCATTGGAGGTGAGATGGTAAGGAAATAGATCAAAATTACTTTGTTGTACCAACTCAAATATAGGTTCAACAATACTTTTATCCCTTTGGCTTCACGTATATGGTGGATTTGCCAGAGTGTAAAAATAAAAATGGAAAAGAACTGGTACTACTTCAGCTTGAAGCTTGAGGCTTCAAATAACGCATTCTTTCAGAGTGGGATAAATGGATAAGGCTATAATGATAATGGGTAAGACCCAAATGAGATTCACCAGAGTATATAATGGATAAGGATAGGAACTGTTTATTCAAATCCCCAACAGAGTCACCAAAATTTTTTGGGTGAATATTTTGTCACTGGCATACTGATGAGCAAAATAGGTCTAACCAACCACAACAAGGAAGATTGGTTAGCCAAATGTTCAGGTTTACCACATAAAAAGGGGATAAATCTCTCCTCTCATCAAGGGGAGGTTCCCTATAAGTATGAAGGGGTTATATATATATATATATATATATATATACATACTATAAATAAGCTGAAAATAACACTCAGGGATAGGATAACGCCATCCATCTCTCTTTTTTCAGAGATGATTTTCACCAATCAAAAGATAAATCTTGATGAAATGATAGAAGGCACTCCTCTTCTTTTAGAAGTGTTGTTCAATAGACAATAGGAACCTTTCAGGTAGTGACAAATAACTATAATAGGGTGCAGTAACATAGCAGGATGAAATGTAGCACAAAGTCTCCACCTCAACTACCAAGGAGTGAAATACGAAGGATAATGAGGGCACAAAGTCATCCTAAGATCCTTTACATAAAAATAGAAAATAGATAAAATAAAGACAATTGTGGCAACATAAAGTCTCTTCACAGTTGGCTACAAGACACCTTCTTGATTACTTTCACTAATTCTGCTTATTTAATTTAATGGACAAAAAATGTATTAAGGAAAGAAAAATAAGAACAATTTCTCCAACAACCAAGCTATTCCAGCACAAAGTCTGAAAAGTCACTTGTTTTCTTATTTGAATAATGAAATATGATTAACAATCTGAGCTCAAAGTCTCAGTAATGCCTTTCAATTTGGGTAGAGTTTTGTTTTTGATAATAGAGAAATCTCTCTAAAATAATAAGAGTCCTATATATAGCACTCCAAAAAAGACTTGGGTGCTTTGTTTCTCAAAAATGGCCTAGGATGTATTCAATGCATTCAATATATTTTGAATTATATCCATGGGCTATGATGGAATCAAGCATTGATCATAAATATGGGCCACCTAATGTGTTTCCCTGATGTGTTTCTTGATATGTGCACAGTTGTTCATTCACTTTACTCAATGTAGAAAAATAGGCCACGCCATTGAATGTTTCCACTCTTCGATGTCCACCTGGTGGGTTGCTTTACCTTCTAGAAACATATCCCATGCACAGATATTTTTGATCTTTATCCATCATTCCCCCTTTCCTTGCTATATTTCATCCTTATTTGTGTGATCTGAGCTCTTGGGATATCTCTTTGGCTAGTCACTAAATTTTTTCATAAGGTTTACACCGTATTATGTCTTTGTATGGGAGTGTTCCATCTTCGACATCTGTCAAAGTCTATTGCTTTGAAACATTACAAACTTATATAAAATGGGACACACCACATTTCTTGCTCGAGTAGCTTCAAAAGGGAAATAGGGATAGGTGGCACTTTCCACTGTAAAATAGGCGAGGACACTTGGCAGCATCCATTTAACTTATAGAATATTAAGATTTCTTTTGAGAGTCTTGCGGAAGATGACACATGGCAGCTTCCACTGAGCTTTTAGAAGCATGCGAGACTCATTTAGATTCACACGGATGATGAAACTTGGCACACTCTACTTACTTTAACAACTCACTTAGGGCCTACCACAGTCCTTATTCAGTAATAAAATAGAAGGAAGAACCAACAGACATTGACACTTGGTGCTTTCTATCGAGTTCTACAAGGGACATGTGGTGACTCCCACTGCATTTATAAAAACACATTAAAACTTTTCATAGTTGCCACTTGGCACCCTCCATGAAACTCTAAAATAAGCTTATTTTTGCATCTTTATCAAGCCTTTGGAACACCCTGAAGGGAAGGTGTCCTTTCGAGCTTTTCAAATGGTCCTTTTCTGAGTGTCAAGTGCCCTATTTGAAAATTGAAATATATTTCATTATCTTAAATTTGACGTCCACAGGGATGTCACTGGTTGACTATTTCAATGGTTCAGGCGGCCTTCTTGGCTCCTTAGTTCAATCTCTTTCTTGCTTCGATCACTTTTTTGGTTTAATCACTTTCCTTCAGGCTTTTCCTTTGACCTTTGAACCAATGTTCCCTACCCTCTGCAAGGGTACCTAACCTTAGTTCCTTCCCTTCTCAAGGGTTCTTTGGCCTTGGTTCACTAGGGCACTCCTTTGAACCAACTGATTGAACCAACTTTGGTTCAATGGTTCAACGGTTCAATCTTGCATTCCGCTCATTTAATTGACTGCTTGAACCAATCACTTTGAATCAATCTCATTGAACCTTTGAATCGTTAAACCTTTGAACCATTTAACTTTTAACTCTTTTGGTTCAAGGTTCAATTGGTTCAATGGTTCATCCTTTGTATGCTCTTTGGTTGAACCATCCCTTTGAACTAGTCTCTAGAATCATCCACTTCCTTCTTTTGTTTGGCACTTCCTTTGAACTATTAAACCATTGAAATTTGAACTCTTTTGGTTCAAGGTTCAATTGGTTCAATGGTTCATCCTTTGTTCCATCGCTTTCTCTTGGATCTTTGAACCAAAGTTCCTTGCCCTTAGTTCACTGCCCTCCGCAAGGGCACTTATTCTTTCAACTTTGGGGCACTCCTTTGAGCCGTCCATGCTAAACTATTGAACCTTTGAACATTTGAACCCATTGAAACTTTTAACCATTTTGGTTCAAGGTTCAATGGTTCAACGGTTCACGCATTCTTCTTTTCATTAAGTGTTTTGTTCTCTTTGAACTGATTGAACCCATTAAATCGGTTGAACCTGTTGAACCCATTGAACCCATTGAACCAATTTGGTTCAAGGTTCAATGGTTTAATGTTTCAACGGTTCATCCTTTTGTTCTTCAAAGCCTTCTTTTCTACTTAGTCTTTAGAAGCCATTGAACTTGTTGAAGCAGTTGAACTATGATCTTTATTGAAGCACTTAACATCTTTAAGCTTGTTGATGTCATTGAACCTTGGCGTTGAACCCATTGAACCTTGGAATTGAACCAACCTTGAAATTTCCTAGGTGTTGAGAGCTTGTTTCTTTCCTATAGAGTCCGTAGAAATGAACCTGTAGAGTCCATAGAAATGAGTTCATAGAACTGGCAAAGTTTGTAGAAATGAGTCTGTAGATTCAAGCCTGTAGAGTCCAAAGATTTAAGCCTATAGAGTCCATAGACTCCTTCCTGTGAATTCCGTTAAACTAATTCCATAGATTTAAGCCTGTAGAGTCCATAGATATTAGCTTGCAGAGTCTATTTAGCTGAAAAATCTTGAAAAATGGAGAACTTTAATGCCCAGAACAATTTTTGAGAATGGAAGAGGGAATTTTGGCTTGCAGGACGAAAATAGTGCATATGTTGTCCCAAAAATGAGTGGCATATTTTTGGAACAACACATACATCGTACATTACCAACTTATGCTTACAGTGTCTTACATTTTGATGTCATGTATACTATGCATATATCATATATGCTCGGGATAACACATATCATGCAAATTTTTTTGTTTATGGAATCACTATTTCATAGGTTCAAAAAATATCATTGAAAGAGGGGGCATTTACATAGGTTTGTCATAGAGATCAAGCCATCCGAATGCACTCAAAATACACTTTATAGAACAAAAAAACAACATACAACACTTAATTTATGGAAAACACAATGGAAGATAGTTAGAGAGAGATCAAAGTTAGTTTGTAAAAGAAATAACATAGTTGGACAATAGTACAACAAGTGGACACTAGAGCCATAACACTACTATCCAAGGTATGTAGCTATTGTACATTAGACCCAAAAATAGTAAAATCTATATTTTATATAAACTTATAGTAGGTATAGTCTAGGTTTGTACAAAATTAATTACCTATTATCAATTTTTGCTTACTTTTCCACATAATCATATCGGTTTGCTTAGAGTAGTGGCATCATGTACTACATGGTCAATCATATTTCAATTTTGTATACTTAGATATAGATGATTAAAAATTAATCTAGAATAAATATGATTAGATATTAGATTTTAGGACATGTCCATGACATAATTTTTCTATATGCTCACTTTTACACAAGTTGATTAGATAGAATGGAAAAATTCTTGTCATTCTCTACATTCTTAATCAAGACACCATTTTCAATAGTTTATACAATATATGATTCCTTACTCCATCTACAGTGGTTAACATTACCAAGTAGTGCATGAGCTACATACCCAAGTGCTTGAGAGGCCCCTAGGTCAATTTCTATTACTAATTTTCCATCTGGCCACAAAACCATTAAATATAGTTTTAATTATAGTTGTACAACTTCAATTACATTGTAAATATTTAACTACAAATGCATCTAATATGCATGGATACAAAATGATGATGTATTATTTTACTTGAGTTCTTAAGCCACTTACATAATGGGGTTAGATAAGCCATCAGTCTAATTGAATCTATTCACATGTTATGATCCATGAAATAGGGTTGTAAAATGATGGATTTAAGGATTACTTGAGTTGTAAACTAACCAAACATGGTTATTGAAAAAGGCATTCATCTCAGTCCAATATTTTTATCAACTAATCAGTAGCTACATGCACACATAGGATGTCCCCAGGATTATACATTAGTTCACGTACCCAGTGAGGCATATTTGTTTTTTCCTCTTTCTTATCTTTTTACTTAGTTTTGTCCTTGATTTTGATATATATTAACGTTAGGAGTGACTGTACGTATGTTTCATTTTTAGGATACATAATAGAGCATGATTCACATACTCAAATCAAAATTCATGAGATTTGTCTCTTACATAAGTATAGGTATGTTTGTTTTCCTTTATCCTTGTCATTTTTATTTTATACATTTATATAATAAAGGGTGGAAAAATATAATCATATAAAATTTCACTTGAGTGCAAAGAGTGTTAATGGATACCACCCACACTTAGCCTATCCCTAAACATCCCAAAATCAGTCTAAGACCCTGTCTTAGGTATATAGGTCCCTAATGCCTCATGTTCTATCAGTATTTATACGTGTATTTTAGCCCTTTATTCACAATAATGAAATTAGATGCAAATACACAAAAATAATCATATAAAAATTTGTGCACAATCAATTTTATCAATCCATATTCTACGCTACTTCTACATAAAGTCATATACCTCACTCCTAAGCTTAGAATACATAGATTTATAGTCTTTAGCCTCACTAAAAACACTCTAACCATCATTATTACTAGATTCAACTACACATGTAGTATCACTTAGGTGGGGATAATCTCATCATAATGGGGTGTTGAGGATATCCAACTAAACATATAACATCATAATTTTTCTATTTGTATTAATAGAATACCTAATCACATAGAGGTATAGGGTTTGCATACAAAATCAAACCAAACAGCTCATATATAGAGAAACAAGATTTGTCCACATAGGAATATGGTTAACAAACTTAGACATAGGTGATCCCATAATTACATATAAGTTCTTGCAGTGAGGACATTAACACAAAAAATAAATATTAGTACCATAGTACTAATATCCAAAGTATAATGTTGTTATGTAGGAGGGTTTATAACACCTACATCTTGTTTGAGATAGTCAAACCAACTCACATATTAATTTTTAACCTCTAGATCCTTTTTCTGAGTCAATTTCCATGTAAGTATTAATGTGTTTCATTCATTGTTATTATTAGAAATATGAGATTAGATGAGTTATTTCACAAATCATTGGTTATATTTATTGTATATTTTATACCTTGATTTAATATACTCAAATCCTTTAACATCCTAAGACTTAAACTATATAACTTTTGAAAAGTTAAATTAGTTAAATGTGTATAAAGGATGGTTGCAATTGCACCATTTCATATTAAATGTTAAATTATTTTTATATCTCCCACTCTTCCCCTTTTATTATACCAATGCAAAAAATATAAAGTAACAGATTAAAATGAAAATCATGTGCTTGAACTTACCTATGAAGTGTAGTGTTGAATATAAGCCATAACATTGAACTAGGATTCACATGATCATGTATTTAAAGATATATAGATCAGTCCTTACTTAAGATGAATATAAAAAATTAAACACAATAAACTTAAATATGTAATGACAAAGAATGAATACCAATGATTGTGTGTTTGAACCATTATGTTTTCTTGGTAGAAAATTAGTGACTATAAAGGGTAGGACCCTTAAAAATTTTCATTTGCATTAAACAACTCTAATTGGAATGCGCATGGCTCAATACTCATTGATAGGATAGAATGTTTACTAAATCAAGGTGTGATTGAATCCATCATTACATACCAAAATTAGTGAAGTATTTTAGAATCACTATATTAATTCAAATAGATTATTTTAGTGAAAAAATTAGTGCACGGCTAGGGTAAAAGTGTGAACCAATTATTGCAAATGGAATATAGATCATTTTTAGTGAAAAATAAGTGAAAAAAGTTATTATAATTTGGGTTTGGTGAAAAATAATGTGTAGAATGAAGAGCATTGCCATTACACCAATGAAATTGGTATAAAACTAATGAAAAAGAACCCCATATTACATACACATTCCCCCAATTTAATATCTAGTTTATATGGAGTCTGAGACTAATTAAGTAAAATTGAAATTATTAGTAATAACCTAGATGCTAACCCATAACACTTGTTGTATATGATGCTCTCAAATTGAGTAAATATGAAATAAAACTAGAGTACTTTTTGAAAATTTAGACTTTAAACCTATTACTAACTATATTTTTACTATTTGGTACTCTAATACAATCTAAAAGTGATTATTTTTTGGTTATTAGGATAACAATAGCATATTTTAACAGTAAAATTTTGTGCTCATGTTTGAAAGGAGCGCTCTTGTCCAAATTGGCTATCTAAATAATTCTTGGGGTAGGTTACATGATCCAATATGAGAGATATAAATAATTCTGAATGTGTAATTTACTATAGGAGCTTAGTCTTTAAGACTAGCCACTTAGTCTTGAAGACTAGCCACTATGTATTCATCCAATTTAAAGATGAGATATTAAGCCTAAATAGTAAATTAACTCAAAATAAAAATTTATTTGATAGATGCTATGTAAAAATATGTAAATCTAAGTAATATTGGTAACATGGAGGAGAATGGCATCATCATATATATATATATATATATATTGAACATAATATCAATGTGATACACATGTAGAAAAAAACATACATAGTGAAATTATCAAGATAGATGATAGGAATTAGGAATGTAGATAAGTGATCAAAACTGAGTACTAAATAATGAATAGAACTACATGGGGATATATCCATGATATCCATTATGGAATCAAAAGTCTAAGAACATGCATTATTTCCATCATGGCATAAAAATGAGAAAATTGAGCAAACAAGTGTTGCTTTCATGACACAAACTGATAAATATTAAATGCAAAACACACAAAACATGATATACAAGGCCAAGGTGATGTATATAAGGGACATGTTTAAATGTCACTCATATGTATATAAACATACAATGAAGTCTTAGATCCACACATAAATACATATTTAAATGTTCATAAGCCAAATATAGAACACATGCAAGACATGACGAAGGAAAGAAAAGATCAAAAGAATAAATAAATACATGTAGTTTATCAGCATAATAAATTCATAGCACTAGTATATTTAGTAAGCTAGGCAAATTTTAAGATATCACTATGTTAGTAAGTGAAAAATATTGATATATGTTATGTGGTATAAATAAACAAGGTATGAATATTAGAAGATAGACAAATAAGGATAAAACATATGTATTATGTATAAGATGGCCCTAGTGAGATTACTAAACTAAAAAAAAATTATAATAAGTTTGTTTCTGGTTTAGATTTAAAAAATGATAAGTTGTGCTCATTGGGAGAAGAGAAAGGGAATATGAAAACAATTCTATGTAATCTTGTCTAAATAGGGTGTTCTCATTTGAATACAATTTTTGAGTCTCAGATAGTGAAACAAATTGTAAGTGTGTTTGGGAATGGCATCCTAAATGCTCTTCACTTACTCATATATATATTTATGAAGCATATATAATAAAAAAATTTATATAAATATGAATTATATAACTATGCACTACTAAATTGATGCAAATTAACTAAACATAAACATGCATAGTTCCCAATTTAGAAAATTTATAGAATATTTTATTTTTTTGGTTTGTTTCATATGTTAGTGAAAAAATAATATATATAATTTTAATAACTAAAGAGTTTTTTCAGTTACTAAAAAAATTGTACATGTGTCTAGGATTAAAAGGGGATCCTTTTAAGAATGGAAATTGATATATTTTTATCACTGAACTGAGCTAGATTTATAATCTAAATATTGATTGGCCTATGTATCAAAAATAACACTAACATACTGATGAACCTTCACATATTATGCCTATTGATTATCATGTTGAACTCTAGGTCTATTTGGAACCCATCATGGATTGTATGAATTCTTTGTCAGTGCCTTATGTAATATACCTATAGTGCCTTATAATATCAATCTAGGACATATATGAGTAGATAAATGAACTATAGAATATATGAGAAATAATTGTTATAGTGGAATTTTAAGGATAGGCCTCAATGGAATGGTAGATACCTATTTTATAAATATTTTATTAGGTTTCACCTTTTTAAGGGGCTCAACTAAAACTTTTATATAGGAGCCAAATTTTTTTTGTTTTAGGGGATATTCATATGGGATACCCTAAACTTTGATGAGCTCATTAGCATAAATATAATTTCAAAATAAATAAATGGTATAATTAGCTACATAAATATGTTGAATCCAAGGGAATTCTGATAAAATACTAAGGATCTCTTCACTGGATACTAATTTAAATATGGTAGCCACATATCATGGATAAACATGTAATAGTAGTGTAATCTCACTGATAGAAATCTAAATATAACCATTGAATCTTTTTATTAAAATGGGGGTGAAAATTAAAATCTCAATATATGTATCCAAGATGATAAATAAATATGTTGTAACACATATTCGCACTAAAACCAATATCAACCATGACACTATGATTTCTCTTTCAATTTCTATATTGTCTTCCCTTCATAAGGTTGTGATTCTAAATATGACAAGATTTTGATTTAACTTGTTTTCCATTTTTAACTATCTTTTTTTGTGTAACCTCATTGATGTTTGCATCTATCAAATCCCAAAACTTGTGCCTCAAAATGATACATTTATTATTAGTGTGGCCTAGTGCCCTATGGTAAATACATATTATAAAGTTTTACTTAATTTTGCACAAAATCATATCAGTTTGCTCAAATTAGGGGCATCATGTACTACATGATCACTCATATTTCAATTTTATATAATTAGATATAGATGATTACAAATCAATCTAGAATCAATGTGCTTAGATATCAGGTTTTGGGGCATGTCCATGACACATTTTTTTATATGCTCACTTTGACACAAGTTGATCACATAGAATGGAAAAATCCATGTCATTCTCTACATTATTAATCTAAACACCATTTTTAATATTTTATAACATATTTGATTCCTTACTCCATCTATAGTCATTAAAACTATCAAGTAGTGCATGAGGTGCATACCCAAGTGCTTGAGAGGTCCTGAGGTCAATTTCTATTATAGATTTCCCATGTGGCTACAAAACCATTATATACAGTTTTAGTTATAGCTGTAAAATTTCAATTACATTGCATGGATTTAGTTAAAAATGTATATACTATACATAGATACACAATGATGGAGTCTTAGTCTACTTGAGTTCTTGAGCAACTTACATAATAGGGTTGGACAAGCCATCAATCTAATCCAGTCTAAGCCATCAACCAAATACGGGTGGGAAATGATGGATTTAAGGCTCATTTGAGTTATTGAGCTACCCAAATATGGGGATTGAAAAAGACATTCATCTTAGTCCAATATTTTTATTGACTAATCTATAGCTACGTGAATACATAAAATGTCCCTAGGTTTATACATTGCTTCACATACCTAGTGAGGCATATTTATTTTTTTCCTCTCTCTTATATTTTTACTTAGTTTTGTCTTTTCTTTTGATATATATTAAGTTAGGATTAACTATATCCATGTTTCATTTGTAGGATACATAATAGAGCATAATTCACATAATCAAATCAAGATTCATGATATTTGACTCTTACGTAAGTCTAGATATGTTTATTTTCATTTATCCTAGTTATTTATTTTTGCTACATTTATATAGTAAGGGGTGGTAAAATATAGTCATATAAAATTTCACTTGATTGTGAAGAGTGTTAATGAATACCACCCACCCTTAGCCTATCCCTGGATATCTCAAAACTATTTTTTGACCCTCTCTTAGGTATCTAGGTCCCTAATGCCTCATGTTCTACCACCTAGACATTAACGCCATAAGTGAACACTAGCACCATAATGCTAGTGTCTTGGTTTTCCACTATTGTTAGTTTCCATCTTTTTATCCCAAATAGACATATTTTCAATCCTAAAAACCCTTAAGTTTGGCCCAGACATATTTCAAACCTTGTACATGAAACATATCAATATCTATAGATGTCTTTTAGCCATTTCTTTAATATATGGAAATGAGACACAAATACACACAAATAAGCTCATAAAAAGTTATACACAATCAATTTTATCAATCCATATTCTTCCCTACTTCTACGTAAAGTCATATAACTCACTCCTAAGCTCATAATACATAGATTTCTAGTCTTAAGCTTAACTCAAAGAACCCAAACCATCATTCTTACTAGATTCACTTTCACATGCATTATCACTTAGGTGGGGATAATCTCATCATAATGGGGTGTTGAGGATGTCCAACCTAACCATATAATGATACAATTTTGATACTTATCTTAATAGAATACCTAATCATATGGAGGTATAGTGTTTGCATACAAAATCAATCCAAATAGCTCATAGATAGAGAAACAAGGTTTATCGACACAAGAACATGTTTACAAACTCAAAGATAGGTGTTCCCAGGATTACATATTAGTTCTTGCATTGAGGGCATTAACAACAAAAATGGACTCTAATACCATAGTACTACTATCCAAAGTACAATGTTATTTTATATGAGGGTTTCTAACACCTAGATCTTGTTTGAGACAGCTATACTAAGTCATGTACCAGTTTTCAACCTCTAGATCTTTTGTTTGTGTCAATTTCCACATAAGTATTCATTTGTGTCATTCATCACTATTATTAGAAATATTATATTAGATCATTTCTTTCAACAATCATTGGCTATATGTATTTTATATTTCATACCTTGATTTACTATACTCAAACCCTTTAACAACCTAGGACTTAAATTATATAACCAATTAAAAGTTAAATCAGTTAAATGTGTACAAAGGGAAGTCACAAATGCACTATTTCATCTTAAATATTAATTTATGTTTATATTTCCCCCTCTTCACATTTTATTATACTAATGCAAAAAATAGAAAGTCATAGAATAAAATGAAAATCATGTAGTTGAACTTACCTATGAAGTGCAGTGTTGAATATAATCTAAAACATTGAATTAGGATTCACATGAACATGTATTTAAACATGTATAAATTAGTCTTTACTTAAGAAGATTATAAACAATTAATTATAATAAATTTAAATATCTAATGACGAGGAATGAATACCCCTGATTGGGTGTGCAAACCATTATGTTTTCTTGGTGAAAAATTGCTGACTGTAGAGGGTAAGAGCCTTGAAAATTATCATTTAAATTGAAAAACTTTGATTGGAATGTGCATGGATCAATCCTCATTTATAGGAGAAAATTTTTAATAACTCAAGGTGTGATTGAATCCATCAATACATACCAAAAGTAGTGAAGTTATTTTGAATCACTGTATGAATTATAATAGATTAATTTAGTTCCAAAAATAGTGGAAGACTAGGGTAAAAGGGTGAACCAAGTACTGAAAATGGAATATATATTATTATTAGTGAAAAATAAGTGAAAAATGTTATTACAATCTGGGTTGGGTGTATACAATGTGGAGAATGAAGAACATTGCCATTCTACCTATGAAATTGGTACAAAACTAAATAAAAAGAAACCCATATGCCACACACATTCCCCCAATATAACATATGGTGTATATGGAGTCTGAGACTAAGTAATGAAAATTGAAATTCTTAATAATACCTTACATGCTAACCCATAACATTTGTTATATTTGATTCTCTCAAACTAAGTAAATTTGAGATAAAACTAAAGTATTTTTTGAAAATTCAAACTTTAAACCTATTGCTAACTATATTTTTACTATCTGATATTCTAATAAATTCTAAAAGTGATTTTTTTTCTAGTTATTGGGATAATAACACTCTATGTTCACAATAAAATGGTGTGCTCATGTTTGAATTGAGTGGTCTTATCCAAAATGGCTATTTGAATAATTCTTGGGGTAGGTTCCATGATTGACTTGCGAGATACAAATAATTATGCATGTGTACTTTAGTATAGGAGTTTAGTATCTGAGACTAACCATTATGTATTCCTCCTATTTAAAGATGAGACATTGATCCTACACATTATATTAACTCAAAATAAAATGTTATCTGATATATGTTATGTAAAAAAATGTAAAACTAAGTAATATTGGTAATGTAGTCATATAAAATGTGAAAATTGGTAAGCTTGACTGTGGCTTGTGACACCCAACCCATAAGTCCCTCTTGCATGCTCTCAAGACCCTTCTAGACACCTTTTTACTTAATCCCAATCATTTCAATATTTTAAAATAGTTACTACACCTTAGCTAGGAAGTATTTCCCAATATAATCCTATCACCCAAGTCCCACAACTATAGGATTAGAGTGCCCAACTTGGACTATAGCACTAAACCCTAGGGTATCCTATTTTAGTGCTCTTACCCAATTACATTTTGAGCTCCAATAGTTATTTCCTTCTAGTACATATCCTTCATCTTGTCTCTCTAACATGAATACATTAAACCCATGACCAATAAATCTCTATAAAATCCCATTCAAATTTCATTTAGAAGGGGTTGGCAATTATCAGTAAGTAGACAAGAATATAAACAAGACTACTCAAGAAATCTTCCCCATTCTTTACATACAACCAACCAATACACTTACAGCCTTATAAAAGTTATTACACCAATCCCTATCCACGTTAATCACATCCAATTTAGCATTTTACATCTTTATTAACATTATTGTAGAAATCACATCAAGTCAGAGAACTACATATGGCTTGATCCCTCTTTAGAGTATTGGTATGTAGGTATTATACTCATATAAGGGGTGTGGATACACATTTAGTGAATCTTACAAAAACTAACATCCATCTTTCTCAAATTTGGTCAAAGTACAAAGGAGTATAGGGTTTAAGGATAAAATCTACTCTATAGGGACTTCTATGAACATCTAGCAGTTGAAACTTCATAGGCAAGGTCATACAAACAAAATGAACAAAACCCAAAAAGCTTAGGTCTCTTGGACAATAGTGATAAAAGTTAAATATAGCACTAGTGCCACTAGGGCCCTATATCAATGCTCCTATCGAATCATAAAATGAAGACTAGATCCTGATTTGTAATAGTGTCTGAGTCCTGCATAGTGAATCTCAAACTCTATCTCAGCTATCTCAATTAGTTTCCAATGAAGTCTTTTTTTCTATCCCTTATTAATATTTTTAGAGAGGTTAAAATTATAATCACACTCATAAAAATTGGTAGCTTAATTATTTCATATTTATTTACTAATTTTAGTACTCAGACCCTTTAATTAAATTAAGAATAATATACCAATATTCCCAAAATTGTTAAATCATTTGGTGAACATGACTTACTTCATTTGTGCATAAAAATCCTAGAAACCCTAGGGTAAATTTCTTACTAAATTTGTTATATTTTTTTATTTTTAATCTACATAATACAATCATAAATTTTCATTAAATTTTAAAATTTCATAGTAAATTTAAAATAGTTTTCTTTCAAACCCTAGTTTCCCATAGTAGGTCTCGGTATTTTATGAGTAATTTTCCAATAATTTTCTTATTTTACTAGGATATTAAAATCATAAATTCACCTCAATTTTCAAAATTCAATAGTAATTTTCAAAAATATTAATTTTTCTAAACCCTAGTTGCATATACTAGGTCTCATTGCTTCTTAAGGTATCACCTTACATCTATAATAATATTGTAAAAATGGATCTCACTTATTTAGATTTTTTTTTTACATTTCTTATAAATAATAAGGAGACCATTCTTGGTCCTATCATGTACATGAATGTTGATGTTTATCATATGTTAATACAAAGCTTCATTCTTGGAATTTTATCCTTATTATTCATAATATGGGATGATGTTAAAAAAATTATTATTAAGCATGTTAAAATACCTTTTGCATCACCTCCCTTGGACCCTATATCCCATGAAAAATCATGTTGCATTTATCTTGATAAGATATATACATATGAGGTAAGATATAATATCACATCTGAAAATCCTCCACTTATGGTTTTATCCTCAACTTAACATATTCCACCATTCATAGAAGATTCAATTATTATAACAACTCCATCAGTCACAGTTCCTACATCTATTACAATTACATAATCACTAATAGTAATTCCAATAATACCATTTAATTCTACCATTACAATTACTCCATCAGTTACAAATACATTTTTATCATTACTGTCTCCTACTACTATAGTTGTTGAGACTCCCATATCAAAATTACCCCTTGTGGTAAATTATGAGCTACCATATGTACATGATATTGATATATATTCCCAAGCTTATTGAGATGATGATACGACACCCACACTCACAAATGACTATTTGTGTTTATTGAGCTTTACACTAGTAGGCCCAAGAGAGTATTGATATGACTCTAGATCTCATATTACACATACTACATCACTCTTAGCATCTTGAACTACACTCTTAGGATATACATATCAATTGGCACATACATTTTACATGGTTACCTCTATGGATATAGAGCCAATCATTCAGATTCAGGTAGGCAACACATAATATCAACCACAAATTATGTTATAAATATTACTTGATCATGGATTAACGACATTTCCTTTAGTGTGACACAGGTCTATTAGAAGATTACCAAAATAAGATGGTCTCCCATTTTATATTTTTCATATGATTATCGGCCATGATACAAACTCATGTACCACTTTATAGTAGATATTGGATAAACTATAGGTTCAAGGTATTATTCAAATTATAGCACCACCAACACCAAATTCACCACTTCCACTTAAGTAATCTACTACTAGATCCAAATGTCCTAGAGGATAATCAACATCTCAACCACCACACCAACCTTCTGTTCACCTTTGATGGGATGACACCATGTAAACATAATATGTGATCATCAAATGCCTCAAGATCATAATGGCTGTGATCCATTCATATATCTCCATCACCAACAAGCTCCATCCTTGGAATATTTACCCCCTCCAACCTAGTATTTTATGTCATTAGGTTCATATTGCTCTTCTCAAATGCTTATACATAGTCTCCTTATGGTTGACTGTATATATCTTTCTGTCATTTACTTATACATAGTTTATTTTATTAACCTGTACATGGTCTCCTCATTCTTGATTGTATATTGTCCCTTTTCAACTTTTTATACATAGTCTCTTTGTGAATGATTGTACATAGCTTATAATTCAAAAACTCTAAAAATATTTTGATTGTATGCAAAATCCATGCTTTAAATTTCTACTATCATGCTAGACTTCATTTACTATTTTATGTTATTAATTATCAATTTATTTTCATTACCATGATTCAATTGATATTCTTTGGGTGTGTGTAGTGACATCTAGATCCTTGATTACTTCACTCTACAAATTAAGGGGGCATCCTACTTCTACATTTAAGACACACATCGATATACATACCCATTGGGGACATCTTCTATATGACTACACCATCTAGGTTATTTCATTCCTACACCACACACTCTAGTTATCATCTTGATGTATATTATTTACTAGCCTACAATGATTACTCTATGGACACTCAATAGTATATATCACTTATGTATTTCCTTAGCATATACCTAGTCTTTTAATAACATGTCTTTCATACTTTCACTTGTTTTAATTAGTTATGTGCGATTGTGTTTCTAATATATTACATGCTTTCCTTTCTTGCTTTGCATATCTAGATGTGATTGAATTTCTAAATTCATGTTTGTCTCTTGTATGTGCTTTAGGACATTTTCCAATGTCCTTTACTTCTATGTATTATGTGTGCCTTAGGACATTTTCCAATTTACTTTACTAGTACTTTTCTATGTGATAGTGACTTTCATGCCAACCTTGCTTGTTTCAATTGTATGTGTATGTGGCATTAGAACATGCCTTATATGCTTTCTTTCAAGTTTGAGAGACATGTGGCCATGTCCATTGTTTGATTGGCCCCTTGGCCATTCTTTTATTCTTTTTAATTCTTGATTTGTATGATTATTTCTTGATTTCTTATTGATTTTTTTCAATGCAATGATCCACATCATTCATTCTCTTACTTTCTTGGATGTCATGATGGACATCATGCTCTATCCCTCCTTGAAAAATAAAAACTAGCCAAAATTCTAGTTCTAGTTCAGTTTCCTTCACATGTTATTACATTTTTATATCTATCTAGGCATACCTCTATTGATATAATAATCTCCCATTACAAACCATGTTATATCTTGATGAGTATCATTGTTATATCATGTATCTTTGTAGCATAACACAATTACGAAGCTATTTCTTCTGAGGGTAGTCATTTTAAGGTATTCATTCCTACCCTCTAAAAAAGGGGAAATAAATAAGTGTTTTGTCATAAATATCAAGGCTCCTAATGGTTGAAAATTCAACTTTTAGAACACCCAAAACAACAACCAGAGTATAAACTAGACAAAACACACTAAGTAAATAGTGAAAATGTTAGAATAGTCATCATATTTAGCCCAAGACAATAGTGACAAGATTAAACTATAATTCTAGGCCCTCTAGTGTCCATTTTTGGGGTGATCCAATCAAAACAATAGAAAAACTAGACTTTCCATAATCAGGCAAAAAAATAGGTTTAGCGACAATTTTACACAATCAGAGCAGTTTAGAATCAATAGTTTTTAGTAAAATTTTAATCTAATAATCTAGATAGAGGGGGAATCATACATGGAATGACGGATCTCACTTCTAGTTTTAGATTAGGTGGTTGGTATAACTTCCATATCATAATCCATATTTCAAACACCGATGATTGGGTGTGATGTGCATGGCATATTTATCTTCTTTGCTTTCCAAGTTCAGTACATTACCCAAGCATTCTCAATATTTGCATGACTTATTCCATTTACAAGTGAATGCATCATTTTAGAGTGATTTCAATATAAGTCTAACCTCCACATTTTGGATTGGCCTTCATATAATCCTAGTGCCTAATTTCAGAGTGGATTTCATACAATCTTAATCTCCACCTTTTAGAGTGGCCAAGAGTGGCCTAGTTCCCAACATACATTTGGATATCCATGCCATATTATTAGATTACAGAGCATTCATGGGATTTAGGATCCATCTCATATGACACACATTTCATACTGAGATATTAGTTCATAGCTTTACTTCATAGGGCAATGATGGAGCCAAAGGACTAGCCAACCTTTGTATTCTTGATCCACCTACTCAGATAGATTGGAAACATAGTCCAAGTATTTATCAACACACGTATGACCACCTAGCTTGACTTAGTAGGAAAATATAGATCCAAAATACTAGTTATCCATTGTATTATTGAGCCACTTACTCAGATGGATTAAACACATAGTCCAAACATTAATTAAAACATATATGACCACCTAGAATCACTTAGTGGGAAATAATGGAGCCAAATGGATAACCTTTACATTAGTGAGCCACTCTTAAGGAATTGATCACTTATATCCATTCATGATATTACTCTTGGTATAACATCTTTCAACACATACCCAACATCAATCAACATCACTCAGCATCACAATAGGTTTTGTATTGTTTCATGTACCCGATGAGGTGTATTCATTCATTTCTCTTTCTCTCTCTTTTGCCCATATTTTTGTATGATTTTAATTTGGCAATAACATTTATAGTAAAAACTAATCTACTCTTAATTTCATCTTGTAGATTTACATTTAATGATGTGCTTTCTACATTCACACCCATCATCACACAACTTCATTAGCTTCACCCTTGTAGGTAAGTTTAGGTACGCTTTCTAATTTTCTTTTATCATTATATCTCACTTTATTTCATCACTATAATAAAGGTGAGGGGGGAAAATTTAATCATATAAAATGTCAAAATTGGTAAGCTTAAGTGTGGCTTGGGACACCCAACCCATATGTCCCTTTACATGCTCTCATGACCCTTATAGACACCTTTTTTCTTAATCCCATCATCCCAAGATTTTCAAATGGTTATTACACCTAAACAAAATAGCATTTGATATGTCAATCCTATCCCCCTAGGTCCTGCATGTGTATGATAGGATCACACAACTTGGACTATAACACCAAACCCTTGAGTGTCCTATTTGATACTCCTATCTAATTGCATTTTAAGCTCCAATAGTTATTTATTTTTAGTTCTTTTCCTTCATATTCTTGGCCTAGAATTAATACATTCATCCCATGACAAAAATATATCTATAAAATAACTTTCAAATTTCATTTATAAGGGGTTAGTAATCATCACTAGCAAGTAAGATTACAAGCAAGACAACTTAGGAAATCTTCCCTTTTCTTTGCATATATCTATTCAATACACTTACAATCTTATCAAAATCCTTACACTAGTCCCTATCCACATCAAGAACATCAAATTTAGCATTTTTCATCTTCATATACACTATTGCACAAATCACATCAAGTTGGAGAACTACATATGGCTTGATCCCTCTTCAAAGTATTGTTATGTAGGCAACATGCCCACACAAGGGGTGTAGATACTTGTTTATTGAATTTTACACACACTAATCCACCCCCTCTTTCTCAAAATTATTCAAAGTACAAATGAGTCTAGGGTTTGAGGATAAAATATTAGCTATATGGAGTTCTACAGACATCCAATGGTTGAAACTTCATAGGCAATGTGATACAGACATAACAAATAAAACCCAAAATGCTCAGGTCTCCTAGATAATAGTGGTAGAAGTAAACTATAAAATTGATGCCACTACTATCCAATTTTTATGCTCCTATCCAATCATAAAATGAAGGGCAGATATTGATTTGTGATAATGTCCTAGTCTTGCATAGTGGATCTCAGACTTTCTCGTAGCTATCTTAGTAGGTTTCTACCTAAGTCTTATTTTCTATTCCTTATTACTATTTTTAAAAAGGTTAAACTCACAATCAAATTTATACAAATTAGCAGCTTAATTATTGCATATTTATTTATTGATTTTACTACTCAAACCCTTTAACTAAATTAGGAATAATACACCAATATTCCCAAAATTGTTAAATTAGGTAACATGGAGGAGAATGGCATCATCATATATCTAAACTAAACATAATATGAATGTGATACACATGTATAAATGAACATACATACTGATATTTTCCAAATAGATGTTAGTAATTAGGAATGTAGATAAGTGATCAAAATTGAGTACTAAATGTTGAATAAAACTACTTGGGGAGATATCCATGATATATATTATGGAATGAAAAGTATTATGAACATGCATTATGTCCATCATGGCATAAAAATGAGAAAATAGAGAAAATAAGTGTTGTCTCTATGACACACACTGACAAATATTACATGCAAAACACACAAAACATGATATAGAAGGCTAAGGTGATGTATATAAGGGACATGTTTAAATGTCACTCATATGCATATAAACATAGAATGAAATATTAGAGACACACACAAGGACATGTTTAAATTTTCATAAGCCAAATAGGGAATACACAGAAGACATGAAGAAGGAAAGAAAAGATCAAAATAATACATAGATACATGTAGTTTATCGACATAATAAATATGTAGAACTAGTATACTTAGTAAGTTAGGTAACTTATAAGATATAAGTGTGTTAGTGAGTGAAAAATATTGATATATGTTATGAGATATAAATAAATAAGATATGAATAATAAAATATGGAAAAATAAGGATAAAACATATGTATTATCTATAAGATGTCCATAGTGAGCTTATTGAAGTAAAAACATGATATAATAAGCTTATGTCCATTTTAGATCTAAGAAATGATGGTTTGTACTCATTGGGTGAAAAGTAGAGGAATATGATAACATTGTAGTGAACTCCTATCTGAATAGGGTGTTCTTATTCAAATACATTTTTTGAGTCTTAGATAGTGAAACAAATTGTAAGTGTGTTTGGGAATGGCATCCTATATGATCTACACTAAGTCATATACACTTTTGAATCATATACAATAAAAAATTATATATAAATAGGCACTACATAACTATGCACTACTAAATTGATGCAAATGAACTAAACATAACCATGCATAGTTCCCAATTTTGAAAATTTCAAGAATATTTTATTTTTTGGTATTTTTCATAGGTAAGTGAAAAGAGAATATAGATGAGTTTAATAACTAAAGAGTCTTTTAATGGACTCAAAAGTAATGGGAAATCTGTCTAGGATTGAAATAGGAACCTTTAAAAAATGGAATGGTTATATTTTTATGACTTAACTGAGCTAGATTTATAATCTAAATATTGATTGGCCTATGTATTAAAAGTAACACAAACATACTAATGGCCTTTAACATATTGTTCCTATTATTGATCATGTTAAACTCTAGGGATATTTGGAACCCATCATGGATTGTATGAATTTTTTGTTAGTGCCTTATGTAATATCAATCGAGGACATGTAAGAGTAGATAAATGAACTATATAATATATGAAAAATATTTTTTATAGTGGAGTTTCAAGGATAGGCCTCAGTGGAGGGGTAGATAACTATTTGAGAAATATCTAAGTAGGTTTTCTGCACCATTTTCCATGAGGAATGAAATGCCACAAATGGTGAATGTTAAAGGTCCTATGGAAAGCTATAAATAAAGGATTGAAAATCCATTTGTAATATTCAAGAGAGTGCATGGTTTGTAATTGTTTCATATAAAAAAAGAGGAGAGAATTGAAAGAGATATTATAAATTTCTATCATTTGTTGAGAAAACAACATTGAGATATAGTTATGTTTTAGAAACAGGAGGGGTTGGTGCTCCTATGGGTTGGCACTCCTATGGGTTGGTTCTCACAAATACTTACTATGTTGGTACTCAACAAAGGGGTTGGTGCTTGTGAACTTTGTAATTTGAGTTATTTCTCATTCCCATACACGAGATTGTTCTCCATATTTTTTTCCATATTTGGTTTCCAGTTAAAATCTACTCTCTCTCTCTCTCTCTCTCTCTCTCTCTCTCTCTCTCTCTCTCTCTCTCTCTCTCTCTCTCTCTCTCTCTCTCTCTCTCTCTCTCTCTCTCTCTCTCTCTCTCTCTCATGTGGTGTATGTTATTATTTAAATTTTATTGCATATCTTGAATGTATGGTTAAGTGGAGTTTGATTTAATAAAATATTTATAAGATATATGATATACTGATTCACCCCCCCCCCCCTTTCAGTATATTCTATGCTTAATAATTGGTATTAGAGTAGGTTCTTTTAGGAAGAGTTTAACAACATAAAGGTTTTTATACAAATACATCACCTTTGTTTGATGGGAAAAATTATGCCTTTTGGAGAATAAGGATGAAGACTTATTTGATGTCCCTTGGATTTGACATTTGGAAAGTAGTGGTGGAGGAATATGAAGAGCCACAGACACTTGTAGATTCTTTGAAAAAAAAAGGGTAAGTGAAAATAATGTTAAAGATTTAAATTGTATTTTATGTGGTTTATGTGAATCATAATTTGGTAAAATTATGCAATGGAAATATGCTAATTATACTTGGGTAAAGTTTGAAAATATTTACAAAGGTGATGGAAATATTTAGTAAGCTAAGCTCCATAATTTTAGAAGATAGTTTAGGAGTTTTAAGATGGAAGAGAAAGAAAACATAGTAATTAATCTTGTATGGGTTATTCAAATAGTTAATCAAATTCAAGGTCTAGGAGAAAATTTAGAAGAATCAACAGTGGTACAACAGGTTTGGAGATCTCTACCAATGAGATATGATGCAAAGCTTTTAGAAATTAAAGAGATGAATAATCTAGCCAAGCTAAAAATGGATGAACTACATGGTATTCTTACAACATAAGAGATATAGACCAAATAAGAGAAAACCTCAAAGAGTGAAGCTACTTTGAAGATATCAAAGAAAGACAAAGCAAAAATTAAATAATGAAATGACAAATTTAGCGATGAGAAAGATTCCAATGGGTCTCTATTCATCCATAAGCCAAAAAAGGGCATAGGTAAACATCAAGGAAAATTACAATTTAAATGTTTTAATTGTGGTAATATTGCAAATTCTGATTTTAAGTGCCCAAATAAGAATAATGATGATAATGAAGAAGTAAATTATACATACAAGTGGAAATTCAAAGGAAAATTCAAGAAAATATTTGACAAGAAGAGTTTATATTGTAAAGATCCTAACTTAGTCGAAGATAGTGGAGTCAGTGACTTAGGAGAAGAAAATATTCTATTCATGACCATACATAAAGATGCCTCTATAATAAAAAGTATAAATGATTAAAAATAACATGATGGAGTTGAGGTGGATCTAAAAGGAGAACTCTTTTGTGCCTTATAATAATTAAAATCTCTTGATAAGAAGAATTGAATTTTGAAGATCTAGATTGAGACAATTGAAAATGAGTTAAAGGAAATAAATGGCAATCTACAAGCACACATTGAATAAGCTAAAAAGATTGAATAATATGTAACAACATAGTTGTAAAAGTTAAGTGAAGAATGTGAAAGGTATGTTGTTGAAATTGCCCCTTTAAAATTAGATATTGAAAAAACAAATAAAGCAATCAATAATAAAGTAACCAAAGATTCAAAATTTGAGAATATCAGTAATATATTGAATAAGATATTAGAAATTCAAAAATTAATATCAGATAAGACATGCATCAAATTTGAAAATAAAAAGAGCTATACTGAAGCTCTTACAAAAGAAGAAACAAAAAGGGAAGAAGTTAAGAATGCACAAGAAAACTGAAACAAAGAAGGTTTGAAGGAAAAGAGATACAAAGGAAAATCAAGTGAAAGATATACAAATTAGAATAGGTTTTATTTTCTTGGTTATCATTTTTATTATAATGGTTATGGTCATAAGAAGATAGAATGTCAAAAAATAGAACATTTTTATAAATAAAGAGAAGGAAACTCATGCAGAGTCAAGCAGAAGCCACAACTCGTTTGTTCCTTTGTCAAGATTTGACAAAGAGGCCATAATATTTTATAAGTACAATAATTTTGGACACATAGCCTGATATTGTAAAAGAATGTTTGAGTTATTTAATAAGGACCAATGTTTCAAAGATCTATTAATCAAGAAGAAAGTTCATATAGGTTCATGGTAGAAGAAATAACCTCAAAAGTCTATGTTTGTCTAGACAGCTTTACATGTAATAAATGAATAAAATATATGGTTCATTGACAATGGATGTTCAAGGAAAATGATAGGAGACAAGAGAAATTTTATAACTCTAAATATGATCAATGGATGCACAATAAACTTTGGAGATAATATCACTACCAGAATAGGGAAAAAGGTACATTAAGTTTCGATAATGGTAAAGCTACAAATGTTCTGTATGTAGAAGGTATTAAGTATAATCTATTAGCTGTAAGTCAAATGTTTGATTAAGGACACACATTAATTTTTATGTAGAAGGTTTTGAAATTAGGAGAAATGATTCAGATGTTATGATTATAGATGCTCATAGGATAGGCAACAATTTGTATATGTTATCAGATATCAAAGGTCAAAAATGTTGTTTGAGTCAGGCTAAGGAAAATTA